>JAPMOQ010019132.1:34081-66396 GCA_026543055.1 Argiope trifasciata
TGTGTGTGTGTGTGTGTGTGTGTGTGTGTGTGTGTGTGTGTGTGTGTTTATCTGTATGTCTCTTATGCTGTGCCTTACCGCTCATCCAATTGCGATGAAACTAAACTTTGAATACTTATTACTTGTACTTATTTGTTTCTGCTGAAGATGGGAAATCAAAAAAATATTGCCAACCCTAAAGTTTTTAAGAATAAAGTTTAAAAAATTAGAATTGATATTATTTACTCTTCTCCTTCGTATATCACTCAATTTCAATGAATGTATTCATTGTCAGCCAAGAAAATAAATATTATTCTTTCTATTATTCTTTATAAAAGAAGACAGTTTCTTAAAATTTCAAAAAATATTTTCAAATTTATTTATATATATATATATATATATATATACAGAGAGAGAGAATAAAAAATGAATGCATTTAATTAAAAAACAATCCGATCTTGAATTTTAACTCCCTTATCTTCATCTTCAGGCAGCTTTTCTTATCGTTAAGCACTTTCCTCTCCTTCAATCAACTGCAAACTAATCCTATTAAAAAAAGTTTTTTTCTTCTTCATCAACGTCATTAGTTTTTCTTAACGTGTTATTATATGTGTTCTGTGAATAACACTTTTAACAGGTGTTTATTGATAAACTTTTATCCTAAATCTATTCAGAATTTGGTAGCTTTTAGAATATATTGTTATTGTTGTGAAAGGAAACTGGCCGAGGGGGAAAATTCCTTCCCCAGTTGCATAGTTATAATACTGAATGCAGGATACGAAAAATTTAGGTACTAATTTATTTAACAAATATATACTGGTATAGGTTCTTTTAGAGAAGCGAAAAAGGAGCCCTATCTCATATCCTTTTTTTTCTTCAAGTGCTATCAGTAACATTTAATTAGTCAAAAATTGCAGTCAAGTAAATTAGATTGAAAATAAAAACATATTTTGTAGTTAAGCAAGCCTCGTTTATAATTACGCCATTTACTTAATCCAGTGATTTATAGAGAATTCACATTATTTGACTGTAGCAAAACAACTGTTCTAGCAGGCAGAATGAAACAGAGTATCGACAATTGTAACCTATATATTTATTATATTTACCTTCACTATTAACCAGATTTTAGTAAGAAAATTATCAAGATGAAATAAAGAATAATAAATTAACAAACTTGAAAATGTATTTCCCCAATATTTCCCAGAAGGATAAATAAAATCTCGGTTCTTTATAGAGCTATTAAGAGAATTCTGAATCAGGGATTATCGTCCTATTCATGCATAACATAGATGATTATAGCTTCTTAACAATTCCATTGACAGATGATAAGAATGATAGATGAAGATAAAAATGTTTTTCATTAATCATCATAATATTTTAGCCGAAAAACAAAAAAAGGAAGAAATGCGACATCTTATTCACTTGTCACCTCATATTATTTTGCCAAATGTAGCACAAATTATCTTCTGAATGAACGACATTTGAGTCAAATGTCTGACAATTTATTGTATGAACGACGTCAATATTCATCACAGTGATATCTTATCGATCGACTGAAAATATTCGACAAATGGCGACATCTTACTCACCAACCTGATAGATAGATCAAATGTAGTCAGTCATTCTACAGATTTAAACTGTTAATTGGATATTTTAATTGTTTACCATATATTAACTTTAAAATGGCTTCAAATTATCATATTCTTTATTAAACCAGTTCGGCATTCCACAATTCCGAAGTGCCTAAAGATTGTTACCTGCGAAGCTTTCAATTTCTCGCCTACGAGGAGCAGTTGCTCCCCCCCAGTATCGATGTCTTTGTTAATGTGTTGGCTCTCATTCGTATGTAAAGAATATATCAAAAAAACATCAAATCAGGAATGAAAATCAGATAATCTAACTTTGAAAACTGTTTGTCTAAATTAAATATATGTGGTTTTTAAACCATATATTTTGACTAGACATTTTATCCCACTTATTCTTAATTCATTGTGTACTATATTTTCAGTTTGCACTTTACTCGTTCATGATAAGGGTTTTGTTAATATAATTTCTTTTTACTATACATTAATAATAAACCTATTTTATTAATCGATTTTTATTTTATGATGTAATATTTCGAAATATGTTTTGAATAATTTGATAATTAGTAATTTAATTCCTGTTTTGCATTAGATGTTTTGACTATGTTATTTGGATAGAATTTTATTATTTTTTCTTCAAAAGGAGTGCTACCCCCTGATACAGTTATTTGAAATACAGTTATAATATTAGTATAAAAAAAATTTCATTGTGTGTGTGAAAGTCTTGTCTTGAAAGTCTTTCGAAAGTCTTGTGACCGTTTCGAACACGTTTTAACTGGTTAATGACTTAAATTAATTAAGACAAACAATCACAAATTAATAGTGTTCTTGCTTGACAACTTGAAATTTGAGATCGTAAATTTCATTTTTTTTTAATTATGATTTCCGTACAGCTATAACAAAGTAAACCTGAGTAACATCTCTGTTATACCAAGATTATAAAAGCATATATCTTCATTAACAATAGGTAATTCCTTTTCAATCGCAATTCTCTTTTGAAAAGTGGATATAGTGGGACTCATATTCGTCTGGTTTTGAAATAAAGACTTTTGCTGTCTAGTTTCTTTAATTCAAAAAGAATCATAATTGTTAATTTTGATGTTACAGTAGGTACGGAAATTGTCTATGATATGTTCATCTTTCTCCACTTCAGAAAAACACAAGAAAAATAATTTATTTCATCAGCAGCTTTATTTTTTTCATTCCAGAAGAGAAATACACATTAAAAGTTCACAAGTGACTAGTTTCTACTGATAATATATATTCCATAAATTATACAAACAATAATGTTCTGTGAAAGGCAATGACTGCCCCCTTTTCACATATTCATTTAAGGTATCCAAACACGTTGAAAAGATCAAATTTTCGCAAAAAGTGACATTTTCCAAAAATTCTTTTATTGGACAGACCAGTCTTTGAGCTATCCAAAACAGGTTTACTTTTGTCTCTACGTTAATAAGAAATCAATATATTAATATTTTCGTAATGATCAGGACAATAATTTAGATCGAGTGAAAAGTTTTTAATTTACAGTCTATTGTTTGAATAATAATGTCATAATTTAACTAAAAATTTCGTGATAAATCTCTGACTCGTTGTAAAATTTTGCAAAATTCTTAGAACCATACGATTGCAATTCACTCCCTACAGAAAATTATGTAGTTTATTTTTGTATAAGTTTTGTTAGGATGAGAACAATAGTTTTTGGTGTAGCCATTTTGAAGTTTTATAAGAATTTGCTTAAATTTGTGCTATTAAATGCCAATTTTCAAAAAGTTTTAAACTGTCTTTCAATTATTGACATCCAATTATTAATTTTGAATTGTCTTAAGCCCAGAAATAAAGTTAAAGTATGTCTACACCATGTTTTTCTCAAAAAGTGCTCCGAACGTACCTTAAACGTAACATAAATCGTAACATGAGCGTAAAAGTGCTCGGATACCCTAAATGTAACAAAAACACATGCATTACACACAATTAAGATCATATATATAGTTTATTAATAGCAAAAACAAACACAAAAGCAGATGAGATGTGAGAATCATTCTTCCTAGAGTTCTTCGACGAGTTCCATTCTCTGCAAGTTTTTAGCAATGGTATCTCGAGGGAGTGGGGTTGAAGAGAACCAGGTTGGGTTATTTCACAAGCAATCGGTCTGGCTCTAAAGCTTTGTATGCCAGTTAAAAAAATTGAAAATGAAATTTTTTTTAAAAACATCATGTTATATATATATTCAGAGAGAGAGACCGAAACCGTTTCAAACACGTTTTAACTGGTCAATGACTTAAATTAATTAAGACAAATAATGACTTACAAATTAATAGTGTTCTCGCATGACAGCTTGAAATTTGAAATCGTAGATTTCATTTTTTTTAATTATTGTTTTCGTAAAGCTATAACAAAGTAAACCTGAGTAACAGCTTTGTTATACCAAGATTATAAAAACATATATCCTCATAAACAATAGGTAATTCCTTTTCAATCTCAATTCTCTTTTGAAAAGTGGACATAGTGGGACTCATATTCGTCTGTTTTTGAAATAAAGACTTTTGCTGTCTAGTTTCTATAATTCAAAAAGAATCATAATTGTTAATTTTGTTTGATGTTACAGTAGGTACGGTAATTATCTATGATATGTTACTCTTTCTCCACTTCAGAAAAACACAACAATAATCAGTTATTTCATCAGGAGCTTTATCTTTTTTCATACCACAAAAGAATTGCACATTAAAAATTCACAAGCAACTAGTTTCTACTGATAATATATATTCCATAAAGGATAAACACAATAATTTCTGTGAAAGGCAATGATGCCCCTTTTTCAAAGTTTCATTTAAGGTATCCAAACACGTTGAAAAGATCGAACTTTCGCAAAAAGTGACTTTCTCAAAAAATTCTTTAACTGTATAGACCAGACTTTGAGCTATCCAAAATAGTTTTACTTTTGTCTTTACGTTAATTAGAAGTCAATATATTTATATTTTCGTAATGATCAGGACACCGGAAGTGGGCATTTAAATAACCGGAAGTACCGATTTAAAGATCACAAAACGTGCTAAAAATTTGTATAAACAGAAATTTAGTTTTAAATACAGAAATTGTTTTGCTCAGAAAAACACAAAATGCCAATAAGAGTTTTAACGGTGTTTTGTGGAAATTTGTACTTAAGCATGTCTTTATTGAGCTTTGAATCTTCAGATTAGGGGTATTTATATCTGCACTGCATTTTAAAGAAGGTTTAGCAAAATAACTAAATATCCTCACGGTTTTTCGAGTATATCCTAGTGTAAATTCAGTTAAAGGATTTTCTGAGCTCGATACAGATTAAAAAAAGGAATCTAAGCAGTATTCACTTCCAAATGCAAAAATTGCCAGAAAAGAAGTAAATTATTTAAAAATGAGATGGAAGGGGGTAAAACTTATAAATGGGGTGAATTTTAAATATTTTACTCATTTGTTGCTCACTTCAAATCAATTATCTCAAAATGTAATAAGCATATTACTATGAAATTTGATAGATTTTGTCTTTATATAATTTTCAAGGGAATGAACTAAAATAATTTAGATCGAGTGAAAAGTTTTTAATTTACAGCCTATTGTTTGAATAATAATGTCATAATTTTACTAAAACTTTCATGATAAATCTTTGACTCGTCGTAAAATTTTGCAACATTCTTAGAACCATACGCTTGCAAATCATTCCCTAGAGAAAATTTATTTAGTTTATTTTGGTATAAGTTTTGTTAGGATGAGAACAATAGTTTTTGGGTGTAGCCATTTTGAAGTTTTATAAGAATTTGCTTAAATTTATGCTATTAAATGCCAATTTTCAAAAAGTTTTAAATTGTATTTCAAATATTGACATCCTGTTAGTAATTTTTAATTGTCTTAAGCCCAGAAATAAAGTTAAAGTATGGCTACACCATGTTTTTCTCAAAAAGTGCTCCGAACGTACCTTAAACGTAACATAAAGCATAACATGACCGTAAAAGTGCTCGGATACCTTAAACGTAACATAAAACGCATGCATTACACACAGTTAAGATCATGGATATAGTTTATTAAGAGCAAAAACAAACACAAAAGCAGATGAGATGTGAGAATCATTCTTTATAGAGTTCTTCGATGAGTTTCATTCTTTGCAAGGTCTTAGCAATGATTTCTGGATTGAGTGGAGTTAAAGAGAACCAGAATGGGTTGTTTGGCGAGCATTCTGTATGAGGGGAGAGGTAGAAACGGGTATTCCTCTGGAATACTATAGGTGGGCTGAAAATGCAGAGGAGATAATTTCAAGTATATGAAAATCAATATACTTTAACTAATATTCTTCTTCGAATGGTGGGAATAACAAAAAATATATTCCATGTTAGAAAAGGGTTAATAAAATTGTAGTGACAGCTTTTTTATATATATATTTTCGAGTAATCTTCCTGAAGATATTTATTAATGGAGGAAAAGAAATAAAAGAATAGAGGAAAAAGAAATGTTAAAATACAGGTTGAAAACATTGCTTCAAATATATTTTATGAAATTAAGGAAAGCGAATAATTGCGGCCACATTAGAATTAAAATTCATTTAAAAATAAAAGCAATTGAAAGGGTTTGAAACATTAATCAAACTGTGATGATCTCTAATTAAATAATAAGATTCAATATTGTTTTTGGAGCAATAAAATTAATGTCAACTTTGTTAATTTCATTCCTTTTTTTCCGAGCCATTTTTCTTAGTTTAACAGAGTCAGGAGAGGCAGAAAAGGCAAATAGTCAAATTATTAAAACAGAGATTTAGTTCGGAGCAGAGTAAAGTCACGAAATAAATAAGAAAAGTTCTGAAAAACAATAGCAGTAGAAAGCTATTTAACCCTTATGCATACAATGATGTGTCTTACATGTATATGAAATAAAGGAATTTCTAGTATTAAATCTACAGTTGATTGAAAGTATCAAATAAGATGAAATGTAAAAATCGCTTAGAAATGTTTTCATATCACAAATGCCTCTTAAAATACTAAAAGAATTAAAATCGCAATAAATATTCCAAATATGATGGGCCCTCCATTTAGAGAATTAAATATATTTGTAGGTAAAGGGATGAAAATTATAATACTAAAAATAGATATAAAACCCTCTATCTAATATTGTTGAAATTTTTTGCTTTATTTAATTACATGATAGAACCAGCGAGAGTAGTTTCTCCTAAACTTTAAAGCGTATTTTGCAATAAAGATGTTATCTTCTTTCCACCTCATAAAATTAAGGACCTTGGGTAAGGTTCCAAATGTCTTGCATGATTTTGGCGATCAATAGTTAAGAAATATAGATCTTTGGCGTGAATTAAGCATTTTTACTGCGTCTATCGAGTGAACCTTAGAGATTAGTCTTTGGCATGCGATCAGCACTACTCGATAATCGAATCTATGTTTTAGTCACATTTTTCCGAATTGATTTCAACCAAAATGTGACAAGAAATTATAGTTGTAGCTACAAGATCACATACCACTGATTTAAGTTTCTACGCTTATGAGATGCTACATTTACATGCATGCGAAAGTACAGCACGATAGAATGGTCAATTGTGTAACACATTTTCTCAAAAACTTGATAAGAATCTACATATTAAATGCTTGAGTTGTTTACCAAATTTTATTTCTGAAGCTAATTAGGCTTTGTAATTATGGAGTTTGCATGTGCGGATAGACACAGACTTGGAAATGTGTTGTTCGAACTCATAGACGCCTGAAACGTGCAAATTCGTTAAAATCTCGTGTTCAAATTTTTTGACAATTACGATTCTTTCTCTACACTGCATGTACGAGAAAGCCAAAAAGAAACAATATAAAAATTGCATAACATATAAAATGCATATGATATGACTAGAAACCAATTTTTATACAAAGTAAGAATTATCTAGTTATTTATTGCTATTGTCTAGAATTTGTAGCAGCAAGCTGAAAGTATAAGAAAAACGTCCATGATGCATTAGAAACATAAGCTGCGCTAGTTGAAATTAAAAAAAAGTTAAACAGAGTTTACAAAACATTTGAAGTGGAAATAAACAAAAAAAATAAAATAAAAAAGAATATAAGCGAAAAAATTGCCCCAAAATAAATATTCCACTTGAAATAAGAATTTCAAATTAATCAGCAAAATGAAATATCCCAGCTTGATACCAAAATAATAATTAAAAAAAAAAGAAAGAAAAGCAAAAGAATATTAAATGAATGAGCAAAATGCAAAGCGAAATAAGATCATTACCATTTGGTAAGGTAAAACTCGTACAACTTTACAGGGCATTGCAGATGATTCTCATCGTTCTCCCTTATCACCAAAGCATTCTCGTCCTCCTTTTCTTCCGCTTCAGATTCTGAAATTTATATACCCATACATGGGTATAAAACGTCAACAATAAAAAATTTCAACAATGAAAATTTTGCTTAAAATTTTAAGCACATTTTTAAAAACTACGTTCATTACCGCCAATTATAAATTTAATTTAAAAAATACGTAACAAAAATAATTGATAATAACTGAAAGGGAAAGCCATATTACTGACTCTCCGTCCCACCCGAAGGCACTCGGAAATAAATACTGATTGACCGGTCACCGTTGATAACAGCAACACTGGTGATAACTGTGGTTGAGTCCTAAGGGCCATCACCGGCCGTTCAAAAATATGCCCGAATTATACATCAGAGTACATTGCGAATTTTTTACATTTGAGCATATATATATGAAATAACAATTTTTGCATGTATAAAACAGATCACACATAAAAAATTTCTTTCAAATATTACAAACATAATATTTTGCTCGAATCAATTAAATAGAATGCATTTTCTTTGAATGAGGCAGACTTTGGTTTTACTTAGGTCTCTGGAAGTATTAAATGTTACCTAATGAAAGTAACATTAAAAACTTCAAAAAAAAAATAACGCTTTCACTAATCACAGCATTTATACTAATCTAAACAACAGATTTTTACTTAGAAAATGTTTTACAAATATAATAATGTATTATTTTATATAATTATAGTTTTATATAATTTCCTATATTTATATTAAATTCAAATATTCTCTTATATCTACAATTTCTACTTTCTATTCAACAAACTAATAACTTTAAAGATTTCAGAAATATAGCTCAATCAATAGAAGGGGGAAAACATTTAACTGAGAAAATACAGTATTTTTAATAAGTCGTAAAATACATACCTTCGCTCTCTGATCCATTATATTGCAGATATCCCTGGCGATCGCCTTTTTTTGACCTTTGGTTATCCACGCCTCTCTTTATATCCTGAAAGCACAAAGTGGCATGCTCGGCTACTTGTTTCATCTTAAAATACTTTGTATTGAAGAAGATGAGTGTATTCAGCAACACTTGGGGTGAATGTGCTCCCAATTGTTTGGATTCCCATAAGAATTTCTCTTCAATTCGGGTCCATTCCACTTCTGCAAATATATATATATATACACACAAAACAAATTTTCAGTCAGAGCTATAACTTGCATTATTTTGCAAAATGCTTTTCGGGTTTTATTATTGATAAGTTTTAGTTTTAGTTTAATTATATTAACGTAGTTTAATTATATTAATTTAATTATATTATATTAAAAAATTAACAATACACAGCAACTTAAGACTCCAAAATCTTAATTTATGTAGTTATATTAACGCCCCATTTTGAAGTAACACTAGGGCTATTTTGGGACGTACCTCGTAATTCTAAACCTCGATCAGATGACGAGGACGACATCTGAGTTGGCACCCCCCCCCCTTTCCACACCATATCAGCTGGAGGACGTTTGGTCTGACGGATTTAACGAGCAACAGACCCTCTCATACGGCAGTTCTTCGGTGGAATCAGATCTCGAACTGAAACCCTACGGTTCACAAGCTGAGACCATAAACTAAACATTTTTAAATTTTCAAGGAAAGAGAAGTAATTTTTAAAAATCAAAGAAAAAAGTCTTTATAAAGGTCGCCGTATTTTTGTCATCAACAGATGGCAGCCGATCATATTGCACAATACAATTAAAATTATATTATTAGTGCAGCATTTATTAATCAGGGTGAAATCCATATTGATCTGAGGCAACTATGATGGAATTTTTAATATACGTTCTCACCGTATTATATAGAATGGCATAATATACAGTATTCAGGAGAAAAATAACAAAAGTCGATTTTTTAAAAAGAATAATGATTCAACTGATATCTGGAATTAAAATGAATATTTAAATGTGAGTAACGTTTATAATAAATGCGAGAATTTATAACATCAGAAACCTTGATACATATTATAAAATGTTTTGGAACAGCATTTGATATTTTTTTGGTATTCATAACATCATATACTATTATGCAATTAACATGAAATATTTTTGTAGTCCTGGAGAACATAACTGGAGGCATATTATTACTCATAAACTTTTTTCTTATACTAAATTTTGTATTGAATCTCAAATAAAAGTTCTCTAAAATCTTTACAAACACATTTGGGAAACTGATGCTTCGTGATTCCACTTACAATCCTTATATAGTGTGTGAGTTATCACACAAACTACTGAATTTAGTTTAATAATTTTCTATTTCAGGTTAAAACTTCAATTTTTATGTTAGATGTAATAATTATAAAATAATGCTAGGAAAATTTTTAATAAAAATACTTTTCATAAGAAACTATTCTAGCCAAGACGTGCATAAAAGATTTAACTGAAAGTTTTTGCCAGCAATAACATTGGTGATTCAAGTGATAGTCAAAGCCTGGTTCTTGGATGCTATTACTAATTACCTTAAAAAAATATGTCTTTTTTTATTTGCTCATGTGTATTTCTTTAAAAAAATTATTATAAAATAAAACAACTTTTATTTACCTTTTGCCAGAGCACGAGCTTCATACTCCACCAAAAGCTTATGAAAATTATCCGTGAATTCATTGAAACATTCATCTTGAAAAAGAATATCCATCCGACCAAATTCCTGCATGTATACCTGAAACTCTAAAACATAGAAATTTATAACTTTGAACAATTTATAAGAACCTCAATTGGCCAAAGATGATTTTAAACATCTCAATATACAATAAACAGCTGATAAGAATAAAGTGCTTGTAAGTTACACGAACATGAAAAAGACTGAAAATATGTTACAAAAATCAATTATCGAATTTAAAAGATTTTCTATAAAAGAATTTGCAAAAAAAAAGTTTAAAAATTAAGTTTTTTTTTTTTTCTTTTTTTCATTAAGTTCATCAAAAATTGAATCTAAACATTTTTCATGAAAAATAATACTTTCATATTACTGTCATTTTATATATCAAATGATATAATGAATGCTAGTTTTTTTTACCATTAAAAGACTCGTGTCTTTGCACTTTATAACCGTTTTTGGCCACAAAATTTGGATAAAAAGAACTTTTAAGTATGTCAGAAAATGTGCACAATTTTTATTCAGCGAAACTGAAAAAATAATTTTCAACGTCGTTTATCGTATCACTAGCTCGAAAAAGTGAAGTAAGAATTATATAAATAGCGGATTTTATTGAATTTAGATCCCCAATAGATGCCAGCTCATACGATTAGCATGAGAATTCAAAGATTTTTTTTACTGAATTTTATCGTATGCGAAAAAATATTTAAAAAAATAAATTGCATATTATAAAAGTTATTTAAATGTTATAATAAATAATATCAATAAGCTTTCATTAGAAAGAGTCTTTAAGAAACAAAGACAGAAAAATTTTTAGACGACAGTTCTGATAACAGAAACTTGTTAAGGTTTATTTACTTCGAATATAAAGGAAAATAATTTTAATCATGCAAAAAAGGTGGGGGTCAACCCCCCAAAATGACAAATACAATAATCGAACTATTACAGTAGCTTTATGTATCGTTATAAATAAAAGTAATTAAAGAAAAAAACTATTAAAATGAAAAATAAGTAATTACAGTTTATAAATCTCAAACTATTATTCGACTCTTCTTCAAAGATGTGGTAAGAGACTTTTTTGGACTCTATTTGATCAAAAATTTAGCATAGATAAAAATACTAAAGAAAATTACTGTATGTTTAAAAATCAATTTCTTCTTATTAAATGTAACGTAGTAATCACATAACAGAGCAGGAGTAAAGCTTCTAGCGTCAATGCAAATATTGGGTTCAATCTTTTCCTCAAGTCCAAGACTGAATATTTTTATCAAATTTGATTAAATTTTTGTATAAATAATTTTAAGTAGCAGATTTTGATATGGTGATGTAAGATAAGCTTTAGTCATGAACCACTTTCTGGAGATTTGGTTTTAATGCCTTGTGTATGAAACTAATTTAAAAATAATTTATATAAAATTTTAAAAAATTGCCTTTAATACAATTTAAATTATAATTATTTATAAGAGTGGGCGTTTTATTAAATTGTAAACCAATATTTTTAAGCATAATAAAACAACATAATAAAAAATTTGCAAAACGTAGTTAGTATATAAGTTAAGAATACTGTTAAAATAATGCTCAAGATTGAAACAATACTTGCTTTAGTTTGAATAAATTCATTTACACGGTCTTTGTAATTTAAATGAAAGTACAAAATTAAATTATTTTGAAAATACAGCAAAAAAGATATAGAATGCCGTGACTAAATTCCTAATTTATTAATTTTTTTTATTTAATAATACGATTCGGCATACAGTGGTCTGAAAGCAAATACTGACGCAGCATAAAATATCTAAGCATGAAGTTTCTTGGAATTCAAATACATTTGGGAGAAAAAATGCCATATATATATATATATATATATATATATATATCTTATTATCTTATTTATATATTTTTATTTTATTGTGTTTTATGAAAATATTCTTTATTATAAATATACATGACGGAAAAAAAAACGTTTAGTAGACAAATTCCGTAAAAAAATTTAGTCACAAAAATAATTAATTTCATTCGAATAAATTTGTAAATAAAATTAATTCACTCTTTAAAATTATTACTTTACATCGAAGCAGACAAATAAAATAGTTCTTAAACAGTAAAGTGAATTACTAATATCATAATAAATTATAAAAAGAAAATTAATTAAACTTTTAATTAATTTCAGAAACTTTATATTAACACATATTATAGTCCTAATGTATCATAATTCAGGGAATTTATTTAACATATTTATTTATTTAGAAGATAAGTTAATAATATTTTTTAATCAATCTTTCTGCGTCTACCCCCTTAGATGAATGACTCTTGCCAGTATTGCAATATGAAGATACAGCTGACTTAAGAAAAAGATTATTTTTCATATTAGATTAAATTTAAAATTTTTCTCCCGCTTCTTAAAATAATTTAAAGAAGATTGAAACACAGAAATCATTAAATCAAAATAATTAAATACTTAAGATTAATAGCAATTTCACATCATTGTAAAAGATATGCTTACTCAGTACTAAGCAGAACAGGGCACTAGCAGTGTAGGGCTCTCCCTCAGGAGTTCGTATCTCTTTCACAAACTCACTTAAGTAGAAATTGAGTTCCTCAGCAGACATACGCAATATATCGCTGACTTTCGGCTTTCTGGTGCCGGTGTTTTTTTTCGGCACATTAGTTTTCTTCCTCTGAACCCGACTCATTTCAGCACTAAGCGTTATACTAAAACAGAAAACAAAAATTAAACACATAAAAATGAATTCAGGAAAAAAATGCGTTTAAAAAAAACCATTCATGAATAGCAATCCTTAATATGAAAGGCTTTAGTTTAGTTATATTAACGTCCCTTTCTTAAAGCAATACTACTTTGGGACGAACCTCGTAATTTTGAACCCCGGTCAGAGGACTAGAACGACATCTGAGCTCATCCACTCACCAAATTTCCCCACCACACCAGCTGTAGACGTTTGATGCTGACGTATTTAACGTACATCAACCCAACGGTTCTTTGGTGGAATCGGATCTTGAACCTGAAACATTCTGGTTCCGAAACGGAGACTTTAACACCAAGCCACATTCAGTAAAGAATATAAGCTGCAAAACTTCTTAGTTTGGGTTCCATATGCGACTCTCGAATGCTTGAAAGTTTGGAAATTCATAAGCAAGCAATTACCACTTCGGATGTAAGAAGTGAATTGCTAAATGGGACAGCTGTAACTGCTTGTCAGAAGTAAATATGAATGTTGCAGGAGAATAAACAAGGTTTGTTTCAAATTGCTACCTCATCCAATAATTTAGTCATGCAGTTCTTTATTTATCCAACAGCCTCATTACTTAATGTGCTACGTACGCTCCCATAATTTAATGCGCCACGAATGAACTGGCATTAGATGTATTCTGTACTTACACCTTCATTCTTCTAAATCGGCAGATTTGCAAACATTTCAATAAAATATGACAAACATTTTGCCTTTTCTTGTGGAATAGAATTTGATACGAATTTATCCAAAAAAAATTTTTTTTCAACAAATTATTTGAAATATATAAATGCAATGTGATTACAAATTTTGGTAACAATTCACAACGTTTAATAAACATATCAACTTGCCTTTTTAGTAGTTTTTTACATTTATTATTATTATTATTATTATTATAAATAGACTTCAGTGAATATCCTATTCCTAAAATGCATACATAGATAATGCTACTTTTACAAGAACGTAAATTGCAACTATCCACGAGGAAAAAAACATAGATTCAATAATCCATTTGGTCTTTTTTGAATTGAAAAATTGCAGATTTGCATTTGAAAAGATTATTTCAATTCCAACTCACACAATCTATGAATAAATTTATGATGAGTAAATAATTTAAATATATAACGCATAAATTTAATCAAATTTAATTATCCCCCGATTTATTTAGATAAAATAAGAAATCCTGATGACTTAAAAGATTTCTCCATTTACATGCAAAAAGTGCAAATGAAGAAATTTATTTACGTTTCGTTTCATGTTAATAGCATTTAAGCTAAGAAATAAATTTCACATAAAGAAAAGAAACAGTATTTATATTCTTTTTCTTTTTTGTTGTTATTTTTCAAAAGTTATAACAGAAAAACGTCAACATTTCGCTTATTTCTTAATTAATTTTAAAAATTTAAGAAATCACTCTAATGTAGTCTTTCTTACCTTTAAAAATATATACACGCAAAGTTTGATGACTTTAAGTCAAACGTCCGTACTGTAAAGTAGCAGTACGTCTACGCAGATTTACGTTCCATTGTGGGTAGAGAAGTGCATTGAGTGTATTTTATCTAAGTTTCTTAAGAATGAAATCAATGAAATAAATCAATAATTGTTTAAATAAATAAATGATAAAATCAATATTAAATAGTTTTCTAATGTGTAAAACTTTCACATAAGTAGATGTTCGAATTTCTTATTTAAGTCTCCTTTTAAAGGATTTAAGTTTCAAATTTTCAGAATAGGAGTAGATTTTTTTTAACAGGAAAACACTTGACACCTCAATATGTCATTAAGATCTGAAATGCCTTCCACCAATCTTAGTTTTCGAGAGAAAAATAACAATAATACAACTTCACAATACAATTTCAAAGTGAAATCATGCAACAGTGATCACTAATCAGAACTAATGAACTGATTTTTATAATTTTTCTTTCACATGAAATCTTAAGATCCTAGCTATCAAGAGCAGCATTCTCCAATTTTGAGAGAAACTGGAAAAACAAAACTTTGTAATTGATTCTCTATGGAAACATCTTGCAACATAATTATCGAGATAAAACTGCTAAACCGAATTCAATAATTTGGGTTTCATACGAAAACTCATGACTCACAAATATAAAAATTTGTGATGTATTTTTACTTAAATAATAGATTTATATGGAAGCAATGACAATCTTTTTATTTTCTAGATGTATGTATTTCTGCATTTCATGAGAAGGCGGTTTTGCTTAGTTTCAGACGGAAAGCATCTATGGCTATTAATTAATTTTCATTTGTAATGTCACTCAAATATATATTTTATAATTTGATATGCAATATGAAATTATTATAATTTCATGCTTTGTCCAAATGATAAATAATCTAAACTAAGTTTCATATTTTTAAGAATCATTCTGCTTAATTTTTAACAGTTAAATGTAAAGTCCTAAATCATTAATTTTAATGGCTGTAAAAAGCACCAGACCTGTTTTGCTCACTCATCAAATTTTAGTTCAAATAGATATGCCATTTTTTCAATGGTTATTTTTTTGCATTTTCCTAATGATTTTCTGATTTTTTTAGCAATTAATCCTTTCAAAAATCAAATAACTAAACTGATTAAAGCTGGCAATTTTAAGGAATTAATGCTAGTTTGGCGAATATAAATACTCTACATCAAAAACAATTTATGTATTATTATAATTTAAGTTTAATTATAGTTTTAGTTATATTATTTCCTGGCAAAAACTATCAGGTTAAGAGGGGGGGATTGCGTGAAATGCAAATTTTTAAAGGGGGAGTGACTCTCTTTTGATATTTGCCCTAGGTGCCGTTTTACGTTAGTACGCTTTTGGTTGCTATTTAAGTAATATAAAAAAAAAAATGCCGATCTGCCAAAACCACTTTAACTCATAACGAAATACAAGACCTTAATTTACTAATTATTTTCTGACAGAGCATCCGATCGCAGCTAATCACAATTTCCAGCACCTAATCTTTAATTAGTTAAAACTTTGGGGCTGTTGATTTAACATTATGATCGTTAATGTTGATTATTATTTACTTGGATCAGACATGCGCTATAAAGGAATGTATTAATTATTAGTTAATATACGCATAAGCACAATTATCCATTAGTCATCTTATATATTACGCACATGCACAATTATCCATCAATCTTCTTATATGAATATACAATCAAATTTTCTTCGGTACACAGTATAAGATTTTAAAAAGAAGAGAAGGGGCAGCGCGATCGTGCGCAACCAACATGGCGTGCTATGTTCCGTTAGAAATAGCAACATCGGAGAGGATTTTAACATACAAACTCTCCATGAATTCATTAAAAAACTGATAATATCCATGCTCGAAAGGGTGACAGAATTGGTAAGTTACAATTCGACCCATTCTACTCTCCAAAAGAAAAAAAAGAAAAGTACTTAAACCCGCCTACCTAGCTCCTATTGGACTCTCGCTTCTGCCTTCCTCCTCGTTAATGTCCCGATGAAGTTTCTGTCTGCTGTGATGATCACGACCGCGGTAAACACGCCAACGGAATCGCGAATCATTTGTGCGTCTATGGAGGGGCTAGACGGTTGGTTCTCTTTTACGTCATTGCTCCATTTTTTTTTTTTTTTTTTCAGATCAGACGAGAATCAGGTACGTTTATTTTACTTAATTTGCTCTATTTTCTGAGTATATGTAGTTAGTGTCTGTGCGCATTTATATATCTAAGCCACGAGCTCTAAATTAGGTCTTTTGAAGGGTAAAATGCATCGATGATTAGACAGTATAGTGAGCAAAACTCATTTGAGCTTTTGAATTCATCCTTATTTCTATGATGTGATATCAAGTAAGTAAAATTGCAGTCCTTTATTTTTTATTTATAGCATGAAACGATAAAATGACAGTGATTTATTTCTGTCTAGGCGTATTTTTTAAATGGGATGGATGTTTCAGTATCCAGATATTTAAATTTTAATTTAAATGGAAGTAAGAATTTAAAAATTACTCTTGAAAAATATCTAATTTTTGTTTCTCCTTGTTTAAGTTTTAAGAAAAGACAACTTATTCAATTTTAAAAAATTGGTTGAAGTTCACAAATCCTAAATTTTATTTTAATGAACTATAATGAATCTTTTTGAAAACCGAGAACTGCTAAGGTAAAATATTTATATTCTTTTCGATCTGAAATAAACAGTGTCAACATTATTTGTACTATAGGCTGATAGGCATTTTTTTAAGTCTGAAAATTCTCAACATTTAGATTCAACTGGCATTGCAATTTCATTCTCTTCGAATTATTCTTCGGGGGTTTTTCTTTTCGTTCATCGGTTATTTAGAGTATCAACCAGTTCTCTACCCCTAGCTCCTGCAGCAGGTATTCGATTTTAACTCCCTTTCACAATGTCATTAATTTTTGTATGGATGTTGGTTTAATTGCAAAGGAATATGTGTGTCCAATTTGCAATGACAGTTACCTGACCGAACTTATGCGTTAAGTTATATAGAGGAGCAGCTATCACATTTTTAATTCTAATGATTTTAAAGGAGTTTATTTCGACATTTTCTTTGATAATTTATGTCATCCTTAATGACAAGATTTAATTTTTTAATTGTTTTGAATCACTTACAGTTGTCATACTGCTCCTGATTTTTGTGAATTTTTTCTCTTTGCCATCAATTGATGATGACTTTTTCAAAACTGGTGGCATTAGGCATGCGTTGTAGCCATCCAAGATGGTGGAAATTTGGCGAGCTTGGCGAGAAACCTAGTAATCTGTTTCTCAGTATTTTTTTTATTTGTTTTATTCAAGGAAACCTTCATTTCAATGCTAATATTTTTCAAAATATATAGGAATGTTTGGTAATGTAAATATTTTTATGACATTTAAAAAAAATTGTTTGAAAATTTTGAAAATAATCCAAATGGTATTCTATTTCTTTCCAAATATTTACTTTTACGTTTATTACATTTTATTACTGCAGGCATGCTTTAACTATAGTTGTTTGCAAATACCATAAAACATTTGTATTTCTGTGGTTTAAAAATTAGATCTAATAAAAAATCTTTAACCTGTTTCTTACAATTTTGTCCAGTCATTTTTTTAAAGTTTTCGTAATTGACAAAAACATATTACAAAATCAAAGCTATTGTAAATTTATCTTTTATTAATGTATTGAGAATATAATGTGAGTAATAAGCATTTGAATATTTGTCAAAAAATTTGAAATGAACATTTCATGCATTTGTTCGTGTAAAAATGTGTATTACAAGGAAGAACACTCACAAAAAATTTATATATATATATATATATATATATATATATATATATATATATATATATATATATATGCTTTGTTAAGAATGCATGATGATCGGGCATCTTTAAAGGAATTTTCAAAATTCTCATTACTTTTATTTAATAAATTTTGTTACTGATAAAAAATTAAAACTATTTTGTTAAAAGCTAATTTTGTTTTGCTAAAACATAAGATTTAAATTAATTGAATATTTATATATCTATTAGTTAGCTGATTTAGTTATTAAAATTGAGTGTACTTTTACGTTGAGTGAAATTTTGAATAATTCATAAATTAAAATGACTTCTGGGCGGTATAAAATGGATTTGTTAATTGCTCTGTAGTTTTTGATTTCATTTATTTTTAAAATGTAACCTAAAGTGATATTTTGTTACTTAATAAAGTAATGGAAAGCATAACATAATTTGAAAATTTATGTTTTATTATTTATTTTTAATTTATTGTTTTATTATTATTTATTTATTTTTAAAATACATACATATTATATCTCATTTTTTTTTTTTGCTTTGTAAATATTCAGTCGATTTATTTATATATAGCAAAAATTAATTTCTCCACTGACGCTCAAAATCAGAATTTTAATCGAAAGCAGACAAACTAAATCTTTTAAGAAAGTAATATTATCAATACTATCTTACAATTATAAGGCTGTTGTAATAACATTTTAAATGAAAATAGATACTAATAAATTCTTATTTCTTTTCAATCATTTTTCCTCATACTAATAAATTTCATCAGTATGCTGAATCAGTTATTTTTATGACAATACACAAAAATAAAAACTTGTAAAAATATTCTGAAATGCGTTTTTTAATTTAAAAAATTAAACTTAAGATTTGAATTTAATATGGTAATCTTATTTTATTACGAATTATTTCAATAAAATTTTGAACTAATATTCTAAGCAAATCAATTGCTTAGTGCTTAAGTCATATTTTGTTAAACGCAGTTCAATTTTCTCAAGTAATTTTCTTTTCTTGCCTCAGGTTATGGAAGCTTAATATCATTCCTCATTTGAATTTTACAATAATTATTCATGAAATAGAAATGGTTTGTTTTTAAAGCTTATATCGCTGTAACATACTAATGTATATTAGTTTATTAATGCATTATCAAAATAAAACACATTTACTGCACTTTAAAAAAATGATATATTAGTAATATTTCAACTGATTTAAGTGATTATTGGATAAGTAGCAAATTGGTTTCTCAATATTTTTGGGGTATGTGTAAAAAAAAAAAAGTGAGGTAGGGTGATGTATTTTTATCTTACAATGAAACCTATAAAACGTATAGTTTAAGCCAAGTTTACTAGATTTTAAAATTAATGTTTTGACTAAATTATAAAAAGGCGATATATATCGAGATACATAATAAAATGCAGAAAAATAAAATGGAAAGATAACTTCTATTGTATTAAGTGAATGGCAATTACAATGGAATAATGAATTCTAATGTTTTTTATATGTTGAAAAATTGTCTATAAATTAGAGTCAATAATAAACTTAATCATAATCTTCGAGTCAAAAGAGCTGCAAATTCATTTATTCAATAGGCAATTTTGAGGAATATCTTTTTAAAATAGCTTCTATTGTGGACATTACAAAAATCTGAAGGAAGGTTGATTCCCAAAAGTAATTTGATATTAATCAAATTCATCTTCAGTAAAAAATTTAAAGCTAATGAAATGAGCAGTTATTTGAAACTGTCTGATCGATTTGATGGTTTAACTTAAGTTTATGAAAAAGGGCAATAAATAAAAGTAGTTGTCAATCAACTGCAGACAGATTTTATTCATTGTAGAAAAAAAAATATGTGCAATGAAAGAAAAATATTGTGGGAAGGATTACAAACTATGTTTAGTCTACTGTTTTGATGAAGAAGTTTGAGTAGAATTATAAAATAACTTCTTTAGAAAGCTCTTCATCTTTTATAAAATTTAAAGAGATTTTATGCGTTTTAAATGCACCATAAAGACCTTGTTATGCTTTCAGTTGTATTTACAGAAAAAAGAAATAATTTAGCATATGAAAGAGCAACTGATATTGGATTTTATAGCACATACATACAAATAATCTGTGCTGAGTCTGCCACTGAAATATGATGATTCAAATAAATTTTTAAAAAACAGCTCAAAAGTAGAAGAAAAAAATTTTGAGCAATAATATCTTCCACATTAGTTTCCTTTACCATTTCTTTATTGTTTTAAATCAAAAATTTGTTTTAAAATATCGGCGATCTCAATATTATTTATTTTAACTAAAAAGAGTTGATATTTAAATCAAGTATCTCATGAAAAGTATATGATGTGTTATTGTTTATTGTTTTACTCGATTTTTAAAATTTCAATAAAATTAAAAAGTATAAAATTTTAAGAGTTGCTCATTTTCTTTAATATCTTACTCGATCTCTGCCTCTATGGATATTACAAACCAATACAAATATTTTATAATAATACAATAATTGAAAAATAAATATCTATTCTCAATATTTAAATTTAGACACAAGATGCCATCAGTAACCATTCACAATCAAACTTCCATACAACATTTGAAAAAGAAATATTCCTGAAGAAAAACAATTCTTTACAAATAAAAGGAGTATCTGTTAACGCTTTAGAAAAAAATGTCATCAATTCCAACTATTATTATTGAATATATACAATACTAAATCTGAATGAAAAAGTGGCAAGCAAGCAAAATTTCGATTGGTGCAGTGTTAATTTATCAAAGTTTTTTCATTAAATAAATAAAGTATCGAAAGGATTCCAACTTTTCATGAAAAGTTGCATTGTGTCCGGATGTCACAAGTGATTTTTATGCTTGTTTGTAGATTTTTTTTTAATTAGTGCTTATTTATGGCGGAATGTTATCATTGCCGCCATACATTTTTTGTACTATGTTATATGAAGCAAATGTGTTATTTTGAGTGACATAAAAATCACTTTTAAATTAATGTTCAAAGAATAAACACTTCTTTACTTAAGTAGTTAAAATTTTGGTTGAGCATTGGAAATAAAGTTAATTTCACTAGAACAATAAAAAAAAATTATAATTTGGTCAGAAATATTTTTAATTAGAAAAATTTTAATTAGAAAGAATTTTAAAATTAGAAAAACAGCTGCGTAGCAATGAAATTGGTATCAATCATTTCTTTTTAAATTTCAGAAAATGGTATTAGAATCATTTTTGTGTAGTGATATTTTTTGAAAATTATACAGAAAGAACATCAACATTTTGTTTAAATTTAAATTAATTAAAATTATAATAGAAACTTTCGATAAACAGTTGCTCAAAGAGCACTCATCAATCCCCGAAGCATGTTCACGGATTTTTCATGATCTGGGGGTCAGCAGCTTGACTTGTTAACTCATGTTAAAGTACGAATAAACTCATGAACAACTATATATTTCTTCAGTAAGATAGAAATTACGAATCTATATCAATATATTGTCTTAATGTTATTCTTTTAATCTAATATTCTTTATAAAGGATCAAGAAGGTCTGTTTCTATGCAACAATTGTAAAATTTTGTATATTCATTTATTTTATTCAGTTCTTAATTATGTAGGTTTTTTCATAAAATAATTTTGTAAATAATTCTCTCCTCCACTTTTTGGATAAAAACAATTCTCCATTTTAAAAGGAAAATAAATGAAATAAAATATGGAAAGTTAAAGGAATATGATTATAATTTTATGTTTTGAAATACACTTAAAAAATGAGCATAAATCCTTTTTAATTTTTTATATATCAAAATTTATAAAAATTGCAAAAAAATGCATTTGTAAATATGCAAAAAAATGCATTTGTAAATATGCAAAAAAATGCATTTGTAAATATGCAAAAAAATGCATTTGTAAATATGCAAAAAAATGCATTTGTAAATATGCAAAAAATGCTTTCAATTGAAAAAAAAAACCTTTATAATAATTAATGTAATCTTACAACAAAAAAACGATATTAATTATAATAGGTGATAATTGAGATGATTATTATATTTATAAAATTACATCAAGAAAAGTTTCATTTTGAAAATAATTTTATTAAAATTAATATACTATCCCGTATAAGATAAATAATATTACAACAATGCAAAAATAAAGAACCATAACCCTGAAATTGTTTGAGCAAAAATTATAGATATAATGAATAAATGTTTTTTTTTAACTATCTCTCTGACTTCTGACTTAGAAGCAAGTATTTGTAACAAATATTTCAAGCATATAATTAAACTTTAAAAAACTTATTCTGTTTTATTTCATTAGATTTAAGAACACATTTACTCTGAAGAGCCTGGTAACATCAGACTCTTTAATGGAATTATTTACTTCTATAGCTGACTGTAGTAGTGATAGTATTGTGTCTTTAAAAGGCTAGTATTTCAAAGCTTTAATTGATTTAATTTCTTCAAATATCTCATCTCGTTTACATTTTGATATTTTCTTTAAATGAAAGAATCTTTCCAGGGTTTTGGAGACATCGTTTTAATTCTGCATCCGGCATTAACACTATATATATATATATATATATTTAAAATTCTATAGTGGGATTTAAGTTGATTAAATCCAGTTTCTAATGAATTACAAACAGTTTTCAGCATTGCAAAAATAAAATGCAACTTTAAAAATAAAACACTTTGTATCCCGTAGAGATATTTCGAATACTTATCATTAATAATCTTGTAATCGCAATAACTTTAAATAAATCTGTACTAATGAAACGTTTCTTTATTTCACACTGAAGTTTCCTGTGATTTTCTCACTCGATTTCAGTCGAAATCTAAAAAATTCAATCTAAGAAGAATAAATGAATTGCAAAGTTCAAACGTCATACCTCACTTCAAAATAATATGAAATCACAAAACAGAACAACTATTTATTATCATAATATTTAAATTTTACCATCGGTCATTCAAAAACCACTACCCCACCCCCTTTTTTTTCTTTACCCTATCCAATTTGTTTAAATGCATGCTGCCTTTCCATGTCAGACGCCTCTAACACCCTAAGCGAAAGCCTAGCAAAAATACCCCTCCTTTTTTAAGCACCCTAAGCGAAAGCCTGGCAAGAATACCCCTCCTCTTTTAAGCACCCTAAGCGAAAGCCTGGCAAGAATACCCCTCCTCTTTTAAGCACCCTAAGCGAAAGCCTGGCAAGAATACCCATCCTCTTTTAAGCACCCTAAGCTTTTCCCTCCCTATCAGCATTCACTGAGCATGGACTGTAACTAATGTATTGAACAGTGAGGAGGAAAGAATATATCCATAACTTTATATTGGAGATTTTATAACAAAGCATTGAAAAGTTTGATTTTGCTATTGATTTCACTTTTCAATCGAGAAATTATTCATCTAATTAGAAATAAAGCTTATTTCTAAAAAATAAAAATAAAAAGTTAATAGTAAAATTATTATTAAGTTCATTTCCTTAACTATTATAAATAGAGACTTTTGAAATAAGACTTTATCTTAGTAATATTCCTGGGGTTTATATTGTGCTCTGCATTATCTCATAGTTTCAGATTTAAAAAAAAAAAATATTAGAGGATTTAACAGGAATAAAAATATAAAATTAAAGAGACCCCAACTCACTTAATTTTTTTTTATTTTTTTTAACCACTTAACTGTTTTATTTTCTTTACTATCTAATAAGATGACACTTTTTTTTGAGGAGGGGGGGTATTTTATTATTTTGATTCAAATGGAAATCCATTGCATACTTGACCTATCTATGTATTCGAAGTAATTTTAATTTTGAATTATAATCGTCATGAATGTTAATTTTTGCTTACAACGATCGAAATCGATAAATTGATGCTCGTATGACATACGGGCAAAACAGTTGAGTGGTTAGCTGCGTAAAGTTATTGTGTAAGAATTAAGCTATATTAGCAGGGGCTATTAGTAAGCCAATATTAAAACCTTTGGTTATTTCTTCAACTACTTGACTACTTTAGTCTTTTTCATTATGGTTTGTTGTATTTTCTGAACTTTGACCCAAAAAGTCATGTAAATTAGTTTTAGTTGTGTTAATCATTTTTCTTGATTTTAAAAACATTAATATAAATTCCAATTAGAGCACATTTTAAAATTATTCACACTATAAAATCAAAAATTATGGATTTGTTAAAAGATTTAAAACCTGGAAATATTTCAGAAATAATTTTAAAAGATTAAATGCTATTATATTAAAATGTAAATATGCAATTAAAATTAAAATCAGTGAAACACGATTAAGTGTTATGTCGATGAAAGTAAAAGATATTATTGTATAAATTCAGAAACATTATTTCACCAGTTGAGTATGCAGAAGGGTTTTTTTAATGAAATTCTTGAGCAATTGAGTTACCACACAAGAAAGTAACAAATTTAGATCACTAAAATGAAGAATTACCCGCTTAAATTCAAACTCATGGAGGGAGATGGTAACTATTGTGAAGAGTATGAAACACAAAAATGACGTCAATGTTTGTTAGATGGAGCATTTAAAGCAGAGAAATAGCTTGGAAGTGGGTAGAGGGAGCTTGGGAATGAATGCATCTTCGCCAAAAAACAATGATCCCGAACTCATAACCAACCACAAGGAACACTGCTACGAGAAAGTTGCGTAGACCGCTGATAGCTTCGAAAACGCACGGCGTCAAGACGTATTTTTCCGCCTTTCTCATTTGTAGTTCGAAGAAAACCGCTTTCCGATGGGATCGATGCTTCCAGATTTTTCGGCTCTTTGATGCCTGTTGATTTCCCCGACTATTTGCGGGAAGCTCTCGACATCCATGGGCATAGTCCAACAGGTGACGGGCGAGAATGGTCTGACGATGGTTCGGATGGCAGATTTACGACTCTATTCATAAGGCAACGGGGCTTTAGGTGTTAGGATTGGAGAGTATGAGACTGCGATTCGAACCAACTCTCATCGGCTAGGCTTAAATAGCGGACGAGGCGAATTATATTCGGAAGAGTATGTTCTCTCCACAAGGACTGCTGGAAGTAGAGGGAACTTTTGCCGAGTCTTTACGCTCCATACCCTCGGCAAGCCATCCTCCGAGATGAGGAACGTAATGTTCATGTTCCCATGGAATTATTAGTTCTTTCCTTTAATTAATTTAATTCTTTGCTACATCAATTTTTACGATGTTAATGATAGCAAAATAGACTAAATAATTATTTTACTATCAGGATTCGCTCATGTCTATGCTGCATTAGAACCCGCTTTTGGTTGGGCTGACCCTGGAATTACTTTTAAAAATATAGATAGATGTGTTTGCTGAAAATCTGAATGTAGGTAAAATAAATTTGCGGATATAATGATCATAATACTTAAAAGAAGAGGGAAATATGAAAGTTCAGATTTTGTCTATATACTCAATTGATCGCACCTTCCTATCACTCTACCAATCCTTATCTTCGGGAAATGTAAATATTGTAATTTTTCACAAATACGCTTCACGCTTATCGCAATGGAAAGCTTCTTAACATCCGTTTTGCTGTCGCTTATTTTAACCTTTCAGCGACATATAGTAGTAAAATTTTCCCCCTTTATGATTCTCATTTAGAGACTAGTTTCCAATTGTTCGACTCAGATTTTTCTGTTTTGTTTGAAATTGTAATAATTTTAAATCTATAGAACAAGACAGCGTTGAAAACGCCTGGGAGACTTAAGTCCAACGGCCTGTGGCCTTTATGGATGCGGGCGTAACTCTGCCAACTGACTCATTGTTGGGATCAACCACCTGTGGAAGTCCGTCCGGAGCTTCCCGCAAATTGTCGGCGAAATGAACAGACATCGAAGAACCCAAGAAAATCACTAGAATGGGTTTAGTTAGTTTAGTTAAGTTATATTAACGTTCCGCTTAAAGCAACACTAGGCTATTTTGGGACGGACCTCGTAATTTTGAACCAAGATCAGATGACGCTCTAGAATGGGATAAGACGGTAAAATGCATCGGTCTCAAGGCGGGCGCAGACAGTTGGAACTCGGCGGTTGAACAGGCGGATGGCGATTGGAACTAATTCTCGGGATACGGAGTCGAATAGTATTCGGAAAAACTACGCCGTTCTCTGCACCAAGCCTGTGGGAATCAGCGGGAACATTTGCCGAGTCTTTGCGTTACATGCACTTGAAGAGCTGTTTTCAGAATGAAGGAAACGGAAAATTTATCATTAATTTTATCCTTGAATTAATTTGATTCTTTCCTAAATCATTTTTTGCAGTGTAAGATATAGCATGATAGAATAAATTGTTATTTTGCTTTCTGAATCATGCTGGATATCTTAACTTCCCAATGGCATATTGTTATAAAATTTCCCGCCTTTACGATCTTAAGTTAAGAGGCTCGTTTCTCTAGTTGCTCGAAATAGAATTTTCTCTTTGAATTGAAATTGCGTCAGAGGAATTATTTCTTATATCCTACCCGAAGAAAAACATTTTGATTCGTTTCTAAGATAGTTTACTTGTTTAAAATTTTGCTGGATAAGGTAACAAGTTCAAGAACTTCGTAAAGCCATATCGCGTATCGGCATATCATTTGTGGCAGATCAAATACTATTATTTCAAATTCTTATATTTTACTTGAATATCTTAATTGTAGTCTAGTAACATTTGAAATGGTTGAATAATTTTTCAAGTGATATTTTTAAGTTTAGTTAGTGTTCAAATAAAGCATGGTCCTAATTTAAAGATTATTGTTAATTCTTGTTTCATTCATCAAGTCGCATTGTTAATTTTTGTTTCATTTTTGGACAAACGTACCAGATGGAGTTAATATTCGAAATTTGTTTTTCGCTAGAAAAACACATAAACATAATATTAGAAGAAATATGATAAATTGGAAGGAAAAAAAGTACAGTTGTAGTGTCTTAAAAATGAAAAACTTACTTCTTTGAAATATACTTTCGTAAATAAAAACAAAGTTTAATTTTTTTTTAATTCGTTTTAAATTGAAAATTATTAACACAAAAATTATATCTTTTATTAGAATCTTGATAAAATAAAATAAATATTACTAGACTTAAGTAAAATAGCGAATCCATATTTTTAAAGTAATAGCGAATGTTTGCTTTAAAGTATGCCAGCAGGTGAAAAGTTAGTTTAGAAATGCCCATGGGAAATTTTTATATGTATAGAAAGAAGCACGGGAAAATAAGTGAACAAAGAATTATTAATTCATAGCATTATTCACCGGTATGTACATATTACAGACCCGTATTTGCAAAGATTTTATTTTCTCTTTCCATTTGGTATTTACTCAATAGTATGTCATGAAAAGAATATTTTTATTTTTTACTTTAGAACGTTTAAACACGAGTATGGGAAAATAAGTTATTTTTTCAATTTAATTCACAAGTTTGGAAACGAATAAAATCGCATAAAATGTATTTTTTGACAAAATTTGTAAAAGATTATCTGAAACTTAAATTCTCGAAAGGAAAATTTTTTAAATAAAATAAACCAATATCAATCCTGAATTGCAAGACTCGAATTTATCATGCTGAAATTCCAGTATTCTTCCATTTGACATAAAAAATAAGCCCTATATTTTACTTAAATTTAAATAATACTTAAACTGATAGAAAAATAAATAAAAATGAAATTATATCAGTAACAATTTTAACACGTTAAAACGTTGGGATATTGACACTTAATCGCTCATTATTAGTTTCTTTAATAATTAAAGTTTCTTGATAAGACATTTTCTATAGTATGAATATAATCAACAAAGCAATTTGATAAAAAACTCGTTGTCTCCAGAAAATGAAAACAAATTTATAGAAAGACTGCGTTGAAAACCATATAGAATGAGACAAAAGTATTACACATCTACATTGAAAACCGTATAGAATGATACAAAAGTATTACACATCTACAATGAAATACTGAAAACCGTTGCAAATAATTGATGAAATTTTATAATCAGAAGTACAGGAAGAAAAGAATATTAGCTATTTTTTAAAAATTGTTAATTAATACAACTTTATTCATTGAAATTAAAATTCAGGAATAAAATTAATGGAGTAATTAATTTAATTACTGTTATGAGAATTTTATCCTTATTTGCAATAATTTATTAAATTGCTAATTTAATAATTATTAAAATTTCAATAATATAAACGTTATTATTAAAATACTATTTGAATTTCGGAGCTAGACCTGGTTCAAGAACCGTGAAATGATTGTGTCCGACCCATCACCAGGGAGCAAGATTCTTGTCATGTTACGATCCGGTTAACGGTCTCTTAAATTCAAAATTTGACAACAGCTGTGGGAGATAGTGAGAGAAACGAAAACAAACAATTGAAAAACCGGTTTTCATTCTTTTCGCACCTGGCCTCGAGATGGGACTTTTTCTCTAAAATTTTCAAGACTCCTCCCATCCCCTATTTGAAGGGGTCTTGAGAACGACCCTTCGCTACTGGGAAACCTAATGATGAAGTTGGCGGAGCACCTAGCCTGTATCAGTACGCTTAATCTCCGGTTGATGAAAGGAATTTAAGAGGCTTGATTTTCAATATTTTACTGTGTTCTTTTTCTTAAAAATATCTTGTAATAGGAGAGTTATTGTCGGAAGGTGAAGTCCAAAAATTAGGAGGGAGCCGATTGTAGTGAAAGCTTGAAGATCTTGCTTGTGTTATCTTGTTGAACGGCAACGGCGTGATGTTTCGGAGTTCCGCGGTGTGACAAAGTGGTTACGAACACCTCCACATCATAATTTGGAATAAAAACTTTAATTTGTAATGTTTAGGGAAAGTTAAAATTAATTGAACTAGTTTTGACGAGCGAAATAAAACTCTAATGTCATGGAAGTTGGTTAAAATTTTTTGAAGTAATTAATTAATTTAAAATTAAATATTTAGATTATTTATGGGGTGAATTAAGAAAATAATTAATGGAGTTACGTTGCATGTACCTTATTAACTATTGGGACAAAGGTCGGAGGAACTGACGAAGCTGCCTCCTGATTGGTTATCCGGATGGGAAAAGGGTGAGGAGACATGCTCTATGGGAGGGATGATTTTTTAGATGGACAGTTCGCGAAAAGACGGGAATGACGCATTAAGATAGGAATGACGCACTACTGTGAAACCTAATAAATTATACCGCCGTCATAATATAACTTTCGGAATGGATTCCTGTTTCATTGCTAAATCAAGAATCAGCTTTTTCCCAGGGATATGGCAAAGTTTATTTTATGTCAGGTTGGGAAAGGGTGAGGGGACATGAAAGTTAATTTTTCGCTTGAGAGTTAATGAAAAGGGAAGAATGATGCATTAAATATTTAAAAACTAATGTAAAACCTAATAATTTATGGCAAATTATAATATCCTCACAATATGATCTTAGGATTAAATTTCCGTTTTACTGCTAAAATCAAGGGATCAGCTTTTCCCCGGAGAGCATACAAAATTTAGTTTATGCTCTTGGGTAGTTGGAAATTCACGATAAACAATCGACAAAGTCCTATAATTTGCATTTATGAAATTTTTCTTGATTTTGTCCTATTAAAAAGCTCCGTTTGTTTTATATACAATACAAGCTCGAATTTAGAGTAGCAATATGAAATGCGGAATTCACTCATTTTCCAAAAGCATTATATTAAGAAAAACATTATTATGTTTCATGGAAAAAAAAAATCCGACTTGGTAATTGATTTTAAGTCAGGAAAAAAATTGATTTAAGTCTCAGTTAAAAACTGTTCGGACAAAATCAGTATCTTTTCGCCCCGCTTTAAAATCATTTAAAATATTATGAGGAGCGGTTATAAATTTGTGTAGTTTGATAAAGCTCAGTTTAATTAAATTAATGTCCCATTTTGAAGTTACATGAAGGCATTTTTGAGAAGAAATTTATAATTCTGAATTGTGGCGTCATTTATTGAGAAAGACACTAAAATCGTCACTTCTTCATCCAGAATTTCATACTCTGTCTACTTATGCATATTAGACTGCCGATGGCATTTTTAGAGTGCAGAGTACTTGCTTACACTTTTAGATTCACATTATTAAATTCTGGATATAGCTTTACTGTAATGTTATGTTGGCATTCCCAACTAATAAATAATTAAAACATTTTTCATTAATTAATTACAAAAACATTTTTTACATATATATATTGTCAGCATATGTGAGAGATAATTTATGATTTATTAAAAATATTTTTCTAAATATTCTTATTGACAAATTGAAAGCAATCACCATTTTTTATTTTTTTAAAAAAGGGAGAAGAACAAAAATTTGTATAATGTACTGAACTGTTATTTTATATCCAATGTTGTTACATAGGTTATTTTCTTTTTTTTTCTTTCCCCTAAATATCAATTGACTGATTCTGCGAAAAAACTGAAAACGCAATACGTTTTTATTCAACTTAAAGGAAATATCGAATAAAATAGGAAAATTACATTTTAAGATAAGCCACTACCGTATTTACTCGAATCTAATGCGCATCCTCATTTTAAAACTTTAAATAATAATAAAAAATTTGTAATAAAAATAAAAAATAAAATAACGTAATTGTAAAAATAAAAAAATGTTTAGTTAATTTTGTAAAAATAATTTAAAAAAAAACAATTTTGATTACTATATTTGGCCAAAAACCACGCGCATTAGATTCGCTTGAATACGGTATTTAAATTTAAAATATGCCTACTTAACATGTCAATGTTCAATGCATCTCCTTCGGTCGAAAGGAGGAATAATTTTAGAGCGTTATTTTTATCATCAGCTCCTAACACTGCAATAAATTTTGTGCTAGCAACTAAATATAGTGCTTACTTCCTTACTTTTTTGCTATCCCTTTCATCCATCAGTCATTTCAAAGACTAATCACAGTACGAGAGACTGCTACGTCATTTTGAAGAATGAACAGTTAACCATAACAGTAAAAAAAAATCTTAAAAATGGCAAAATTCGTGATTTTTGAAAAAATACTTATATAAAGAATAAAATATTAATCCTTCCTAATAATAATAAATTATGTTGCTTTAAATGACAAAATATTTCCAAAAGAGAAGTTAAGCGATTCAGATAGTTAACAATGAATTTCTAGTTTGTTTTCAAACAAAAAATCGTTATCTTGTGGGTGTCATACTGGCATGATAAGACTTCAAATTCGAATTAGCGGCTCATTTCAATTATATTAATTCTATAATCAAAAAGCTCTTACCACTCAGAGACGAATTACAGCAGAACGCACAGATAAAACGACACAGCTACCCCTCACACATACACAACCAGACTGGTTCAAAATAAGTAAATCCAGAGGGGGACACAGCGCCCTCGGGCGGAAGACCTTGGACCTCAAAGGGTGTAAATAAAATTTCAACAGGTCGTTCGACGATATTTCTGAATTAATAAGGCAAACAAAGTATTAAAACATTCATATGCTTAGATATATTTTTATCAATAAATTTTTACCCACTTTGAAAATTCTTCTACAGTGATCTTTTGCTGCAAGTGGGTTTGTAGACAACAATACGGATCAATAGTTTCCACATACGGATCAATAGTTTCCATTTAATTTATCTGACGTTGACATTTCACTCATATGTTTTACATAAAAAAATGTTGCCCACATCTCAATGTTGTAAATAAATTTTAAAAAAATTGTTCAAATTGCAAAAGCAATTGACAACAAGGAACTTTTATCTATCGAATAATAATAATATTTGAGTTTGTTTAAATTATATATATTATTATTCTTTGAACTATATTGGACGCAGGAAGTTAGCGATACATAACTTGCTGTGCACACATTGTACTCGCATATTCAGTAAAAATGTGCAGT
>JAPMOQ010019132.1:66796-84037 GCA_026543055.1 Argiope trifasciata
AAGGGAGCCTGAGAATCGTTACTTTTGAAAGCGATTGTTAATTAAATGTGAGAATTTACATTGTGATATGTTTCTCTGTCATAAATTTCAAAACTAAAAAAAAAAAAAAAAAGGAACTGTTCTTAATTATTTTTGTTGCTGATTTGTAAATAGCGATGAAACAAATTTTCTTTGAAAAAAACTTTTCAAACTTCTTTGAATACTACCTAATTAGCTATGTTTTAAAAACTAATAAAATGGATAGTGGCGATAGGAAAGAATATTCAATTTCATATCCAAAATTAGGCGTCTCAGATATTCATATTAGCATGTCATAACCAAGAAATTGATTCTGCTCAATATAATACTTATTCAGAATTTTTCGAATTAAGAATTAGACCAAAAAATACTAATATAACCTGCATTTTGCATTTCGTTTAAAAATGGCTTTCGTCCTGAAATTTTCTTATAAAAAATAAAGATTAAGGAAAAAGGTAAGAACTAAGCTAAAAACAGAATTTCAAGGAATGAAAATTTTTGATGTAGAAGGTCTGAGTTGCAGATATATTTTAGTTTTATACCTTTTTTAAGCACTAGATTATATTTTTAAAATTAGAACATGAATGTTTAAACTTGCAAAGATTTTTTACTGAGTTTATACCTGTAAACAAGCTTTTTCGGAGTGCTTTTCAATATCGTCTAAATTTTATAACATTTAATCAGTCATATTGATCATAAATAATCATAATAGCTGTTGTCAAAATAGCTCTATATCACATAATATGATAGGAAAAATAGATAATTCAAATTTACATGGATTATATTTGAGGATTTTTTTTTTTAATTCCTACTTTATTTTAAGATTTTGCTGATCGTTTCAGCCATATTTGTATAATCATGTTTCCATTATCGTTTTATCTATTTTTTAACTCATAAAATCAGTTTTAAATAAATAAAAATACTTGATCTATTTCAGATATTGCTAAATAATCAAAAATATTCAATTAATTTTACTTTTAATTTTGAAGATAGAGAAATAATTTTCCTTCCTTTCTTTTGAGTTATTAGAGGAAGTAGCTAAATATATGTAGAAGACTTAACATGAAAGAAAACTTATATTTATTTTGATATATTACAGAATTTAAAAGAAGAAATACCAAGGAAAGAAATTGCAACTTTCTTTGCTGGAAGTCAACTTTTTTCGAAAAGAGAAATGCATGCTTAAAAGCTGCTGCAAAGTTGACATACTAAGCTTACAAATGAACGAAAGACAACTAGAGAGGTCTGGTCAAATATTGTCTTTGTTAAATATAAAATAAAATATGAACTTCAGGGAAAAGATTTAACCCATTTCTTTTTTTCACACACAAAAAAAATGCACGACAGTGGTAAGAATTTGCAGTAACATTTTTTAAATGTTATAATGATTCAAATTAAATTTATTTCATTACTAATTTGAATGAAACACAAACAGTTTCAAGAAAACTTACATACATTTATAAATATGCGTTTACTTTTCTTTTCGACGTTTTTTCACTCTCTCATCTATTACTTCCATCATAAACCAATTCATCTACGGATAAATATTTTATGCTATGAAAGACTTTCGGTTGTCATAACTTACATTTACCACATTATTCTGAGAGGCTCACTTTTCAAAAAGTTTCCACTTCCATTGGAATGTAACAATCATAACTTGAATTAAATCTTCAATGAAACTACTTATAAAAGGATTTCCTTAAAGTTAAGCTTAAGACAAAGTCAGAAACACCAAACAATAACTAAAATTTGACCCTTTGGAAAGTATAAGGCCCAATTCCTTTTATACAAAGAAAACCGTTAACCAAATATATTATTTATGAACTAGTAACAAAATAATATGAAAATTAAAATGTTCCCAATAAAGTATTTAAAAATTTTAATTCGTAGTAATTTATTCAAACACTAGAGCTTTAAACAGTATATCAAAATTATTCAATTACAGAAAACTTATTAAGATCATCTCTATTTTTGTGAGTTATCCTAAAATTCGTAATAAAAAAAAAAAAAAAAAAAAACTCTTCAATTTTTAACCTTTTAACAAGATAACCTAATTTCTGATCTAAAACAATACAAAATTTTGAATTTTTCATTTTAATAGTATTTTAAATATAAACTTGTCTTATAAATTCTTCACGGAACTATACAAATATTTCGCTTGCTTTCTAAATTGCTTTGTCATTAATAATTTGTGCTAAAGCCAGAGATTTAATTTAACGCTTTTTTTATTAATATTGATAGTTATTCGAATTATAAAATAAAAACAAAAAATATCCGCAGCTTTAATTGGGACTTTTTCCATTAGTTTTGGTGCTCTTTTTATGATATTATGTATATATTATTATGATATTTGTTATGATATTTGTATGGTACATGAAAAAAGTATAAGGACATGCGAAAAATCTTCTACAAGCCTTTACGGAATCACTGGCACAAGTCTGGAATAAAAATAAGAATAAAATTAAATTAGTTCCAGTGTAAGCTAACTAAAACTTCCAAATTTAAATATATAAAAATTTACATTTTGAATTTTAAGTCCAAGTGGTATTGGAAAAAAGGATAGTTTTTTTTTTCTTTAACAATTATTGCAAAATTTTCACATTTGAAAACAGAAAATGTCAATCCTGGGTATACAAAAAGTGGTTTGTGAAACAAAGTGCGCACTCATTGAATTTTTTTGGACTTTTTAACAATGATCAAATTAACTTTTTTTTTTACAATGAAAAAGAGGAAATTTGGTACTTTTTGAGAATGGAAATTAAGTGTAAAGGAATATCGAAAAAAATCAAGAGATTTAAAATGGTAGCTTACACTTTTCTAAAACGCAAAACTCTGATTTGAAGCTAAATTTTATAAATTGACTTAATTGACTGGCAAGGATTTAATAATAACCGATAAATCAAGTAATGGATTTAGTTTATTGACCCCTCTGAATCCGTTCTAAAACTTAATGGTGGCTTATAGTGCGAAAAATTTATAAAAATGACTCACAATAAGAATGCAAACAGGATCTTATGTTTGCAATCAAAGGCGTTTGAGAAAAACTTTCCTTGGACACTTTCAAAGGTTTATTCGAGTGATTGAAAAAAATGCTAGTTTTCTTGATTATGAAATTTTTTTTTTCATGATATTAGAGCATATCCTTATATTTTTTCCATATTTTCCTTTATTGATAATTGTTGTAAAATCTATTTTATGTGAACTAATGTTTGTTTTTTATGTGCTATAAATGATGTTATAAAATTATATAACAGAAGTCAAACATATAAAAATTTCACTTAGATTAAATGAAAATAAATTGTATTTTCATTCAATTTAATATTATCACTGTACTTTTTTTTCTCACTGTTGCACTTGTTGAGATTTCTTATCATATTTTAAAATTGATTGTATATTTTTGTATACTTGGTAAAAAATAAAAAGCCTAGAAAAATTTATGCGGTCAAAAAATTGGTATAAAGATAATTTTTTGCATTTATTTAAATTACATCTGTAATTTCCCTTATTGCATATTGTTTGTCACTTAATTCCTTCAGTTTAAGTATACTTAACTATCATCATGTTCACTTATTATTATATCATTATTTGAAATCTTTACTCCTATGCCATGCTTTTCTTTAATGTTTATACTGAAATTCGATTTTGTTAGAACATTATTCCCAACATTATAAAAATAGTTTAAAAATTGATCTTTTTCCATTAAAGAAACATTTGACATTAGATGTTGAGTGTTACTTATTGAATTTGTTTTAAATAGGCAATTTTTGTAAAACTGATTTTAGAAAGATTCACAATAGTCATTCATATCAGTTTTAATATGGGAAAACTATCTACAGCAGGAGATTCATAATGTAGAATAATTTTTCACTGAAAAAATATCAACAAAAGTTTGGAATTCATATAAGTATTTACTAATGAAATCAGAGAGTTCGTTTTCAAAATCTTTTTGAGATTTACATTCATCATACTTAATAATTCACATGTCGTCTTTAAATGGAAGCATTTATTATATACTTCAAAAGTTAACTGCTTTTACCAAAAGCGACAAGCATCTCAATGAGATAAAAAATGCTTAATATTCCCCAAAACACAAAATGGCAAACAAAATTGTAACGAGATCTTCGTGATATTGTACGATATTCGAAATACGAACGATATTTTTAAAGAAAAAAGCAGCAGCAGTGATCATAATTGTATATGTTGCCCTTAAAGCTGGGGAACCGTTCAGATTACCTGATTTGCTTCGTTAAAATGCGGAATCAAATTATCCGTATTTTAACTAGGCAGAAGTCCACATCGTTAAAATTCAGAAGTTCATTTGTCTCGTTTCCTTTCCCCATCTCCCTCTATTTTTAGTTTGGCTTTGCCAGCGTTTGATCGTCGCCATTAGCCGAATCGATTTTAGTTGTGGCTCTTAGAAAAACAGAAGTTGGATTTTATAAACTTGGTACTAAAACCCGCTATTTTAAAATAATTATATGCGAGATCTGAATTCAGTGTTTGAAAGAAAGATTTTTAACGAAAGAAGATGTCCACACTTAGGAATATCTTTAAGTCAAATAACAATAAAACAATTTCTTGGTACCGGGTAAAGCTTCAAAAAATGAAACTATAAATGTAAATGTACCACAAATAGGTGTGCTTGTCACAAAAACTAATTACTCTGCAATTCAAAGATTGAACTGATAAATAAGCATAATTTTATCATATGCTTAACAAATTTATTTACTTAATTTTAAAAATATGTTAAACAATTTTATTCTTTGTATTATAGTTTTTTAATTGCTTGATGATTGATTCTATTGACTAATACGTTGATTGTTCGATTGTATTAATTTGATTCTTTATATCAACAAATAAATAAACAATATTTAATTTGAAAGTGTAGAAACGTTGCAGTCATTCTAACAAAGATTTTATTTTCACTTTAATGAGTGCCTAGTAAGTAATGTGCAGGTTATCTAGGTAATTATCAGAATACTTATTCATAATTGTATAATTCAAATTAATCATAATTGAATATGATTAATTTGAGAAATGAATCAATTTTTCGCTCTTTAACGCATCACCCTAGTTAATGTGTAGATTAGGCAACTAACCTGCAAATTAATTTTAACTCTGCATTTTAGTGATAACATATACATTTTCAAATCAAGAATTTGAGCAGTTGATTTGCGAAATTTTGAAGGTTGAAATATCTTCGATGTAAGCATGAATGAGTAATTCTTGATATAATCATAAAAAAAGGAACAACTCTGCTGCATTTTATTTATAATCGCATCTTCACAAATTTTATGTATTAGAAATGACTCGATGAGACAGGTTTGTTCCTGATTACAAAGTGATTAATCAAAATCGTTAACATTGGTGATTTACTACTATATCGAAATTTTTCCATTACGGCTATTTATTTTTTATGAATGGATTTGCTGTGATGAAATTAATCTCTCAATAAAATTGAGTATGGAATTTTGATAATAATTTTGTGATTTATAGGGTTTTGAAAAAAATGACTTTTCTAATGCTAAATCAATCTTATGAGCTTTTGACGATATCTTGAAAGCTATTATTAGGTTGGTGCGTTATCAGGCGTTTCTTTAACGTGATATATATATTTAAATATATATATACATATTCAGGAATGAAAATATTTTTTAGGTTATAAAAATGAGCGTTGATAATCATATTTATATTTGTCATATTATGATGCACCACTTTGCTGAAGGATATAAAGCAAATCAGTCATTTCGAGATCTCAACGTGCTAATAATGACGGCACAATCGCAACAGTCGACGCCGGGAATGGTTTGCCCGTTTCAGATCTGACGACCCTAACTTGGGAGGTAAGCAAGGAAGAGACCGACCATCGGACTTCGACGACCAGGCATTTTGGCAGCCGCAGAAGGGGACGAAAGCTTGGCAACTCGAACGCTGGCCGACAATTTCAATGTGGACCAGTAGACCATCGTTCGGTTATTGAAGCAGTTATAGAATTAGATAGTGATTACGTTCCGGATTAATCATTAAAAAAATATTGCAGTATTTTTAAGTTTCCCTTTCCACAATTGTGTTCAAGAACGGATAATATCATTTAAAAAAGCTTGATAATTATGCACTCACCCATGTATATTTTCGAAAAAAAAAAATTCGCATATTAAAAGAAAGTTATTGTATTCCTTTAAATCACGACTGCTTAAACTTAATTAAATCACAAATACAATAAATGCATAAATAACCCATTTATTTCTTAAATAATAATTTTTACAAATTTGTAAACATGAATGGGGGAAGAAAGTAAATTATAATATTGTAGAGTTTTTCTAGGGAGCAAAACTGACATTATAAAATACTGGAATCCAAAAAATTGTCCACATATCCCAAATCCTTTTTGAAATATTGAGAAAAATTTTAAAATTCTCACCGCCAGTTTTAACACCCAATTTTTAAGTGACTGCTCTGCTCATAAAGAATTGATCTACTCTTCATAAAGCACGAACTTTAATGGACTTTATAATACCAAAGTTAATTAAATATTAAATTTGTTTTTAGATCAGACAATTTTAATTGAACATAAATTTTGCTTTCATTTTAAAAATTAATTTTTTTGGGGACAGATGATATAAAATTAGATTGCCAGACAGAATAACGGTATGATTGTTTTATTCATTTTTACTCTTTATAAACAGTTATGTCTTGCATGTAAACGAAATTGGGATTCGAAGAAATTCATACCGAATCTGACGATTCAATAATTTAATTACTTTTAAAACAAGATATTTAGTTAACACCTTTTATATATTAGTGACTAAGGTTTAGCTCTCATTCGTAAATTTCTTTAATTAGGTGGAGGATATTTTCAGAGTACCAGAAAAGTTCTTCCCACAGAATTATGGAATATTCTCTTCTTTGGAATTATGTTTATGAAGGAAAAATTTCCAACCTCTAGCTTCAAAAATTAGGGCATGATAATGTGCTTGGTTCATTTCGATTATATTTACATATTTGCAACTACGTAACAAATAGAAGGTCGATCAATCTGAGTACTGATTCTTGCAGTACTAATTTTTTTCCTCATGTTTCAATAAGTAGTGATCGCAAGTCTCATCATGCAGGTTTCAGACAATATGCCAATCTATAAATATTAACATATTAAATAGAAAAGTATCATGTAGACCATCAGAACCTTCGGCTAACTCACAATAATCAACTCCACACTTTTCGCATGCTACCGAAATTTGCACCTGTTAAGCTCCTTCGTTTAGAGCGTGTAATTCAGTGTTGGTCCAGTAAGAAGAAAAGTATTCAAAATTGCACATTATCAAGGAAGTGAGCTTGAATTATGTTCTTTGCACTTCTTACCATACAAGCAGTAGCATCATTTTGCATTTATACTGTTAATATGACCAAACACCCACTTTGTCTTAATGCCGGGAGAACCTAATCCTCCAAGAATCTGCTATATCTGTCCATGGTGATAGTACTGTTTAAAAATCAGCTTAGTATGACTTTCTTAAAAAATACGAGCCAATAAAGGAATGCAGTCATATACGGGAAGTGTAGCGGCTGTTGCTGAAAATTGGTAAAATCCCACATATGGTGGTTTTGTGTGTTCATAGAACAATCTAAGTGAAAATTAGCTTTATCTATCCGTAAGATATGTGATGTTCAGTATTCCTCCGTATGCATCCTCACCAGAAAACGCAAGACAAAATTAAGACATGCAGAATAATCTTATAGTTTCAATTGTTGCACGAAGTGCATCTCCTAAGGGTACAACTTCCAAATTTTGAGCACGGTTGATCATAGAAAGTTCAGTGTTTGTGCCATTGAGTGGCATTTTGCAGTAACATTTTAAGAATTTGCAGAAGCCTCAGCTAATGCAATCGCAATCTCCTCTACAGTTACCGGCTCTGGTGCACGTTGTCCTCTTTCCGGTGCAATAACCAGAGAACTTTTAATGCTTCATACTTTTAACTGCATTCGCAGACATGTGTTCTTTTTTAAAATGTTAAATTTTTAGTTAAGAATGGAGTGCTGTTGAAATATTGTTCTAATTCTGATAAAAAATTTCTTGATTAACATACGATCTGTCATAGTCAGAGGCATATTTATTAAAGGCGAATGATTTTTTCGAACACTATGCTTCGCTTTTATAATAAATTGATTGAGTTACTCAGTAGCATATGGGTTTAAGGATTACAATGCCATTAATTGATAAAATTTAAAAATATGTTTATTGGATTTGTTTCAAACCTGTTTTTGTTCTGCTTCATAATCTAAGTTATAAATTATACATTTGTTTGGATCCTCTCTGTAGAATCCGTTCTAAAAGTCTCTTGAGTACTATCAGTTTGCTTCTAATCACCCTTTATAAGAAATTACATAGCTGTCTTGTGTACATATTTTTCTGATAGCCAAGAAATGTAAAAGCATTTCAAATATTTCCTCAAATAATGCAGTTCTCATCAAAATAATTTCGATTACCTTTATTGAGAAAATATTTTGCATTACAGTGGAGAGAAAATAATTACAGAAAATCTCAAGGCTTTGCCAACAACCAAGAACAAAGCTACAGGGTATTAATTTTGCCCTTGTGTTACTACTGCAATGTTCGTAGAACAGATTATGAGACCTTTCATAGAGACGACTGTATAAGAACTATAAGGATTCTCTAAATCCTAAGAGGTAAACAGCTATAGATTGATGCACTATAAAACACTTTTTGAAAGGTGTATACTGATTGGCTTCAATCGTATTTTACTTTCAGTCTTATCGCATTCAGCGATACTTTTTTATTTAATAGTTAATAGTAGTATATCTTAAACAATAAATAAATATTCGAGTAATGCAGAATGTGAAATTAGCTTTTTAAAAATAGATTATTTGTATTTTTGGTAATTTCTAGAGAGTATAACAGCTACAGCTAGAAACTTGGGAAATTTTGAAAAATATGCCATAAAAAGTTTTTATGAATCTGGAATAGAACAAGGCATTATATATTGAACAATAAATGCAATTCTGAATAATTATTAACATGAATGAGCCTCCATTTTCACTCATCGTTTGCATCTTTAGTAATTTCAGAAATCTTTATTATAGTAATGTAAAATAATTTGGAATATTTTCTAAGAATTCAGTTTTCATACGGTTTTTAGGGAGCTAACTAAAACTTTATTTAATGGTATTCATATAAAATATGTGTTATTCTAAGGAATTTCTTTGAATTTTTACATACGCTTAAAAGAAAAGGAAAAGAGCCTTAATGTTTATAGATACTATTTGGGAAATATATTTAGTAATAATTTTACAGGGAAGTATCCTCCAGATTTTAGTTAAATTTTAAAAATTTCATTTTTAAAATAAAATACTACTTTTTAAAGAATAATATACTTTATTCTTTCTAATTTTTGAATAATAATATTTTAAAAATGATATTCTTTATAATATTCTTTCTTCCGATTTTTATGTTTAATTCTACTCTTAAATTTCATGTAGATGATAAGACGTTCAACTATAAAAAAGGAATAAGCAATAATTACAAAAAAATTATTCTATTATTTATTAGAATATTTTATGACAAAGATTGAAGACCATTTTGTTTAAACAATGCAGTTTTAAGAATTTGCTATTTTCTATTTTGACCTTATGATTTTTTTTCTTGATATAATATAAAACCAGGTTGCTATAGAATGATGTAAATTTAAATTGTAATAGAAAAATTATTATGAAAATAGACCTATATATAATAACAAAAAATCCTATTTTTAGAAACTATTATTCAAATTTTAACAAATTGAAATCAACGTCTACACAATTCTGTGCAAAACAAATGGAAAAATTGATTTTGTCTCAAACACAAAATCCTCTGTACGAACTTGTTATAAAGCGCATGCTATGTTTCATGTCTTAAAAAAGTAAAGAATTTGAAATTTTGTAATCCACACTCTCCTATTATATGTTGAAATATCAGTTTTCTAAAAGACGTGTTTAATTCAATTTTGTAATTTGTTTATTAATCATTTCTTATCATTGTAAGATGCACAATATTCTCGATATTGCTCAATATTGTGAATATCACTCAATAACTTCCGATATATTAAGTTATCATTGTACAGATAGGATTTAAATTAATGATATTTTTAAAATTTTAATCATTAAGCGAAAAAATAAAAGAGATTTTATTCTTCATTTTAATGGTTGAATCCTTACAAATTAATTTTTAATTAAATTTTAATTAAATTTTCTTGTGGTTGTATATATATATATATATATAAACAAAATGAAAAATACATTTTAATTATATATTTTTATAAATAAGATTTCAACAACTTATTTCTTCATCAATACTGCTAAAATTCCTCTCTTCTGAATTATTAAAATAGTAAGTACATTCCTTTAATTATTTAATATGTAGAGTATCATTAAGGTATCCGACTACGTTTTAAACACTGGTTATCGACCACATTAGCGATTTTTTACTGTTATTTCTTGCAGTTCAGACTTTCCTCTTTCCAAAACAGTTAATCTTTTGTATAAAATGAAAGGCATGACCTATCAACCAGGGAATTTCAAGCAAAATATATTTCACAGCTAAAATTGGTCTTCAATTTTCTTAAACGTTTAATTTTCATAAAAATTATCCACCGTTAACATTATACCTCTAAAACTAATAGAGGTATTCGCATAAACATTTCAGCGTGTGTTTTAAATGATATGGGCAATGAAATGAATAAAAGTTTTATTGTTGGTGAAATACTTTTTCATTTATAGGCGTTTTTAGAAAAATTGTTTCGAATTCAGGGAAAAAAGACATATATACGTACATTTTTACCCATAACTTCATTGAATCTCAACATTTTCCTTAGATTTTGATTCATTTCGTTCATCATTATATGCCATAACTTCTGTGCAAAGAAAAATAGAATTGTTGCATTACAATTTTGTGTACAGTGTCAACCGTTTTGATTTAATTTCATTAAAATTTACTACAAATTTTCCTATTTCTCAAAATATTTTATATTTTTAAATATGTTTTTTGTATTTATAATATTTTGTATCATCATTGACAATGCATCTAAAAGCCATGGTTTTAAATAGATTTTTTTTAATCCAATTTTTCAAAAAATTTCCTTCGAACGTAGCCGAGACCTTAATAACATATTTTCTAAGCTAATGCAATGCTTACCAAAATAATAGCATCAAGGAGATACAAATTCAATGGAATATTATTTGTGAAAAGATGTTTATGAAAATGATTCACACCAGGATTGCTTTTGAAATTAGGGTTCCTTTGTAACATTAAATAATACATTAGGAAAATTGTTATTAAATTGAAAACATTTAAAAGCTGCTAGATTTAAAAAAATGTAAAAACTTTTCCGACTATTCTATTGTTCTAATTTGAAAAATAAATGCAAATATTTTCTTAATTTGAGACTGAGACAGTCATCAGTTTATGTTCATTAAAAATGATTATGGGATTTAAAAGGCCATACCGTCATCATAGGTTAAACACTTCCTATCCTGAAAGATAATTTTGATGCAGTTTTGTAATATTTGTCTTGAAAGATTATTTATAATAGTATTTTTCGATATTGCACTGTGTTGTGAATATTTTTCTGAACTTTTGAATATTTTACATTATACTTGTAATTTTAAGATTAAAATGAATGGAATTTTTATTTTTTTATTTCACATCTAAACAGGAAAAGCGATGGATTTTATTCTTCATTTTAGCAGCCTTATTCAGTGTTCAGTTATCATAAATAAAATACTGATTTTTGTGTAATTATATTTTCTTAATAAATGCCAGATATAGAAATTATTTTTAGTGCACATTTTATAGAACAAAGCTTCTGCAACTTGTTGTCGGCATTGACATTAAGAACTGGAAAATGGAATTTTTTCTTTTTATCGTTAAGAAAACAAATTTAGTATTATCAATTGATATCAAATAGAGAAGACATGTATGAAAATGTTTTTAATCGCACACTTGCATATGAAATGCGTGCAGTGAAACCTTTTCTTGAATGTTTTCTTTTCACCCATAGTAATTATGATTTGACAGGAGATTATATTTAAAAAATGACTCTAGCGGTTCTCTCTGTTGCAGTTTCTGATGGTTAAAACGGTAAGTATACATCACTATTTATTTAACATCTAAAATTTTATGAATTATTTATTTTGTGAAATAATTTATTTCTTACCCTAATAATTTCTAGTAAGAAATTACAAATTTATTGCCATAATATTTAATGTGAAACAGAGAAGATGTCTCAGTGAATGCTTTACTGCAAGCTTGTATATGAAATGCATGCGGAGAAGCAATTTTTTTTGATGTTTTCTTTACATCATAAAATGATTTCTCTGGATATTATATGAATTAACTCAAGATGTTCTGCTTTTATCCGTTTCCGATAGTAAGTATATTCTTTCATTTCATTTATATTTGTTCATTATATCTTATAAAATGAACTTAACAGGATACAAATTTAGCAGCTTATTATTTGTGAAACCGATAAAATATTGAAGTTGTTTCACAACACCCTTGCATTTGAAATACAGTCAGTGACCGATTTTCTACTAGCAATGGATAGTAGTTAAATTAATTTTATATAAATTCTGAAGGATTTTCTTTTTCTTTTAGTACAGTGATTTAAGGTTGAATTATTATAATTTATTGATATTTCTGTAGTTATACTTTTAATATAATCGTTTTTAATATTTTCATAGCCCATCATTTTATTGTATAGGGCTTCAGCACCTTGTTCCTTCGTTGACTCAGTTGAATTTCTTCTCTTACATCTGGAAGATACAAGATTAGTAGAATATGATTGTGGATAGACAAGAGGTTTCGATGAATGCTTTACCATACCCTTAACACAGAATTGAGTGTAGTGTCCATTATCTTGGATATTTTTATTTCCCCGATTTAAAATATTATTTCATTGCGAATTGTATTAAGCGATTTTATGTGTAGCATTTTATGAAAGTTGAAATAGTAAGTTTATTTACTGAGTGAAGAATTATTAATTAAGTAATTTCTCAAATAATACAATACTTATCTAACTAACTGATGTCAAAAAGATCAAAAATTCTCAGTATATTATTTGTGAAACCGAGAATATATTTATGAAAATGTCTCTATGTAGGATTGCATTTGAAATATACGTTTCGCCTGATTTTCTTAGAAACATTAAATAATACATTAGAATTTTTTTATTAAATTTGATCTGTTTAAACATTGTTAAACTAAAACAAATGTAAAAACTTTTCCGAATATTCTTTAATCTAATTTTAAAAATAAACATTAATATTTTCTTGAATTGAGACAGAATGGCTAAAACGACTATTTGCATCTCAGACACACGACATCAGCATGTACTAATTATAGGATTCAGTCATCTTTTTATATCTTTCAAGTGAATCTGGGATTCAAATAGCGATAATCTCATCATAGGTTAGATACATATTTTTCTGAAAGTTAATTTAATACAACTTCGTAATTTTTTTAAGAAAATTTTTTTATAACTGTAATTTTTTGTATTACACTATATTGCGAATATTTTTCATTAGATTTATATTTTTATGATCCACTTTTATTTTTGAGATTTTACTGAATGACAAGAATTCTTAATTTCGTCCCTCAATAAAAAAATCCAGGAGTTTTATTCCTTTTTAAGTAACATAATTAATTGTTGAAATATAATAAATATTGATTTTTCTGTAGCTATATTTTATTAACATATGGCGAATGCAGAATATATCTGTTATGTACATTTTACTGAATAGAAGTTCAACCACTTGTTGTTCGCATTAACATGAAGAATCAGACCTGAGATAATTCCCTTCTAGAATTAAGATACAAGTTTAATGGCATACTAGTTGAAAGGAAATTGAGAAGACATGTATGAAAACGCTTTTATTCGCACTCTTGTAGATGAAATGCGTGCAGTGAAGCCTTTTCTTGAATGTTTTCTTTTCACCTATAGAAATGATGATTTGACTGGATATTATGTAAAAAAATGTATCTAGTGGCTCTCTCCGTAGGAGATTTTGATGGTTAAAACAGTAAGTAAATTTCGTTATTTGTTTTATATCGAAAAATTTACTAATTATTTATTTCCTATGATAATTCATTTCGTATTAAGTTCTAGTAAGGAGATAGAAAATTAGTGACATACTATTACACGCTTGCGCATGAAATCCTGCAGTGAAGCATTTTTTCGAATCTTTTCTTTACACGTAAAAAAATCATGATTTCACTTAATATTATATGAACTTACTCAAGCGGTTCTGTGTTTAGAAGTTTCCGATAGTTAAATAGCAAATATTTCCTTTATTTTATTTATATCTTATAAAATAATCTCAGGAGTATAAGAATTCAGGATTAATTATTATAATTTTTATTTAGAATTTAGAATGTTTATTATTATATTATTAATTATTAAAAAACTTTTATTTGTGAAATAGAATAATATGCCCCACTACGCCCTTGTATTTATAAATCTTGTTCTGAATAATATTCTTGGAAGAATTAAAAATGCATGCAAAAAATAGTTATTCATTTGAAAATATTTAAAAATTGTTGTATAAAAAAGTTAAATACTTTTTCAAAAATCTATTATTCTAAATGAAAAAACAAAGATCAGTTTTTACTCAATTTGAGACAGAATATTCAAGCAAATATGATTACATCTCAAACAAAACAGTTCAGCATATGCTCATAATAATATAGAGAGGCATTACTTGCTTGTTTTCTTTATATTATTTTCATCATTATTTGACTGTATATTATATGTATTTGCTCTACCTATTCTATCTTTAGTGGTTTTTGATCTTTAAAAATATAGGATTATTTCTTTCATATATATGCATTAAAATAAATATAAAATAATCTCAAGAGAATAAAAATATTTTTCATATCTTTTTATGTCTTTCAAGTCAATCTGAGATTTAAATGGGGATAGTCTCATCAAAAGTTAAATAATTAATTTTCTGAATGAAAAAAAATACAACTTCGTAGTTTTTGTGAAGAAAAATTATTTATCATAGTAATTTTTTTTGTATTACATTGTGGTGAATATTTCCACCTTTCGTGAATGTTCATATCTATCAATATTTATGTTCCATTTGTATTTTTAAGATTTCAATTTATGATAATAGCTTTTCATTAGAAAATCAATAGAAAAATGGAGGGATTTATATTCTTTTTAAAAGCATAATTAATTGTTGAAATATTATAAATATTGTTTTTTCTGTAGTTATTTTTTCTTAACATATGCCGTATGCAGAATGTATCTGTAGTGTACATTCTATAGAATAGAAGTTCAACAAATTGTTGTCTGCATTAACGCGAAGAATTAGACCTGAATATTTTTTTCCAACATTAGGAATGTTTATTATTATGTTATTAATTATGAAATAATTTTTATTTGTGAAACAGAAGACTATGCTCCACTGCACCTTTTCATTTGTTAATCGTTTTCTAAATAATAAACCTGGAAATATTAAAAAATGCTTTCAAAAAATTGTTATTAATTTGAAAATATTTAAAAATTGTTATACAAAAAAGTGAAATACATTTTCACATTTCTATTATTCTAATTTTAAAAACAATTATCAGTGTTTACTCGATTTCAGACAGAATATTCAAATAAATATGATTACATCTCAAGTACAAAACGTCAGGATATGCTCATAATAATATAAAGAGGCATTTTCTTGAATGTTTTCTTTATACAATGTTCACTAAGATTTGACTGTATATTATATGGATTTGCTCTATCTGTTCTATCTTTAGCAGCTTCTCATCTTTAAAATAATAATATTATTGCATTATTTCTTTTATATATATCCATTATAACATAAAATAATCTCAAGAGAATAAAAATATTTTTCATATCTTTTTATGTCTTTCAAGTACATCTGAGATTAAAATGGTGATAGTTTCATCATAGGTTAAAAAATTAATTTTCTGAATGAAAAATATAATGCCACTTCGTAATTGTTTTGAAGAAAAATTATTTATCAAAGTAATTTTTTTTGTATTACACTGTAGTGAATATTTCCACCTTTCTTGAATGTTCATACCTATCAATTTTTATGTTCCATTTCTATTTTTACTAATTGAATTTATGATAATAGTTTTTCATTTAGTCTATCATTAAAAAAATAAAGAGGTTTATGTTCTTTTTAGTAGCATAATTATTTTTTCAGATATTATAAATATTGATTTTTCTGTAGTTATTATAATTAGATTTATTAGAATAATTATTTAGAATTTAAAATGTCTATTATTATATTACTAAATATTAAAGAATTTTTCTTTGTGAAACAGAAGACTATGCTCCACTATACCCCTGCATTTGGAATTCGTGTTCTGAATAATATTCTTGGAAGCATTAAGTAACGCGTTCAAAAAACTCTTATTTATTTGAAAATATTTAAAATAATTTTATATAAAAAAGTTAAATACTTTTTCACAATTCTATTATTCTAATTTAAAAAACAAAAATATATCCATTATAACTCGTAAAATAATCTCAGGAGAATAAAAATATTTTTTATACCTTTTTATGTCTTTCAAGTAAATCTGAGATTCAAATGGTGATAGTCTCATCATAGGTTAAAAAATAAATTTTCTGAATGAAATATTTAATTCAACTTCATAATTTCTTTGAAGAAAAATTATTTATTACAGTAATTTTTGTTTTACATTTTATTGTGAATATTTCCAAATTTCTTTAATGTTCATATCTATCAATATTTATGTTCCATTTGTATATTTAGGATTTTAATTCATGATAATAGCTTTTCATTTAGCACCTCAATAAAAGAAAAGAAGAGGTTTATATTCTTTTTAAAAGCATAATTAATTGTTGAAAAATTATAAATATGGCTTTTCCTGTATTATGTTTTCTTAACATATGTCGAATGCAGAATATATCTGTAGAGTACATTTTATAGAATAGAAGTTCAACAAATTGTCTGCATTAACATGAAGAATTAAACATGGATATTTTCTTTTCCAATATTAAGATAACAGTTTAGCGGCGTGTCAGTTGGTCAAATAAAGAAAACGCATTATTCGCCTATTTCCACATGAAAAGCGTGCAGTAAAGTGATTTCTTGAATCTTTTCACCTATAAAAATTATGGCTTGACTTTATATTTTCAAAAACAAAGGACTCGAATGGTTCTGTGTGTAGAAGTTTTTAAAGGT
>JAPMOQ010019132.1:91935-110485 GCA_026543055.1 Argiope trifasciata
TTTAAATTAATTACCTAAAATTAAGACAAATCATATTATTATACTTTAAAATTAATTGCCTAAAATTAAGCGCACATAGATGCAAAATGGACGGAATTTGATCCAAAATAACCAAAATGGAAAGATCTAAATTTTTCTTTGGACTCTTAATTGATTATATACGACAGCATGCTTCTAATTAGAGTAAGTCATGAATTCCAGTAAACTTTAAAAAAATCCATAATGTGAAAAAAGTATGAAGTAATTTAATAATAAAGTAACTCAAACTTACCAAACTTTATTCCGGAAGTTTTTTAATTTCCCACCCACTTGGTGGATCTGAAAGATAGCGTTTGATGGACCTTCGGTGACTTTCCTGGCGACATGCAACATTCATTTCTTACATGTTTAAGGTCTTTTGATGGTAATCATGTCGACCATCTTTTAATTTAAAATAAATGCATAGTTTCATATTATTGAAATCAGTTTCATTGTATGTTTTCATGTGTTATATTTGAATAAAGCTTCTTAGTATGGCTTGTGAGCCCCCAACTTTTAGTTATTTTTTACCCCATTTTTTGTATATGGAAAAAACGTCCCATGTCCCTCTATTAAATCAAGAAAATTGAAATATTTCCCAAGAATTACTTCTTTGATTATAAATGTTAGAAATTTGAAAGAATACATGGCGCACTCTATATAAGGGGTTTCATGTAATCGAGATAGCAATGCATTTAAAAAGTTCAAAATGGAGAATCCACAGATAAGAGTCGGAAACAGCGCAAGATTGTCTCAGCAATGCGTCTGTTAGGGAAAAAAAATAAGTTTTCATAAATATAGAATCAAACCTACTCGCTTCCAGATTTACACATTAGATATTGAATAATTCAGGGTTGTTGTTTTTTTCAAGCAATTGCATAAAAAATGTAAAATTTAATATATTCGGCATAATACAGCTCAAAAGAATTTATTTTAACTCAATAAATAATCTCATTTATACAAAATCCAGGTTAAATTTATTGCTAATTTTCAAAATATTTTACAATGTAAAGAAACAAAACCAACGCAAACAAAAAGAAATATTATTTTCTTTAAGAAGGAAAAACCCATTTTATTGGAAAGGATTTTATTTAAAAAAATTGTAAATTAAAAAGAATCAAATGTCTTTGGTTATATAACTCAATAAATATCCAAATGGGAATGTTTTTAAAAAATTCTCTTATATCACAGGACATACTACGTATTCCCTCCTTTATCATTTTTCATTGCATTTCTGAATAGAAATTTATTAACTTGAAATAAGTTTATGTAATTACCTTACTTAAAATCAAATATGTGCCTGTCGAAACAGATTTTATATTGGTCGATGATAAGAGCAAGTAATCATCGAAGAGTATACTTGAATATTAATGAAATTGGAAGTCAAAACATAAATAATAATTCTTTCATTCTAGACACAAAATATATGCAAATTCTAATGCGTGTTTAGGATAATAAATATATTGAAGATTATAGTTAAGATATGTATTCGGAGCATAGCCATTTGGGCAATTTAAATATGCTATATATAATTATTCAAAAAGGATTTTACTGACACATTTAGTAATCTCCATGCTAATTGAAAATATATCAACAAACAGTAGACATTTTTAAATGGATAGAATACATATTCTGTACATGTGTGTAATCATATAATTTTTATCAAAAATATTATGTTATAAATCTAAAAGGGCTGACAATTTTTTTGTAAGTATTCATAACTTCAAATAAAAAAAAATTCATTCAATTCTTGACTAGGGTGCTATTGAAATTGTACGAAATATCCAACATTCATAATGGATTTTTGTTGGGAACTTTCGAAATAATCACTGTATCTCATCCACAAAACTATTTGATCTGCCAATCAAATAACGCATTCAATATTTATGGAGGAATTACGAACCATGTGTCAAATAAATAGTCAATCCCTTGGATGAAAAAAATATGCTGATTTATTAGCAATCCTAACATAGGCATTTTTATTAAATGCCTCCAGCAATTATAAATAAAAAAATTAACAATACACGGCAACTTAAGACTCAAAAATCTTAATATATTTTGTTATATTAACGTCCCATTTTGAAGCAACACTTGGGCTATTTTGGGAGGATCTCGTAATTTTGAACGGCGGTCAGGTGACGAGAACGATACCTGAGCTGTCACCCCCTCTCCAAACTTCCACACCACACCAGCAGGAGGACGTTTGACCGTGACGGATTTAACGTGCATCAGACCCGCTTACACGGCGGTTCTTCGGTGGAATCGGGCCTCGATCAGCAACTCTCCGGTTCCGAAGCCGAAACCATACCACCAAGCCACTGCAGCATCTTCAAAAGTCTTAAGTACATAAAAACTGAGGAAAAGTTTCTTTAACTATTTGGGAATTATTGCATCTTGATAAGATAAAATAGGATTGAAATTGATTTAGTGAGCTTTATATCTCAGAAGGACAAAGTTCTATTTCGCTTTTAAAGTAGTATTTAAAAAATTCAAGATTATCTTCTGAAGTAGACTGGCGTGGAAACACGTCTTAAGAGAAAAGGATTCTTAACATTGTTTAAAATCTAAGAGGAAAATATTTTACCCATTCACACATTTTTTATTGTTTATATTTTGCAATCAAAATCCACTTAGGTAAAGAGAAATAAAAAAGTTATATACTAAACCTGCTTTAATTATTTTTGTAGAAATATACCTTGCTTTTCTCATACTTTTGAGCAGTATTAAGCTGTCAGTTAAATTTTCCATAGGATACGTTTACTATTCTGCCATTATACTGCTTCGTTCAAGCTACATTTTAGCAACAAAAGAGAATTCCGTGCAGATAATTGTGCCTCTTAAGAATTGTAGTTATTTAAAAAAAAACTTAATACACGTATAACGAAATTTTTCAAATCATTTAATTAGCCCAATGAAGCTTTTTGTGCGATAGAAAATTTTATTATAAAATGATTTGCAGTTGCATTGACGAAAATTGAGACACAGTTTAAGATTCAATGTGTAAATCCTTCCAAATTTTAATGTAATCAAAGAAATATGTTGATTGAGAAGAGATAACCTTTCTTTCGAGTATCTTGATAGGTAATACTATTGAAAGTACAACAAAACGTAGAAGCTAATATGTAATCGGTTTTCATACGTAGTTTAATAGGCATTCTGCCTGGGATTTCAAATTCTTTCAATAAATGTCTATTTTAATGCTTTATCAATCTTAAGTGAGTTTAACTCGGTGAAATTCTATGAACACGAGGTCTTATATGAAACTAAGATGTTTTTATTAAAACACAATAAATTGTATGAATAATAAAGAATGATCTTCTGTCTAATGTAGAATGCACGTTTTATGTCCCTTTTTGAATAGACGAAACCATTTTATTTAAGAAAGCATTATCGTATTTGTACCATGGCAAGATTTCTTGCTTTCGAAGTATGTAGTGAAACATTTTTGAGAAAATCTGCTTGAAATGCACATTAGAATATTTATACAAAAAAGAACATTTACGAATCTAAAATACACAGAGAAAATAAATCGGATGTATTGTTATCACCCAAAAAGAAAACTTGGTTTATGTGAAATATGTACTAAGTCATTTTTCCTCGAATTTAAGTGAAACCAATATTACCTTGTTCGTACAAAAGGGGAAAAAATTTCCTTGAAGATTATAATCGAATATTTTCCTCAAAAATTCAGTCAAGTGAAATTTGTCACGTTTATACGAAGGAGAGACTGGAAAACTATGAAAATTAACTGGAAATGTTTCATAGATACCGTTTATCGAGAGATATCACTGACACTAAAAAATCCAGTTACATGTGAAAAATTATTTTTCGAAAATTTATCTAAATTATGTAATTATGTTATATGCGATTTTTCTTCGAATGGAAATGTATGTGTTCGAAAACATTTTCGAACATTTCAACTTTAGGTTATCATAATGTCATTCATACAGAAGAAAAAAACCAAATAGTTGAATTTTTAGGAACAACTAACTCTTCGAAAGCTCATCATGTTCATTTCAAAATATAACCGTATATATGGTATGGGCAAAGAAAGAACTTCCAGAAAAGTCAAGTTTCTGAAATTGTGATCACGTTAACATTTATAAAAAATTGAGACCAATGAAGAGTGTTAAAGAAAAAACTTACAGGAAATGTAATTTCAAAGAACATTAGCTTAGTTACCTATATGAAAATGTCTGGAGATTCTTTCATTTAAATGACGTACGATTATTTTTATTTAATAAAACGTTTTTAGCAATGTATATCCTTTTTTTTCTTTTTGCTTAATATTCCAACAATTCATTAATAATTTTTTTCTAAACAAGTATTCTGACTGAATCTGATATTTAAGGGAATGTTTTGTTAAAGTACAAATTTTAAACCTTAATTAACGCAGCTGGAATTTTTTTACATCAATAAAGGTTCGTTTGAAATAATATTTCTTTAAAATTTAGATGGTTTATTTATTTGAAGCTTCAGTAGATTGAGGAATAGATTAACAATTGTAGAATTTTGCAATTAAAATTTTAAGTACTAATGAAAGTTATTTGATTGCATTTTATTTTTGTTTTCAATAATCATGATGTTTTTAAGATACAGAGCTATAACAATTACATAAAGTATGTGCAAATTAAAAAAATATGTAACATGACTTATCTGATCTTATGTACCATAAAATATAAAATGCTCTTTTGTAATATCAATAAGAGTTGGAAAATGTTGATTTCGGGGACTCTAAATGCATGATAAAATCACTTTCCAATTCGAATCATTAAGCGTGATTCTTTAAAAAATTTCTTAATGCTTTCGAAAGTTCTATATTTTATTACGATTTGAGGATATTTTATAAATATAATCTAGGTTATTTTATTTAGCCTTCAAAAAGGAAGGGGTGAATCCGTAATGTTTGTGAGGATATGTGTTTTGTTAGAAAACGAATTTGTTTTTTAATTTTCGTACTTTACAGAGCTAAATAAATAATCTTGAACTGTTTAAATAATCTTGTTTTTCCGTTTAATTTATTTTTGGAAGAAATTTGTATAATTTTTTAAATAGTTTTATGAAATAAGATCTAGAATCATTTAAAGTAAGTGAATCCAGATATAAGGAGTTTTAATTTTGCTTAGATTGACTATATTTAGTTCACATGGAGTATTTATACAGAGTAATCTAAAGATTCCAGATTGAAAAAAAATCATTATTGATCTTTATTTCGAATCACTTATTTTTTGTTTCGAAGAACAGAATTAGTTTACAAATAACATCACCTACAAAGAAATATTAAAGCCAAATATCTAAACAATAAAACTTCTTTTTGGAATTTAAATTGTATTATTTCGTAGATTTAGGTAATTTACATGAAACAAAATATTAAATTCTCCTATCAATATTTATAAATGACTTGAAATGTCGACGATCAAATAAAAGGGATTTAAGACAATGGAATAAGAAAAATAGAAGTTAAAGGTTCATTGAAATTGAGTTTTAGTAAAAGTGTTTCAAATTTTACTTTTTTTAAACTTTCCATTTTTGAGCTCTTGCGTTCACATGTGTGCAAATGTTAATATTTACAGATGGTCAACTTCTCGAAGATTTTCCCTCAATTTGATTAGGATCTATAATTGAAATGCTAAAGTCATGCTTTAAATCTTATCTGTTATTGGCTCTAATAATATGCTACTCTTCGAATTTTATTATTATCAAGAAAAAAGAAAAACCTCCTAAGAAATTATTGAAAGATCATTCGCCACTCAAATCTCAATGAATTCAAAAATGTCAAGTAAAAAAGGCAGGTCAAACAGAAACGCAAAATTATTAATGTTTAACATTTGCTAAAGAAATTTATTAAGTTTGACATATTTTCCTTTTTTTTCCCGCATTTAGAACTTTTTTAGAGAAAAATGTATGTAATCTGAAATGCAACTTACTTTTGCTGTTAAATTTATATATTTTTACTATGTTTTTTTATTTCAAGATAAACAATAACTTTACTGTTAATAAATATATATGTATATAATTTTTTATGCGGTTATATCAGAAGAATGACTTTTTTTTCCAAGATTGCCGTATTGTTGATATACCTACGTTTGAGACAAAGAGTAAATATTTTTCTTAATCTCCGTTGAATTGTTACAAAATAAAAATTTCAAATTTTGTTAAAATCTGAATCATTGTAAAAGATCAGCATTTCACATATAATTTTGCTTTCTTTATAAAAAGAAAGGCCAAAATATTTCCAAGATATATGGCTTATCTACACGGCTTATCTTACGTATGAAGTCATGTGTCCTAATATTTTTCTGAGTGGCTGTTGAATGCCGATAATATGTCTAAAGCGGATCCAAAATATTTTTAACATCGGAGGGCCGTTGCTAAGGTTACGACGTAATCAGGATGCGCGAACATCATCCCGCCATCAGGAGGTTTCGTTATTTTTCAAAATTCCTTTCGCTCGTAAAGAGAACGTTTTTAAAGAACTGGACAGATTCAACGGGGAATTGGTGTCCATAGCTCTGTTATTTCATTAATTTATGGCATTTCTATCAGATTGGGATCATTAAGTTCTTAACGTCGATACCACAACATTACAATTCTGTCTCTAGACATTTTTGAGCTTAAGGCAATTTGACAGTGCGAAATAATACATGGAGGAGAAAGATTTCATGATGTATTTTCAAAACGTTAGATCTTGTGATTCTATGACTTATATTGATTTCAAAGACTTTCTCAATACGGTCACAAAATCAAATGATTATGAGTTCGAGGTTTACTTCGAGAATATAATTGCCAATCATGATGGCCATGAAATGTACATTTCTGTCCCTGTGCATGGAAGGGCTGGTGTTGAAACCAAAGCACTTGTATTAGATTTTAGCACAACTTGTTGTGTACCGTCGACATGGATTTTCAAATTCTTTTATAAAAGAGTGCCAGAAACAGGCAAAATCAAGTGCTGCGTTTCCTTAAGCAGAACAGATGATGGCAAGCACGCCATGCATGCTTTTGCTTTGGTGACTTTTTATGATGTTCAAGGCCAAGTCGCCCGCTTCTCACAGATCGTTTGCAGCGGTCCAGTTAATTCCGGAAGTACCATACAAGGCAACATAAAGGATGAAGACAACTCAGACATAATAAACCAGCGCTTGCTCGTAAGAATCTGCTTAAATATTTATAAATGCCATGGAAAACCCTAATGGTACTTTCATAAAACATTAGATTTTTATTGGTTTAATAGAAAAATTAGAAGAATATAGAAGCACTAAAAATATGATGGGAAAACTGATGTTTTAAAAACTCAAACTGCTTTTCTTTTAAATAATTCTTTAAAAGTTATAATGAATTTTTAAATGCCAGTTCATGTGACATTTCATTGCTTTGAATCTCAGTATTTTTTTAGAAATATGTTGTGATTTTATAACTAAATTTTGCTATTAACTTTTAAAATATTTATACTTGTCACTAGTAATCGTCAGCTTTCTTAAGAGAGCATAATTGAACCACTTTGTAATTATGAAATCTCCTCAAATGAAATGCTCTGCACCCTTGGAAAAACACAATGTGTCATGTTTGCTAGGAGTGTATTTAAATATGTTGTACTACAATTTAATTCAATTGTAAAATAATTTTAATCTTGACCAGTTACATTTATTTTTGAATGAGCTTAATTAGTTCATAACTTTTTTCTTTGCTTATAATCTTATAAAATGTTCATGATAAATTTAAAGAAAATGATGTGCATGCAACTTTCTTATAAATTCTTATTGCAAGAACTAATGATTATGTAAATTTGATGGCGATCATCGCAATTTTAAAAATAGCTACAGCTGTTAGTTGTTTTTCTTTCATAATTATAGTGTTGAATTTTTAATATAAACTAATCTAAGAGTTTTTGTAATTAAAATCAATTTTTGGACGAAATTCAAAGTGGATCACTCTCTAGAAGAGAGCCCGAGAATATACATTTGTGTGCTAAGGTTTAAAATAGAGTGTATAATTTTTTGAAGCAGTCATATCTTTTTTATAGATGAATTAATTTATATTAGTACAATTTAGTCTCTAGAATGAAAATTTAAATAACTGATTTTTGAAAAATATAACATAACATTTGGAGTACTTAAAATTTATTTGAAGCTCTATTTTTTAAATTCAAATTAATTTTCAAAAGTTCTTAATGCTAAAAGTATATTAAATGCAGTATAAATAGTGCACTATTTCATGCTAGGGAATTGTATATTTTTCGTTATCTTTTTTGTGTAGATATATACAGGGTGATCATAAACGGAATTGCTATTCCTAAATTTTATAAACAGAACATTAGCATTTATTGAAATTGAATTTTGTTTGTTGAATAAGCGTAATTACTACAGAAAGTGAAATAGCATATCTGATATTTTTGTTTTTTTAGATTGCTTCATTGCTTTCCTGATGATACCATGAATGTCGTCATTGTTCCAATGCATTTCTGCTTTTTTTTGCAGTTGTTTGCATTAACCTTACATAGCTATTATTTCTTTTCAGAAATCAGAATTCTCTGCTTTGCTAGAAAAATTTCCACTCTTAAGGCCGTGCTCTTTTTTTTTTCTTGGTAAAGTTTCTATATAATGTCTTCACAATATTAGCTAGTTGTTGGTAAATTTTTGAAGTAATATTTCTAATTCACAGCAAAACAATTCCATTGATTTACGAATATTTTAGTTGAATACCGAATAATTCTGACCACCCATTCTTTCATTGTAACGTTATAAAATCTTATATTATGATCACCTTATATTAAATTGCAGCAAATATGTATTCTCTAAAGTATTCAAGTTTTAAAATGCATATTTATAGCTGTTAAACAACAAGTTATTGAAATGTATAAAAATCTGTGATTTATTGTTAAACGTCCTGATAATGCATATTGATGGCATCTTGAAACCTATTTTAACAATTTTCTATATTATACGTCCAAAAGTACATTAAGAAATCCTGTTTCAAATTATTTTTTTAGAATCAATGACAGACAAGACTGCATTCACATTTAGAGTAAAATATGTTTTGTTTAACATGAATCTCCACAGCCCTCCTCCTCTGGCTTTTAGCTTTGGGTTAAGAAACTTCTATTCCTTATATTCGAAAAAGTAATTATATCCATAATTATAAACTGAAGGCGAAGGCTCCAATTATTTTTTTTTTGAAAAGTAAAAAAAAAATATATATAATTGCGAAAGTTTTTTTTTTTTTTTTCAAAAGTTATCTTGCTAATTTTTATTTAGCAGTATACCTAGGTACTTTTTATCGAACTCCAGAAAATATAAAATGATACAGTCGTGAAAAGTACAAAACAGAAAGTATCTGAATAAACAGTTTGAAATCGTATTCAAAAAAAGGTCGTAATTCTTGATAGATATTATTAAAACAGCATTGGACAAATGCATTATATTATTCTTCCTGTACATAATGAAAAATCAATCTTTTTAAGTTCTTTTCGGAAGCCAGCCAATTCTCATCTTTTTTAGACGGCTGTTAATTTTTGATTTGCAGACTTTATTCATTATTTGTATTTGACAATATTTATTTTAGTTATATTTTTCTTCTCCGTTGATTTTATATTATTCATGCTTTTGAAGTTTGTTTGACACTTCGCTTGTTTTGTTTGCACTTCGGTTTAATTTTCTTCTTAATATTTTGAATAACTTTTCGCTTGTCTCATGCATAACTGCATTTCTTTCTGTTTATTTCTGTGGTTCTTTTTCAGTAAATTGCACATATGTCCATTCAGCAGGGATTTAAAGGAACCTCCGGTTTGAGTATGGAGTATTGTTCCGTCCTTTAACTGAGTTTAAACTGCTTAAAAATTGATAACTGGTTTTGCATTATAGAGATGAGAATTACTGAACATGTAACTGCCATTATGTTCATAGGTAGATGAAGAAGGACGCGCCCTTGTCATTATAAAGAGCAGGAAGACAAATGTCAGTTTAATGCTAGCAGTGAAAATATACTTAAAAATAATCAGCAGGAAGGTCTTCCAGAACTGTCTGTCATACTTAATAAAGGCATGTTCCCATAGCCAAAGGTGCATCTTGCCAGTGATCAGTCGGAATCCGACATATGGTGCTGTTCTCACTACGCACATACTTTCGTAGTTTCGAGTGAAGCATTTCTTATGAGCTCTGTGATTTAGAGTATGAGATACTACAAATGAATACTTAAAATACAAATATCTTCATGGTGCTTTATACCATTTATACTAATTTTGATTGGTTTCTTTTCAATTTAAGGTATATTATATATGATAGAAAGTAATGAGATTGCAAAAAAATGTAAAGCTTAAAAATTATTTAAAAATCTTATAGAAATTTTAATGAAAATCCACAATATTTATAAACACATAAAATTCTAAAGCTGTAATCTATTTTTATAAATAAGAGATTTTAGGGGGTTTGTTTTAAAAATGAAATGTCATTTAAATTTTTATTTTAAGGTATTTTAATTAAGACCATTTGTTTTCATTATAGCATGCAACCATTCTGTAATTATGAATTTAAAAAAAGAGCAACGTTATTTAATTGAAGCATCCATTATTTATATCATCTGGATGTGGTAGAAAACGAGCTTCAATGAATCAATCTTTCAAGTATTTTGAAAATTAGAATGATATGAATAGTTTTGAGAAGAGAAAGTAAAATTGTTTTGTAACTTAAATGCTACTTTTGAAATGCTTATAAAATGTAAGTATTTTCTTACAGACATTAAGAAGTTCTGATTGAGATTTTTCAATGGACATTACTGAATGTTTTGAACAATTACTTTTACATTGATGGTAATGACAAAAAATCTTTTTAAAAGGTTCAAACACTGAAAACCTTGTGTAAATTTATTTGAATCATAGTAATGTAATATGTATATTATCTCTGTGCATTCATTATACGTAAAAAATAAAAGTTTATAGATAGTATCACTATGCATGAATATATGTAGAAAATAAAAGTTTGTAGAGGGTATCATTGTGTATAATATTTCAATATATGTCTAACAATGTTACCTCTTTTTCTAATACTGAATGGTTAAAAATAATATTGACCGTAAGTGTTGCTCTTAAATGTCAATCATTTAATACGCATGTTATAAGCTTCTTTACTATACTGCAATTCCCATTATGGTTATGTGAGGGACTGTGAAAATAAAACTATGAGTAAAGGCACTCTCAGCCTACATTAGCTAAGAGCAAGGGTATAGTTATTAAGAGAATATGCAAGAAAGTTGTGGGAAGACAATCCCGTAATTATCTCAAGCACGAATGACATGAAATAGAACAAATGCTTAGAGCAAAAACATATGTTTTCACAGTTCTTTTGGATATTCTAACAAAGCTTTGTGCTTTGCAATTTCAAAAGAAGCTACACTGAATAGAGTTCCAAAAGTGGAAAAAAAATCAATTGTTGAAGTGAACAAAATATAAAATAGATTACCAGTGGTATAAATTTATAACTGAGATAGAAGAAATTTCATTGAAAACCTGAGGCGTTTTAACTTTCTGAGATCCTTTTCATTCATAAGAATAATTAAATGTTCAATTAAATGAATGCAAAGAATCTTTTTATTATTTCAAAAACCAAGGAACTATAACTGTACGAGTTATTCTTCCGAAATATTAATCTATGACTTTTTACAATTCTGAGTACTATTTTGACGGTATTAAGAAAAGTTGGAACAAGGTACAGCCTAGGATGGTGCCCGAGAGGTGATATTTGAGTGAGCACAAAGGATTATCATAGACGAGATAACAGTTTTGGTGTACTTAAATATTTTTGTGGTATCATGAAACGATACATTAAGATATTTTAGACTCTTAAATGACAATTTAACATAATTTATAATCTGACAAATGTAACCCAAATATATTGATTATTAAAATTTACTTAAGGGCTGCAAATCTAAAAAATTAAAAAATTTCTGTTATATATTTTTGCATTAAATGCAGTAATTTAAGAATCAGTGGTCAGAATGGCCTCATATTTTACTTTAATACACTTGGAATCATTCAATTTTATCTGAAGAAGGGGAAAATTACTTTAAAAACTTAAATAAAATAATGGTCATTTGTTGGTGGAATTATAGATTTTTTACTTTAGGACTTTCCTTTAGTAATATTACTGTGATAGTTTTCATTGTTCGTATGTATTATTATTATTATTTGCAGTTAAATCACCTTTTATTCATAGAAATCTATGTTTCCTACCTACGGTAAACTATATTTCTCAATTGCAAGTTCGTATATCTAATGACAATTTTTGTTCCTTCGCACCTTTTCTCTATAATGTCCTCACTGCCAAACTATTGGCAGAGTTTTAAAGAATTTTTGTATTTTATACTGGACAAAATTCCACTGTTTTTCAGGTATTAGATTCAACTGTTAGAACCTTTTAAGTAGTTATCCTTACTTTAGAGCATTTTGAAATCGCAGCCTAAATTATTATCTTTTTTTTTTATTTACAATTTTAAAAAATCTAAATTTTGTAAATTTTAAAAAGTACATTACAACAGTCAAACAAAAATTTATCGAAAAATAATTATAGAAATCTGGAATTGTCTGCCAAGAAACCTAGGAGTGCCATCTGAATAAGTATTGCTGATTCAAGAGTTCATTTTATTTCCTTAAGATGTTAAAAACATTATGCTTCAGAATTTTCTCAAATGTATCAAATGTTCTATTTTTCTTAAACTTTATAGACATTTTTTAGATTATGAAATAATTAATAATCCGTAGTTAATGACAATACATAAGAAATTAATAATTCATTCACACCAGAATTCTTCTGTAGACTTTTAGATAAATATATTCGATTACACATTTCCAAATAGAAAAATTTTATTTTGAATAAATAGTATAAAAAAGCAATACATAAACGGATTAAAAATTGAGACTTTGCAGAAAAGAGTCTGAAACTCAGCACGAGATAATCTTATTCAATTAATCTTCTTGAAAGGAAACAAAATTTCATAAATAAGGAATTTAAAACTAATTCCTTTACATCTGTTAGATTTGAAAAATAACTCGCTGTATATTGCACAATTCATTGTTGTTGTTGTTTTTTTAATTTTTATTGCAATCTAAAATTTAAATTTAAATTTATTCTTCATAATATGACTAAAACTAATTTTAACACAATAAAACTTTTTATTTATACAAAATTCAGATTAAATTTACAGTTAAATATCAAGTTTAAAACATTTTACAATGTAACGAGGAAAAATAAACATAAAAAACAAACTGATTTTAATGAGAAGAAAAAACACATTTCATAGGGAAAGATTTTATTTTAAAATATAAATTCAAGCAAAATATCATAGTTAAATACCTTAAGTTAAAGTAATTCATAAGTTTCAAACTGAATATATTTATATATGTAATGATATTTTCAACTCTTATATACTCAACTTAACATTTTCAACTCTTATATATTCAACTCAATGATATTTTCAACTCTTATATATTCAACTCAATGATATTTTCCCCTCAAGTTTTATCCTAATTTAGCCCATAATAACTTCATTCTAAAAATATTCTCTTATTTCCTGATCCGATTCCACTTTATCTACTTAATTAATTCAAGAGAAACTGTAAAAACCGACTTTCACACCCAATGCTTGAAGGGCTAGAAAAATATACAATAAGCACATTCCTTTATAAAAGATCCCTGTGTTTTCCATTCCTTATTTTTGAAGATTCAGAAATCATTATTAAAATCTTAATACTGTATAAGCTCTATGAAAGAATAGTTTGCCTATCAAAATATGGTATATAAGACAAGGGATAGTTAATATTTGTCTCTTACCTACTTCTGGGGCCGCGGTGGCCTGGTGGTAAGGTCTCGGCTTCGGAACCGGAGGGTTCCAGGTTCGATACTCGATTCCACCAAAGATCCGTCGTGTGAGGGGGTCTCTTGCACGTTAAATCTGTCAGGCCAAAGTCCTCCCGCTGGTGTGGTGTGGTGTGGAGAGGGGGGTGCCACTTCAGTTGTCGTCCTCGTCATCTGACCGTGGTTCAAAATTACGAGGTCCGTCCCAAAATAGCCCTCGTGTTGCTTTAAACGGGACGTTAATATGACTGGACTGAACTTACCTACTTCTGCTTGGGCCGCGCTGCGTGAATGATGTGTCTTGCCCACGCCTTCTTGTAAAATAAGTATGCCTTCCTGGGTTGTATTAGAGAAAACTTAAAATTGAAAAGTCTCTTCACTGACTTCGAACTGCCACCTGTTTCCAAAATTGTAAAGGTTTATATATATATATATATATATATATATATATATATAAATTATTGAAAATATATACCTGAACATTATCAAAATAAGAAATCAAATCATAATTCATTCATTCTAAAAACAAAATATATCAAAATGTACTTTGTGTTAACGATAATAAATATATTGAAGATAATAGTTAAGAAAATAATTCGAAGCAAAACCACTTGGGCAATTTAAATAATCTAATAAGCTATATATATTTATTCCTGAAGAGATTTTATTGACAAATTAAATTTTCTCCATAAGAATTGAAAATATATCAATAAAAATTATAATTTTCATCATCAACATTATGATATAAATCTAAACATTCACAACTTTATATGAAAAAAAAATCACTCAATTCTTGCACAAGATATTGCTGATATACAGAATAATCGAAAATGCATAATTGATACTTTCGTCGAAAAATTTCTAAATAATCCCTGTATCTCATCGATATAACAAAAATCTTTTTTACCTATCAAATACTGTATTTAACTCTTATAGTCCAATCAGCATAGGAATCACAAACCAATTGTCAAATAAATTTAGAATCAGATAAAAAAAATTGATTTATTAGCTATTATAACATAAGAATTGCTATTAAATGTCATAATCAATTATAAACCAAAAAAGTTAACGATACACAGTGACTCAGGACTCAAAAATCTTTAGTACTTAAAAACTCAGGAAAAGTTTCTTTAGCCATTTCGGAAATTTTCTACATAAATTGATTTTGTGAGCTTTATATCTCAGAAGAAAAAACGTTCTAATTCGCTTTTAAAGTAGTATTTAAAAAATTCAAGATTATTTTCTGAAGAACACTGGTATGGAAACGTGTATTAATGAGAATAATATTTCGAACTTTTTAAATCCATTCACCAATTTGTTATTGTATATATTTTGCATTCAAAATGCGCTTAGGTAAAGAGGAATAAAAAATAATATGCTAAATCTGCTTTGATTATTTCTACAGAAATATAGAAACCACATATATAATATGTTTTCGTCATACTTTTGACCAGTATTAAGTTGTCAGTTAAATTTTCCATAGGACACGTTTTCTACTCTGCCACTGTATCTGCTTCATTCAAGCATACGTTTTATCAAATAAAGTAAATTTCGTGTTGATAATTCTGTCTCTTAAGAATTGCAGTTATTAAAAAGAACTTAATACGTGTATAACGAAATTTTTCCCACCCTTTATTAGTCCATTGAATTTAATTTTGTGATGGGGATTTCAATATAAAAGGATTCATATTTGCAATGATTGAAATTGAGCTCACATTGTAAAATTTAATCAATAAATCATTTCCATTTTAAAGTGATCATAGAAAACTTTTGATTGAGGAGATATAAACATTATATAGGCCTATTTTAATTCTGGAAACCAGATATCTAATATGTGGCAATCAGAAATGAATATGATAAATTATTATAATATTAGCGAAATAGCTAGAAATATTATTCAATATTAGAGAAAATACATTCTCGAATTTTAGCTGGAATTACGTAGGAGCTAAAACATAATATATTTTCATAAGCATTTTCATGGTGATTTTCATCGTGAATGGGATTTCAAATTCTTTCAGCAAGTATTGCTTTATTTATCATGAGTTTAATCATAACTATGTGGAATTCTATAAGAGAACTGATATGGAAGGAAGATGTTTTAATTAAAATTTAATAAGTTGTATGAATAACAAAGAATTATTTCGTCTAAAGCAACATGGAATTCTTATGCTACTCTTTGAATCAACGAAATCGTTTTTTAAGAAAGCATTATCGTATTACTGCAATGGAAAGACCCCATTCTTTCTGTAAACGCATACTGCAGTATTCATACATAATTAAACATTTACGAATCTAAAATACGCGGTGAGAAAAAATCAGAAATAGGGTTCTTACACAAAATGGGAAGCTTACCTTTGTGAAGTATATATTAATACCTTTTCCCTTGAATTTAATTTAAATAAATATTACCTTGTTAATACGAAACAAAAAAAATGTTTGTGATGAACACAATAGAATCTTTTTCCAAAAAATTCATTTATGTGAAATTTATTGCTTTCATAGAAAAGAAAAATTGCAAGTCTCTTAAAAATAACGTGAAATGTTTCATATAAACCATACATTGAAAGATATTGCTGACACGAAAAAAAAAACGAAATACGTGTGGGAAATTATTTTAAGAAAATTCATCTTAGATATATGCTATATACGATTTTTCCTTTTTATGGAATGTCATGAAAAGGAAAAATCGTATTATGTATTATGAGTTATGTTTTATGACATATGAGGTCGAAAACATTTCCAAACATTTCAGCTTCAAGTCTCTATAGTCATATTCACATTGAAGAAAAAATCGTATATTTCAACTATTAGGGGCATCATTTTTTCAATTAACTCTTCAAATGTTTATTGTTTTTATTTTGAATTATGACTTGATATAATTTGATACGGACGAGAAAGTATTTAGTGAAAAGTCCGGTTTCTCAAATTATGACCAGTCATACCTTTAAAAACTATAAACTGGCGAAATACTTTTATTCATTTTAAACTTTCCATTTTTGAGCTCTAGAATCTAAAGTTGAAATGCTGTTAAGCCATGTTTTAAATTTTATCTGTTGCTACCTCTAACAATATGTTAGAAATTTGCATTTTATTTTTATCGTGATATCTCTTTTACGGAAAGGATATATATTTCTCAAATATATATCCTTCAATAAATTTAATAGTGCAAAGTTAGTAAGGCCAGAGACAAACCCAATATTATTAATATTTAGCATTCGCAAAGAAATTATTAAATTTTATATTTATTTTTTATTTTTGCTTGCAGTGCTTACATTTCCAAAATAAAATGTATGCACTTTGAAGTTAAACTCACCTTTATATTTAAATTCAGGATATTTTGCAAAGTTTTTTGTATTTCATAATAAACTATAATTTCATTGTTAAAAGAAAAAAAAACATATCTTTTTATGCAGTAATATCAAAAGTATGACTTTTCTTTAAAAGATTGCCTTACTGTTGTTGCATATACCTACTTTTGGGACAAAGAGTAAATATATTCAAATTCTCAAGTGCTTTTGTTAAAATATAAATATCTCTAACAGATCAGAAAAATCACAGCATTCCATGCATGATCTTGCTTTTTGTATAATGTGATAAATACATTTTGTAAATAGCTTATTATGCAAAAGAACTCTTGTATCGCAGCACATTTTTCAGTGGGTGGTGAATGCCGATCATATTTCTGCAGTGCATCCAGTGTATTTTTAGCCTCTAAGAGCTCGGTTGCTAAGGGGAGCTCTGTTGCTAAGGGTGATGAAATCGGGATGCGTGGGCATCATAGCGACTTCAGAAGCTTTCACAGAATTCAAAAGTCCTTTCGTTCTCAGAGAGCGTTTTTAAAGAATTGGACAGAATCGGCAACAAATCCGTGTCTACTGTTCTACAATTTTACTAATTTATGACATTTCTATCAGATTAGGATCATTAAGTTCTTGGCGGCCATATCACATCGTTACAATTTGGTCACTAGACATTTTTGAACTTAAAGCAGTTTGGGCCTTCTAAATTGTTGGCTTCTAAAAGATTTGGCAAAGAAAGATTTCATTAAGCATATTGTGATTAAAAACACTTCACAAATATGGCCTCAAAAATAAATGATTATGAGTTCGAAATTATCACTGATCAACAACCTTACCCAGACGGCCATGAAATTTATTGCTCTATGCCCGTGCAGTATGGGACTGCTGATGTTGAAACAAAATCATTTATGCTTGATTTTAACACAGTTTGTGAAGTACCATCGTCTTGGATCGTCGAATTTTTTTATAACAAAGTGCCAGAAACAGGCAAAATCAAGTGTTCCGTTTCCTTAACCAGAACAGATAATAACAAGCACACAATGCAAGCTTTTGCATTGGTGACGTTTTTTGATTTTCAAGGCCGAGTCGCTCGCTTTTCCCAAGCCGTCTGTACCGGTCCAGTGTCATCAGGAGATACCATAAAAGGCGACATAAGGGATGAAGATAACTCAGAAATAATAAATCAACGCTTGCTCGTAAATGTCGCTGTTACTATATATAATTGTCATGGACAATTTTAAAGGTATTTTCAAGAAACATTCGATTTCTTTTGGTTTCACAGAAAAATCAAAGGAAAATGAAAAAGACTTAAAAATGCACTGTAAATATGATGGAAGAACCTCTGTTTTGAAAACTCAAACTCGTTTTTTGCCGGCGTCCTGGCCT
>JAPMOQ010019132.1:110495-152634 GCA_026543055.1 Argiope trifasciata
GTCCCGGGGTCAAGTTCTCTTTCGGCATATTTGTTCTTTATCCTGTGTTCTATCTGTGAGGTGCGTGAATATATTAATTATAATTGTCATGGACAATTTTAAAGGCATTTTCAAGAAACATCCGTTTTCTTTTGGTTTTACAGAAAAATCAAAGGAAAATGAAGACTTAAAAATGCACTATAAAAATGATGGAAGAGCCTCTGTTTTGAAAACTCAAACTCGTTTTTTGCCGGCGTCCTGGCCTAAGGAAAGAACCTCTTCCCCATGATATGGGTGTCCCGGGATCAAGTTCTCTTTTGGCATGTTTGTTCTTTATCCTGTGTTCTATCTGTGAGGTGTGGGAAAGAGCCTACCTGTAAAAAGGGATTGTGCAATCGAGTGTGTGAGTGTCTTCATATGAGCTCGAAGTCAGACTTCCACCTTCGGGTGCTCAGAGGCCTATATCCTCAGAAATTACTGCACAAAAACTTAGCCATAACAAGTGTAATGAATAACAGCAACTCAAACTTGTTTTCTTTTAAGGACATTTTTTGAAGTGATAATGAACTCTTAAATGTGATTTATTAAATATCACTTCATGCTACATTTCATCTCTTTGATTCTCAGAATTGATTTAGAAATATGCTGTTGATGATTTCATTTAAAAAAAAAACCTGCTATTAAATTTTAATATATCTATGTCTGTTACTAGTAATAATTAGCTTTCTTAAGTTAGCATAATTGAAGCACTTTGTAAATTCTTCATCAAATGAAATGTTGGGCAGCTTTAGAAAAACATAATGATGTTTCATCTTTACTAATAGTGTACTAGCATATGTTCTACTCCAGTTTCATTCAGTTGTAAAAATAAATCATTTTAATCGTGATCTGTTATACTTCATTATTGGATTAGATTAATTTGAGCATGTTTTTTTCTCTTTGCTTCGAGAGTTGCAAGGTTTCCATTATAAATATAGAGGAAACTTGAGATATATTTAACTTTTTTATAAAGAGTTGTTTCAAGATCTAATGATTGTGGAAATTCTATCATGTCGATAATTGCTATTTTAAAAATTGCTGTAACTTTGGTTGTTTCTTCCTTAATGATTATGGTGTTGAATTTTTCCTAAAGATTAATCTAAGAGGTTTTGTATCTATGATTATTTTTCTGAACGAAATTCAAAGTGAGGCACAAAAACTCACTGATGCACTCAAATCTTTTTTATTGAAGAAGAATTAATTTATATTAGAGCAATTTAATCTAGAATGACAATTTAAATAACTTTTTTTTTAAATATTACTTAAAATTTTGAGTTTTTAAAATTTATTTTAAGCTCTATTTTTAAATTTCAAATAAATTATTAAAGTTCTTATTAGTTTTCATCATTTCGAGCAAAACAATTAAATAATTTTTTCTTATTTTCATTGTGTAGTTATGTACAGGGTGATTATAAATAAAATTGCTATTCCTAAACTCTGTAAAATAGAGTAGAGTAGTTAAAACTATAAAATAAATAGCATAGTTGAAGCCCTTTGTAAATACTCCATCAAATGAAATGTTGGGCAGCTTTACAATACCTTAGGATAATACTTAACTACTTTAATTAATTACTTTTTTAACAATAGCATACACTGAAGTTCATTTTTGTTAGTTGAGGGGAAAAAATTTCTACAGAAAGCTGAATAGCACATCTGATATTTCTTGCTTTGTTTTTAGAGGACATTGCTTTCCTAATGATACAATGAATATTGTCATTGTTCTTATGTACTGCTTTCTTGAAGCAAACTTGTCTTTTTTTTCCTTATTTATTGTCGCAATTAGCAGAAATATCTGCAATTAATTTCCTTTCGACAATTTTTATGGAAATTATTGAAATTAGCAGATAATATCAGCAGTCAATCTTATCTGCTTAGCTTGAAACATTTCACCATCTTGATACCGCCCTCGCGGTGTTTATAAGTAAATATTCAAAATAATTTTACTAATTTATGGAACAAAATTCCATTGATTGATAAGCATTCCAGTCAAATTTGAACCAATTATAACCAGCCATTTTTAAAATGCAGCATTTGAAATCGCAACTTAAATTTTAATCATCATGCAATTAATAAAAAAATGTCCTCTAAAGTTTGCTTACTTTAGATATAATATTTATAACTGCTAAAAATAGTATTATTGAAAAATAATTGCAATAATCTCTAGTCTCAATCGTAATCTGTATTATAAAAATCTGTCCTTTCATCATGAAGATGACTTTTATTTAACAGCAAGTGCGTCAATACTGAGAGCAAACCTAGGAACTACCCTATTGTTCCTGAAAGACAAAAATACAAACATCTTTTTGCTATTAGAACTTGTAAAAAGATCGTTGAAAATAATTGAGGAATGATTTCTCCGAAACTATCTCTCAAATTCATTAAAATCTTTCTCCCATGGCCAAGGGTGCGTCTAGCTTGTGATCCAGAATCCGACCATTGGTATCGTTCTCAAGGCTCATATACTTTCGCTGTTTCGGGTGAAACGTTTGTTATGACCTCACAGGGATTTAGACTATGATATAGTAAAAATGAATACTTAAAATGCAAATATCTTTATGACTTCTAATTTACAAATGTATTTTTTTGCGAAGAATAATATCATTTTTTATTAGATTTTCCCCTCAGTTTAAAATGTATTATATATATGATAGAAAGGAATGAAATTGCAGATAAATTTAAAATTCAAAAATTATGAAAAAATAATCATGTAGAAATTTTAAAGAAAATCTGGAATATTTATATAAAAATTCTCTCAAGATATAATATGTTGTCATACATAATAATAGATTTTATGAAGTTTGTTTTTAAAATGAAATTTAGTTTAAATATTTAATTTACAGATTTTTAAGAGATTTTTTTGAGACCATTTGTTTACATTATCTAATAAAACCATTATGAATTTTAAAAAAGAGCAACGTTATTTAATTGAAGCATCCATTTCTTGTTTCGTTTTAATGTGTTAGAATATGAACTCCGAAGAATTGAAGTATCTTTCATGTAATTTTGAAAATCATGTTACATCGATAAGAATAGTTTTGAAAAGAGAAAGTAAAATATTTTGTCATTTAAACGCTACTTTTGAAATGTCGACAAATTCTAAGGACTTTCTTACTAATATAATTATTCTTGGATCAGATTCTATGATAGAATTTGATAAATCTTTAAAAATTATATCTATACTGGAACTGACAAAATAAATTTTTGAAGGTTTGAAACATTGAAAACCTTGTATAATTTTGTTTAAATTGTAGTAAATATTCTGTTATTATTTCAACCGCACATATACGTAATGTTAATATTATCTCAATACTTTCAATGCATTGAGAAAATAATAACTTTTAGAGTGTAACAATGTGCATAACATTTTACGTCTATTTTTCTAATACTGTACTGTTAAAAATAATTATGGAATGATATGCTTTTTTCTATCGTTCGTATTTTAAATACTAAGACTATTGTTAAGAAATTAGAATTATTCAGTAAAGTCCAATAAAATACTCTACTAATGGTTAAAAAAATTCATTTAAAAACTAATCTTAAAATAAAAAAGGAAACTGAAAGCGATTGGCCCATATATCACAATTGCAAATGACAATTTTTGTCCACATGTACTATGATTATAAAACACTACCACTTTGTGAAGAGTACATGTCATAATTTTAACTATTGAGCCATGATGTGAAATTTTAAATCAAATATGCAATATTTTCGTTTTCACAATTATGTTATTTATGGTAACAGGAAAAAATGTAATTCCAAACCTTTTTAGACAGAAAACCATGTTTGCGGATTTAATTTAAATGACGCATTAATAATAACATATCATTTGCGAAAATACATTCTTTTGAAATATAACCCCCAAAGAAGTGTAATTAATTAATATATTAAAATTTTGAATTAAAATTTCAAGTGATATTTGAAACTAGAATTTCTTTGGTTTTTCAGTGTTGATAAATTTTCTAATAATTAAGTGAATAATTGTATAAATTTCAAATATTAATACATTAATTATTGAAAATTTATACAATCTTCCACAAGGAAATCTTAACTGTTTTACTGTAACTGTCAACATATTAATTTCAAATTAAAACTCATTGAAAATGAAAGATATAACTTTTTGATTATCAGTATGCACTTCAAACTTTTTTCGACAAATGGCCCTTATTCAACTCTCAGCTGTCTCTCCAAATTATAGTAAAAGTTAATCAATAATATAAATGAACATTTGAGAAGTAATAAAAGTTTAAGCCCAGCCACTGATTTTTTAAGCCATAAATACTACGTGGCACCACAAAATAAGATATTCGTGATCGTAGTTGTTATTTATCAAAACATTTTTGAAAAAAAAAAATCATCAAACACGACGCACATAGCTGAAAAGATGATTGTGGGTCAACATGAAGAGCATAAATCATCAAATTTTGGGGAAAAAAATCAAATAATCAGCGTAACTTGCAGATGCAAATTTTTAAAAAATGTATAAGCAATAAAAGAAAACTCAATAAATTATAATTACAGGTTATCGCTTATTCATATCACATGAGAAACGTATTCAGACTTAAAACCCACTATTTCAAATATCATTTTCTTTTTTTTTAAGAAAAGAGGAGGGGTGAGAAAAAAAAGAAAAGAAAAAGACCAGAACAGAGCAAAAACTAGTGGCACCTCAGTAGAGTCTTAAGGAGAAAAAAATAATGCGCGACATTCATATCTGTTTCTAAATACAAAGTATTTTCTTGAAGCTTCTTGGAGATAAATACGTTCCTGTTCATAAATTAAGAATAATTCCAAATCACAAGGATATCGAATTCTAAAGATATAATTATCACACATGTTTTCAAAAATAATATCAAATAATAAAATGCCACCAGATAACGCCGATAGTACGTCACAATGACGAGAGTACTAGACAGTGGGACTGTTTGGATGATTTCCAAATAGCCCTCAAAAATTGACCTTCGGATCAGAATGATGCAGACAAGAGTACCTTAGTAAGATGTGTGATTACCTCGGACACTAATGCACATTTTGCATCTGTTCTTCATGCTCTCCATTAAATTATCGAGGAGCTCATTGGGGAATATTGTCCCACTCCTCTCTCAAGGCGATTTTGAGCTCTTGTACTTTTCATGGAGGGATGGTTCTTTGTGGAACACGTCTGCCAAGAGCATCACTGACATGTTCAATAGGATTTAGGTCGGGAGAGTAATCAGGTCATTGTATATTTTCACTTTGCAGTGTGTCCGATACCTCAACGCTTCTGTGTGGCACTGCCTTATCGCCCATAAACAAAAAGTCAGGACTTATAACACCCCTAAAAAGGCGAGCATGATACAGAATAACTCCTCTACCGTTGCAATGTAACGTTTCCTCGCCCAAAGATGTGAAGCGGTATTCTGCCATTGTGCCTGATCACTGCCCACACCATCACGCCTGTTCAGTACCGATCACGTTCACTAACAAAATGTTGTACATAACGTGTTACACGCTCTTTCCGCATTAATTAGTGGACAGCATCATTTGTCACACTGAAACGAAATTCGTCTGAGAACATCCCTCTACACCAATTTTGGATATCCCAACCAACATATTCCTTATACCAGAGTAATCTCTCACGATGATGGCTTGTTTGAAACGAAATGCAGCGAACAGGCTTCAATGCATATAAATCAACTTGATTTAATCGTGAGATGGTTCTTGCAAAAACATGCGTACCAGTAGCGACGTTTGCAGCTATTTTGCCAGGAATTATTCTGTTTCATTTTGCCACGAGGGCTATACAGCGATTTTCTAAAGATGTGGTGTTCCTACTCCGATCCTAGCATGGTTTTTCAAAGCATTTCCACCTTCAGCTGTCTTCTTTAATCGCAAAATGACACTCTTTGGTACACCCAATGCTCGTCCACGATCTAAGCACTCAAATTATGTCTTACTGACATTTTGCTCTTAATTATTGCAAGAACCAAACAGAATATCAGAGAAAAAACTTTTATAACATCCTGCACTACTTTGGATCAAACATCAAACAGCATGAATTTTAGTATGAATCATGAACTAGTATGCAAAACCTTTAGACAGATAACGAGTCCTGGTCTACCACTCCCTCTTAACTTGAATTTATTGGTCAGTTAGTTGTCAGAGACGCAATTTTGAATAAATCATTTGTTCCTTATCAATTGTCAAGCAGTGTATATCTAGCTTTTTTAAATATCATTGTGTCCACTTGCATATAGTAGAATAGATAAACATAATAACTTCTCTTATTCAAACTTAGTCAAAATTTGATAAAATATTGTATTTTTTGTATGAAGACTAAATACAAAGATACAAAAACTCGAATTCGTTTTCTAACTCGTTCCGTTTTTGAATAACCATTTTTCTAGGCAATCATAATTGCAAATAAGTTTTTATTTCAGGGAGGTCTCAAACATAAAGTTTCATTTAATTAACAATGTCAAACTATATGACAATTGCGCTGCATTGACTTGTATACTTCTTATACGAGAAAATAAAAAATAAAATTTTATTCTAGTGAAATAAAGAAAAAAAAAGCTGCTAATTCTGATGATAAAGGGTTTCAGCATAATAAATATTAACCATATGCAAATACTTTAACTAGAGAAATCAATTGTATTTTCTTCTGAGAATTAGACTACTTTTGTAATTTAAAACAATAAATTTATTCTAATGATCTGATTAAAGTCTTGTTGAAACCTATTTAAAATAAAAGCATAATATCTTTATTACAAACAAAAGATACTTCTCAGCTTAATGAGTTTCTTATCTGATTTAAAAAATTTCAACCTGAAAATAAAACTTCCTCCTTTAAATAGAGACTGGTAAATTTAATAGCTTACCATTATGCAAATAAATAAATCCCATTATGTGAATTAGGTTTTTACCAATAAAGTAAAATTTCCTTTAAAAACACTAGAACTCATTCATTTCCTTTGCAAAAAATTTTTGGGTGTTTTTGAAATGTCGAGAATGAGATCAACCATAGGAGCGGATTCGAAAATATCTTGAAAAGTAATGGAATACTTAAATTTCCAATAAATTCGAAATTCATTGTATTAATTAGAATTTAAAAGTGAATAGTCTTACTAAAAAATCTAATCAATCTGAGTCACGCTTGGTTAATTTTTCGAAATCTCAGGGTTAAAAAAAAAACGAAATGCTCTCTGAAATTTACAATTAAATATTTTATATAAATTGTTGTCTTAATAACACCTTCAGCACAATATTTTTAAGCTTCAATATTTGATAGTTATAAATCTCGTACTAGTGAAGGAGCCAGAAGCCGTTCTGTTAATTATACTATGTATTTCTAATTTTCGGTCAGCTCATGGGTCATTTAAATTATATTGGGTGAGATTGGGCTTCAATTAATTTTTAAAAAAATTATGAAATCAAGCATGTTTTTTGTTTCTTTTGAAAATGGGGGTTCATATTATGAATTTTATAGGAATAGCTCAAAACATTGTCTTAGCCAACATATGATACTCTCATTAAATATTTAAACGTCTATCTGGAAATTAACATTTAAAAAATGATAATCAAAACCGCATTACATTTCAGTATAGTCATTTCACTTTCGGTCACTCAAAATTTATTGGATTGCTGTGAAGTAAATTAGTTTGCCAGGAACATTACAAAAAATATATATAGTTAGAAACTCAACTCATTTTTGATATTCAGCTTATAAATTATTGAACCCTTTTTTTAAATTTTAAAATAAGATATTTTACGGTCATTAAGCTAAAGCATGTTTTATGCAGCTATATCTAACATTTGGCTTTATTTTAGAATACAGAATACTGATACAGTGCAGATCTACTTTCGAGACCAAGAATATATATATATATATATAAGTTCTGATTCCAAAAGTATCTCAGTATTTTTTTCCAATTTTTTTAAAATCAAAAGAGAGAAGGGGGAAAACACTAAGAGCTAAACAAATCGGAGCATTTCACGCATAATCTTGCTTTCTTTACAATGCGATAAATACATTTTGCAAACAGCGCAACATGTAAAAGAAATAATATTTCCAATACATTCTTGTGCGGGTGGTGAGTGTCGATCGTAATTCTGCAGCGCATCCAAGACATTTTTAGTCACTAAGAGATCCGTTGCTATGGGTTTTGTAATCGAAATGCGTGGGCATCATTCGGGGATTAGGAGCTCTCGCTGTTCTTTGATTCTCCTCTTTCTGAAAGAGGAAGAGCGTCTTACCAATCTGCTAGGTAACAAGTGAATGCCGGAATTATTATTGCGGGTAAACAACATTTGCAACAATAAACAACTATGAATAAATTTATATTCAACTTAACATTTAAAGGTTCTTGTAAACTAATAACTACTTAATATTTCTTTCAGAGGTGACGGCAGAGATTTACCCACATAGTTTGGGGGCAAACACAAATTATCTAAATAAACTTAAAAATGACATAATTTTTCATTTATAAAAAAAATTAAGTATTAAGTAGTTAATTTAAGGATGGTAAATTAAATAATGAATTTAAGTATTATTATAATTAATTTAATCAAATTCCTTTTATATTCAGATATTGTCTCTAATTTCTCTCTTATTGTTAGATGTTCTTTGTTTCTTTCATCTACCATCGAAATATTGTCAGTATGTAAGTTTATTTTTCTTGAAGATCTTGCGATTGAATAGCTCTGATATCCAATTCTGAAAAAAAAAAATATTATATTCCATTCTAAATTTTAGAATATAAATAGAATTTTTTATAGTTTGGTCATGGAAATATGTCAGAGATGGCTGATAGGGATCAATTACCCCCTTCCCCACCTTTGCAGTCTCCTACTAACACCGCTTCAGGTTCCTTTAGTTTAGATCTCTTTATGATTATTATACTATTAACATTGACACCAGATCGTAACAACAAATCAATCTTTAAATTTATTGTATTTACGTAGTTTTAGTATGAAAAATGATATTTCGAAATATCCCATAGAATTTTATAAGACCTAAAATTTTTATAAGAACCATCGTAGTTAAAGACTTAACTTAACTATGCCCTCGGTGAACATTTATTTGAGTGAGCACAATTTGCTTTGCTGTATTCCCTTTCATCAAACAGCAATTAATTAAAAAGAGTGATTACTTAGACAGAATACCACCATAAGGGTATTTTCTTATTCTATTTATATATTTTGTTTACTTATACGATATTGTAATAGAAATGGAAGTGAAAGCATTTTGAGATATTGTGTTAATACAAAGTATTTTCTCAGTATGATAAAGAAATGAGGCTGCGTGTTAAACATCTTTGGAACCACTCATTTAACGTTCAACATAAAGTTGCATTGGTTATCTCACCAACTGTGTTAAAATGCTCAAACGTGGCTGAAAACAAAAAATAATCGTAGCTTATCTACAGAAATAGAATCTTTTCATAGACTAATTAATTTTTCATTCTGAGTTAATAGAGCGGTTTCTATAATTCTCTTGGACTTTGGAATTCAAAGCAACTTGTGTTGTATCATCTTTGTGGAATATTGCTATTTTTTATGAAAAAATGCCAAAGATAGACAAAATTGTCTGCTCCTTATTATTCTTTATTGTGTGTATTCGTTCTGTGTATGTATTTGTTTTATTGACGTTTTCGATGTATGTTAAGCAAAATCTACGCTAAATTTATTATTAGAATTCAATCTCCAGCTTTTTTACATTATAAAGTAGCAAAACGAATACAATCTTAGTATTTTCTTAATGATTGAAAAGCATATCTCATTGCAAATAATTTCGTTGAAAAATTCTTAAAAGGGAATATTACAATCTGAACAGCTTATATAATTCTAACATTTTCTGATGGAAACTTTTAAATCTATATGGATGCGGCACCTGCAAAATTGAAGTTTTCATATTTTAACAAAGAGATTGATTGCTATTTGTAAGCATTGTTGTAATAGCACAAGCTTATTGGATACATTTTATATTCTTACCATTACAATTGTCGGCAACATTTTAAAACAGTGAGTTGTGGATTATCATATTATCACATTTAGGATATCCGACTATGTGGGGTAATAATAGATGTAATATTTTTAAATAAGGATATTTGATGTAATATTTTTTAAAACTTTCAATTAGTATTTAGGCAAAGACTTAATAAATCGTACAAAAATATCGTAAAATTTGATTATTTTTTAAATGTTTAAGAAAGAATTTTTTCCTTTCAAATTTGACCTTCATTGAAACATTCTCAATTAAAATCAAATGATTGAAATAATATATACTTTGGTATATATAATAACTGATCTAGCACTTAGGAACTGAAGAAAAAGTTTAAAAATAACTCAACATTCTTGCAAATTACAAGAGATTTGGAGCAAAACTTTTATGGAATTTGATATATTTTTATAGGTAAAATAGCAAATAACTTCACAATTGTTTTTTTACAATTTATATTGTGATTTCATTTTTTTAGACAAAACTGTAAACTAAACGTATTTCATTTAAGTTCTATGTTTTATGGAGTATTTTAGTAATCGAGTTTGAAAAATGAACATTTCTGAAAAAACCACATTTCGAAAAAAAATGATCATAAGGTTTTTGTTTTTGATTTTCAATGAGATAAAAGGATTTTTCTTCAAAACTTCCTATGTTGGAAACTTATTCCTTCTTCTAGGGCGCAATTCATTTTTAAAATTTTTAATTTTGCTAATTCTTTTCTTTGTCTTTTTCTCCACTTTAATGATTCTGTATTGTGATCTGTTATACAGCTGATATTGGCAAATTTGGATTCTTTTTTTCAGTTTTTTAACTTGGCAATTTTAACAAGCATGAAGATATTGCAGTAAATTATTTTTTGTCATATATATGATTTAAACGCTTCCCGTTCGTTTATTGTCCAAAATTAATGGAAAATTGAGATACTTTAATGATTCAGAATCATCTAAATTTAAAATAATACCATCAAAACCATAGAAATTCGTACTAAAAATATTAAAAAATAATATCTTGTATATTGTAAAAGAAACAAAGCAAGAAAAGGCAATTTTTAAATAATATAAATAAAAAAAGAAAGCCATATCACTGCCTCTCTGACTCGCCCAAAGACACACGGATAATAAATACTGAATGATCGGACCGCCGCAACAGCAACACTGGTGGGAACTGTGGCTGAGTTTTAAGGGCCATCATCGGCTACGGTACAACCCTTCCCTAAGAAAGTACATCCTGTCATCTATCTGAGGAGGGAGACACACACCTTTTCGTGTACCTCCAAGGTGACGAGATCCAACCACCATGTTGGAAATTTCTCATCCTCATTTCGAGGTGCCTCCCAGGGATAATAAAAAGACAAAAAAAATATGTTTAGCATTTTTACAGTTGTATTTTCAGCTCTTCGGTTCCATTAAAATATCTTTAATTTCATTTTAAATTATCACAGACATAAAATAAAAACGATTTTCAGAAATTAGGTTTTCAGATAAAGCAATTAGGAACCTTTTTTGATTTTCGGTCAAAAACAGGTTTTTAACCTAGGAATAAACCTATATCTTTAACCTAAAATGCATATGTACCTCAAATTTTTTTTTAAATATGAGTCCATGGTAATACCAATATATGATCGAAAAAAAATATTTTAATATTATCTAAACGTAGAATATAGCCATTTATAATAATTTATTCGATCTATCTAACAAACAATAATTTATTTACAGTTTGAAAAAGGCTTAACCTATATATTTTGTATTAGCATTCATAATAATTACCTAAGAAAGTCAGCAGCAGCATAGCCATTGGAGTAATTCATCAGCTTAATTTACAATACAGTTTCGTTTACAAAACAATTTTACTAACAAATGCATCATCATCCTCCACACCAATTTAAAATATATCAAATAAACATTGCCATTTTTAAGCTGATAGGTTAGTTCTAGAAATATATGCAATTTTTTTATTTCCATCATCAGCAGTTTGCTTATCATAAAGAATTAAAATTAATTATATTATTGTCTATTAAAATTCATTTGGAAACTCACAATTTCAAATGAAGAAAAATTCTTCGGTACTTATTGAGAATCTTGTTGATTTTGTACAACCGCTTCAAAAATGCGTAATTACTAATATTTGAATTGAATGATTTCTAAATAAACATGTTATCTGATAGAATCGCATTCCATCTGCTGTTTGTATAATGCATTTAATTCTTTGAAACCAATCAAAGTAGAATTTATGTCCCAAATAAGTCGTAAGTAGCTATTTGCTGAATTGTAAAGTACGGAGACTTATTTGTAAGAGTTAAATATTTTTAACTATTATACGTATCCAGCAATTTTATACGGGTATAGTTAAAATTACCCAGCCTTTTAAAGTTTATAAAATTTAAGAGCATAAAAACGAGAAAATCGGATAAAAATTGGAGCCCTCTTCAGAATTCTTGCATATGAATTGAATTATTTAGTTTGACTCCAAAGAAAAACAAGACCTGCGATTCAATTTTATCGATTGATTAACGTCCTTGACAAGATATACTATAAATAAGCAAGATTATTCGAACACTGAAGTGGAAATAAGCTATGCTGAAAAATTCTGTACAAATTATTCAAAAACTAAAAGGAATATATTTCAAGGTTTATTAACCCATTAGCCCAGTAGTCATTTTGTATATATTGTATTGTATAATTAGCAGCTATTTTGTATTTTTTGTCATTTTATATATTCATTTATTTCTATACAAAATGTACTTGTGAAATGTGTGTAGAAATATCTCAACATGTATTGAAATTATTTCTATTATTATCTCTTTTATTACCATGCAAACGTAGCACAAATCTGGACAGTGGTTAAGATTTTTTCTAATTCATCCCTTAGGATATGCGTACTCCAATGCCTCTGTATTTGCTTTATCTATGGATGCCTTAGCAAAAATTGAGATCCCGTACAGTTAATGATACATATGGATCTTAAGTAAGGAGGAATTAAATTTATTAATTAAAATATTGTGCAGATATTTCTCAAACCATTGATTTTTTTAAGGATTTCCAAATAAGACTGATGGATATTGAACATATATCATGAAATTCAATCAATAGAGCATTCCTATTTCTAAAATCTTGCTTGAAAGTTAATGACTGAAGAAACATAACAAGTTTTTCTCGACATTTTATTTCTATAGGCACAAGACTATCAGGGTATCCGAAATTTTCTGCGCTACTTCTAGGCCATCTGATTTTATTCGTTCACTTGATTTGTTATTGTCATTTACGTGAATATTTTTAAATTAAAATTAAATATTGTTTAAATTTTAGAAAATTAATATTAGTCTTTTTTTTCTTTCTTGTTTTCAATGTCGCTTTCAGATGAATGCTTTTTTTGTTTGTTTGTTGACCGTCTCAAAAGTCATGGGTTTAGTTAACTTCAAATTTAAATATTTAGAATGTCTTAAAAGTCTTTCTTAGAAATTTGTTTAAAATGTTATAATTAAATTAAGACATTTTCAATTAAACCTTTTATATACAAATATTGAAAATAAATCTCTGGAAATTATTTTCAATTAAATATTTCCTTTTTTCAATTTATAATTGAAAGTAAATAAGCTTAGTATTTCAGTGTAAGCTTAGTAATTGCTTCCACTGAAATTCAGTTAAAATCATTGAAGAAAAACTATATTATTTTAAAATTTGGTTAAAGAAAAGTCGAAGAGAACGGAGTAGGTCTTCCAATACTCAAAGGCACGTGAGGAATTTAATTCGGCTTTGATTTCAAAGTACCAACTATTAAAGTTTTAAGGAGTATTTTATCATGCTGCGAACTAACTATAATTCTATCGTCTTTACTTGAAGCAAAATTCTTATATTTTATATTTTTACTCTGAAGATGCCAATATCTTGCAACTTACAATATGCTTCCAGTGTTTTTTTTTTCCAGTTCTCCTGCAGGAATTATTTGAATAAATATGAATTTTTTTTTATTTATTCTTCATATCGTCAGTTTTAAAATTAAATTAAAGTACCTTGCAAAACTACTGAAAACATACATGTGCTGCTGAAATAAAAACTTATTAATTAACAGGTGGTTTTTTTTTTACATTCCCTTTTATCATTTCGTTCAGGGTGAGAACATAAAAAGTGTGAGACTGAAACCGTAAAACAATGATTTTGTGAGAGAGCAAATGCTTTTCACCCTTTTGTTCCTGATTATTTTTCATTTTATTAGGTAAATCATTGGTGTGCAATTTAAGAGAAGCCATAGTTACTATTTTAATATCGGCATCCTCCCATTCTGCAATAGAGTGCTTCTCAAACTTTTAAAGCTTTTTTAACCTCATAAATAAAAATAAAAAATATACTATTCTTAAAGCGTTTCTTATAGGTCTATCATTTTTTTAAATAAAGAATGAGTTATAATTCTTTATTTATTTCTTTATTTATTTTGATAGCTAGGCTCACATCTTTGGAAGAATCTTGACCAGAATTGGGTTATTAAATAGGCAAAGCAGCTGCAACTTTGGGGAAGGGGTGAAGCCTCGAAATTATTTGCAAAAAAAATTTGTAGTTTTTTTTTGAGATAATATAAGTTTGTACTTTCATCGAATTTATGAATACCGTGTACTCGAATGTATTCAAATTAAAATCGATTATCAGATAGATTTTGGAAAATCATTCTAATAGCATTCCTAATTAATTAACTTTTGCAAATTTTACATAACATTCTTTACAATTAAAAAAAATATGTTGCATTATAGTTTTTTATAAATGTCTAATCCTATAATGAAATAGAATTTAGATTGTGTTAAAAAATTTCATTGTTTTTTTACTTTACCATTTTATATAAAATTACTTTTATACTTTAATTTTTTTTACACATGATATACTAAAACCAAATCTTTTGTAAGTAATATGCAGTCTAAAGGTGGGTTCACACGAGGTTAACTATTGCGAGCAATAGAAGATCACGGCTACTTCCGGAAAATCACGTGGCCACAGTGGGACAATGGCAAATAACTGCCTTGTCTGCACAAACGTTGTCCATTGTCCCAACGTCGTTACCTCAACTGTTCATGCGAGGACAATGCCGGAACAACAGTAGAAAGGCAACGATTGCGCGCAGTAACTAGCCTCGTGTGGACCCACCTTAATGTTTTACCATTTAAATTTTTTACAAAATTTACTGTATGAAACTGCTTACTTAGAAACAACAATCGAATTAAAATCAATAAAAACATATCTGATTTTGAAAGTTGGGGTGGAACAAAGGACGGTCCAAAAACTTCCAACTGCTTAAAAACCTATAAAAAGCTTAATTGTGTCCTGTGCAAGCCATACGTAATTTGTTATAATACTCCCTGGAACTTAATAAATTGTAAGAAAACATATAAAGAAAAATATGACAAATTTTGATACTCATTTCTATACATATTGTTAACTATGAAGGATTTTTAATAATCTTAGTACGAGTGTAATTTAGTGTTTCATTCATTGCAAATGATCTCATCCTTAATTTTAATGAGTTCTACTTCAATGCTCTGATTGAAACAGTGATATTTTAATTAAAACTAAATGGTTTTACCCGTAGAAAAGAATGCCTTTTCTCTAAATCAAAACATAAACAGAAAACGTTTCATATAAAAAAACATTATCACATTCATATTACAGAAAAACTCCATATTTGTGTAGTATACTGTAAAACAGTTTGCCAGAAAAGCGTTTTTAAACGTACATTATCATATTTACACTCCAGCTAACAGGCATGCACACATATACCAATATGAAACATGCAACAAGGAATTTTTGAAGAAAAAGAGTTTAAATCCACATCACTGTTCTCACACATAAGAAAAATGCATTGTTTGTGATGTATACAGTAAGTACCTTTGGCTGCTATCTAATTAAAAACAATATGTCCCGGTTCTTATAAGAAAAAATCATACATTTCTGAAGTATGTAGTGACATGTTTTCTTTTAACTCTGATTTAAATAAACGCTATGAGGTTCATTAAAAGAAAGTATGAGTCTGGGAAGAATTTAAACTTTTTCCAAAAAATTCATTCAAATGAGCATTATCCCGTTCATAATAAAAATAAAAAAAACCTGCAAGATAGTGAAGAAAAGAGTGAAATGTTTTATAGAAACCATTTACTGAAGAATATCGTTGACACCAGAGAAAAATCTAGCTACCCGTTGAGTGATATTTTCATTAAAAAAATATCTTAAATGTGCGTTATCTATATGCAAAAGAAAAACCATGTATATATGTCAGAAGACGTTTACAAATAGATATACACTATTCAGATGGATTGAAAAAATCAAAAATATATGTGAGGCAAAATGTTTTCATTTTTTTACATAAATGGTATGAGATTATTTTTGATTAATGAAAATGCTTTTATTTCCTGCAATGATATAATATTTTTACTTTACAGTCAATTAAATGAATTTACATTTCACTCCGACACAAATATTTTGATATGATATTGGAATGTGCCATTTTTTTTCAATTTACTTATTTACTAAGGAATAAACTTTAAATTACATATAAAATAGATTGAATTTATCCCACAAAGAAAGTCCCGTTTCCAAAATTTTTCTTTGAAATTTAGATAAACTTTATTTCGAGCTTCAACGCTATGAGAAACAGTTTAAATTTTATAATCTTCTGTTATGAAAGCTTTATTAAATATTACAATAAGACATTGTACTTTTTTTCTCCTAATAATCATGTGTTTAAAAATACTTTAGGCAACTGATGCAATTTAGAGTAAATATATAATATAGTGAAGCTGATTTAAAGGACCATGAAACAAAAAAAAATGTTCTTTGTAGTATTAATAAGAACTGAAAAAGTATTGGCTTCTAGGATTTTAAACGCATAATGTATTTGTTTTTAAATTCAAATTATAGAATGTGATTCTTTAAAGAGTTTTTAATAATTCGGGACATTTTATATTCTGATGATATTTTATAAATGTTATGTGTATTTTTATTATTTTGCTTTCAAAAAAAAATTTAATCAGCATTTTTTTTTTCTTTTGTGAAGAAATGTTTTTTGTTAGAAAACAAATTTGTAGGTTCTTCTTAGCTAATTCCGTTTTTCTATGCATGCATATAAAATATATCGAATAAAATTCTTATAAATCAAATATAATTTCTATATAACGAACAAACTTTTGACATAAAAATTTATGTCTATGTATTGCAATCAAAAAGAGACCACTGATTTCGTTCACGATAAAGAGTATAAATTAAATAGGAAATAAACCTTTCCAGAAATTCTTGCAGCAATAGAAATTCCCGGAAAAGGGGAAATCGATAACGGAAAATCAATAAACACGTGCCGGTAAGTCACATGTTATTCTTAGCTCCTGTTTACGAAACCCTGTCTTAATCTGCAGCTATATTTTCACTTTGAATTGAATTCAATTTAATTGGAGATTTCGTAAAGAATAGCTTCAAAATGGGAATCTTTAAGAGTGAAAAAGAAACTTATCTTAATGAAAAAGAATAGAAATTGGAATTAAAAAAATGAAGTGGCGAAAAAAAAAAAGGGGGGGGGATTTCGAAACATGCCATATTAAACAATATTGGGGTTTCCTTTTGATGGATTTCTTTGATAACTTAATTCTTTGACATTATTTTAACCCTTCTTTAAACTCCAAAATGAAAAACAGAAATTTGTAAATATCTTCAGCTGTTACTTATAAATAAGGTCGTTTCTTTTGTTCTTATCTTAAATCCAAATTTCAAACGAAAGCTAAAGTATTCAAATGACAGGATTGATATTCAAATTTTACTTAAAAATTCATCAATTTGCCTTATTTTTACAACTAATTATTTTTCATTAAATCTTTGCAACAAGGATAGTAAAATTATGATTTGATGAAAATCGCCATCCTGAAACGTAAATATTATTTCATTTAATAAGAAATTCTGTTTAATATTCTACATACTTTGTGTCAACTATTATTACATATATTTATTTTTGGTAAGAAATAAAAGTCCACTCTCAATAAAATCCCTCTGATCTCGAAATCACCCAATGGCATATAATAATAATTAAACCTCATGTATCACGACGAGTAGACCGATAGTGATAAACGGACTTTCAACAAGAAGACGTGTCTTGGCGTCGCTAAGCGACAGTGAGAAGTTTGAGTTTTTTTGCGAATATTTGAAACACTATTACAGATAGACTAGCAATTTTTAGGTTTCCTATGTAAATTTTGTAATTTTTTGCAAATATTTCAAACACTATTATAGATAGGCTCGTAATTTTTTGGTATTCTACATAGGTATTACGTCAATTATACTAGTTAATAAAATATCTGTAACTAAACAAACTTTTCCCCTTGAATCATCTCACTTGACATCGGTTTTGCGAAGGAGGAGTAATAAATAACAAGCATCTGTGTCCCAATATTTTTGTTGACGACTATTTCACTCTCTATCCAGGTGAATTTTATGCATGCCTGAAGTTACTGAAACTTAATAGTTTCTAAGATGCTAGTTATACAATAATAAATACAGATTCATATTTTCGATTAAAAAAGATGGAGGATAATATAATGCTTATTTCAATATTAGCAAAATATTTTAAAATAAAGCAGCGAGCTGCGCTGGCTTCTTGGTAAGGTTTCTATTTTGAAAGGTTTCAGATTCGAGACCCGACTCCATTCAAGAACGAACCGTCGTGTAAGCGAGTCTGGTGCAAGTTAAATCCGCCGAGGCCAAACGTCCTCTCCCTGGTGTTATGTGGAAGTTTGGAGAAGGGTTTGTAGCTCAGGTGTCGTTCTCATCATTTGATCGCGATTCAAAATTACGAGATCAGTCCCGAAATAGCCCTAGTGTTGATTTCAAAACGGAACGTTAACATAGCTAAACTTAAACTTGCAAATAAAGTATTTTGACAAAATATTTCATATTATTTAACATTCATCAACAACAGAGCTGCTGAAACATCCGCTTTAACTCCAACATATTTGTTACAAGATAATTTTAGGAATTTGGTAGTTTCAACAACTGAAATTAGTTTTGACCTGTAATTGTTTATTTTTTAATGCAAACAAAAGAAATATTAAGGCTATTTTTTACTTTACCAATTGTATTGTATTGTAATAGAATTGTATGGAAATGAACATTTGAATGCTTTTAATGTGCTTTAAAAGCTAGATTCCCAGGTTTTTTTTTTTTTTTTTTTCAAAAATTAAATAATTTGAATTGAAGTTAATTTGCAGTTCGAACGAGGTCTGGAATCAATTGTTTTCGGAAGAGTAATTTATAATACTAATCCCCTTTTCCCATAAAAAAAAAAAAAGAATGTGCTCACTATATTATTCATTTCTTCTTTGAAAAATTCTTGCCATATATTATTTTAATTAAATTTGCTCGATTTCGCATTTTTATTACTTATATTACAATAAGAAGGATGGTTTTGTTAGTTGTTTATGACAGAATCTTAATGATCTTTGTTGATGAGTGAGTATCCATCAGATATTCAAAAAATTTGTCCATTCAAATGAATTTGGGAGGTATGAAATTTTCCACAATTTGCATAGTACGATTCAAAATATTTTTAAAAGCTCATATACATAATAATTGATTATAAAACAGGATAATGATTAAAAATATAGAGTAAAGAAACAATTAGCTTGTTCCTTTTAAAAATTACTAGATATTATTCTTTTTTCAGTAAAGTGATTTTAAAAAATAAAATGGTAATATTGTAGCGACTGTTTAAATAATAATTGTTTTGGAAATCATCATTTAACAAAAAAAGATAAAATATCAACCTGCGTATCTTTTTAAATTCATCAGCATATAAAAATTACAGAAACATACATGCCAATTATTAATCTGATACCCACACTTTTGCTCTTAACTGAAAAATCATAAAAAAATTATTTAAAAAATTATCCATGTAATTAAAACGATAAAAAAAGGAATTATCTAAACATAAAAACCTTGCATATAAAGTGTAATAATTTACATAATGGTAATCATTTTAAAGTCACAAATTAAATTACTTTTCTATGTTGTAAAATATATGTTTTATCAAAAGCATAGATGTATAGAGATTGTGCACTTGAACCTTTTTCAGCCCAAAATTTGCATCACATGTTTATTTTATTTTATTCCCCGTGTCATACAGAAATCCATCAGCAACTGCTTCTAACTAACTTTGGAGATTTCATATGAAATGTGGGAGGAAAAGGGGAAAAAAGACCAAGGTTGCTTGAGGATAATCTGGATTATCTTGGATTTTTCATACGCAGATGGAATAAAGCATCAACAAGTACTGTATTTCCTAATATACTTCAGCTAGTCATGTACATTTACATGCTCCTTTACTTTTTAAATATGGCTTTCAACAAAGAAAAGTACAACTATCATTGGTAGTTTTAGCAATCTTAGAAAATAGATTTTAAATGTTTTTCTCGGAGGAAAATTTGATATTGAAATGAAATTTAAAAATAGATAATACTGAACATAGCGTAATAATTAACAATAAATAAAAATTTATTAAAAATCAATTTTTAATGAATTTGCATGAAATTTTTTCTATTCATTTTTTGACAGTTTTTATGTACAAATTTTGAAGATTTTGAAAGGAGGTAATTTCGTTTGTTATGAATCCTAATATTGCACCCAATTTATATGATCTTATTTATGGTAGTAAAGAAGCTCTAACTTCGAATGAAACGCAGGAAAAATTAAGTAACACATATTTTTAAAAAATAACAAATACAGCAGTTCCATTGTCACAAATTAAGTTGTCTACTCAGACAAGGAAGTAAAGAATAAAACTTAAAAAACTTTTAAAAGTGTAACCACACTGAAGAGCATAATAACACCAATTGATTAGATATAATAACATAAATTAATCTCTTTTTTTCAGACTAATTTGTGAGATTTCAGATCCTAAATATTTGCTTTAGATAAATATTTAACAGCTCTGTTTTAATATTTTTCTATTTGAATAGTTTGCATTAAGGAGTCACAATTATTCATTATTCTTGCAACAGAATCCGAAAAAGACACATGATAAATGCAATGTTAATCCCCTTCATATATTTATTATATAGTATCTTATAGTTTATTGAATTATTCAACGCAAGCAGCAAATACCAATATATATTTCAGACTTGAGTAATCACTGTATTTTTTAAAACATGAACCAATAGTATTTTTCGCACTGAATAAATGTTATACATTGGGAAAACTAAACACAATCCCCCATATATTAGTTTTCTTAATTTACTTTTCAACTCAATTTTTCATTAAAAAATATTATCAATTATTAGCAATAAACGATTATTCCCACACAATTCACACTAAAATTAATTTTATATTACTTTTACTTCTTATGTTCGGATTAAGACATATGAGAAGAATCAACCAAGCAAATATAATTTGAAAACATTTGTTGGAAAATTATTATAAATAAATGATACCCTCCAATAGAAACAGTAAAATAATTTTGTTTTTTAATTATTTTTATGCTTCATAAATGTTGAAATACAAATATAAATCATTTCAAAATAAGCCCCATATGATAAGCACATCACAACCGTTTTAAAATCCTTAACAAAGTCGCAATTGTTATCATTGTATTTTCTAAATTAAAAGAAAATAAATACAAATTGTTTGATTGACAATTTTTTCCTGGGAATTTTAATTGCAAAAGACTGTCATCCCCTCACTCACCAAAGTTCTATCTAATGGTTGTCAGGAAAGTTTTGAGGGAAATATGGAGATTTCGTTTCCTTTTAGACATTTTTGATAAGTTCCTGAAATCTGAATGTTTCCGAAGGATAGAATCTCAGTTTGTTCGAGAGAAAATGTGAACTACAGAGAACTCTCTTTCTCTGTGATTTGGGCAATCCCTTTCAACATAAAATGTCCAATAATAATGTTATAGGGTCATCTATTCCACGTCAACTCGACTCAGGGTATAAGCCTCACCCTCTCAGATTTTCCTGAACTTTACCACAGATATATTATTGGTATATTCTTGAAAAAATAAGAAATTTCAAAGTAAAACGTCAAGTCTTTTTTATATAATAAATCTCTAAATTTCTCAGAAGTGGTACTAAAAACAGCGAATAATGATTTTTTGAATTGTCATAGAAGTTTTCCCAACTGAGCTAAGAACAAAAATGGTAACATTTTAAAGCATTTTTAATGCTCTTTGCATGTTGCATGATTATAAAGCACTTTTACAAGGTACGTCTTGTAATTCTGCCTTTTACCATTTGTTACAATATTCAAAGTAGTATTTTCTGTCATTTGTTTAATGTTTTGATAAAAAGAGCACACAGCGTGTGTGCAATTTTGACCGGCTAACACACAATGTTTATACTTTATTTCAGCATATTTAGAGAAATTTATTTTTATGATGATAAATTTTGGCTTAAAATGTTTATATACTTATTTAAGCTTACTCAGTAAGAGTTTTCGACATTTTTGATTTACTTCCACAATCACACAATCTTTAATACATGACATTTCCCTACTAAATTCATCATGGTCATAAAATGAAAGTATTATTTTAACTGTCGCTATTCGCAGTTTTTTCCTTAGTTTCAAATTTGGACCTCCCGAAAATACTTTTTCTTTAAGATTTCTTTTTGATTGCAAGACCATGTAGTTTGGTGCATTAAAGTTACGCATTATCTTTCTAATGCTACATTTTTCAGATTATTTTAAAATTAATAACATTTTCTTTCCTACTATTACAAATGGAAAATTTAATTTTAAGCTTTTTAATAATTTCTGCTTTCTGTGTGTCGTTATCACTCTCTCATGAAGAACTTTTAACAGCTGGAGCAAAAAGTTTGTTTCATAGTTAAGGGAACTATTTTTGCTTTAGACGTGCCACAATACTTACATTTCTATCTACTATTTCTTCCTCATTTTATTAAAACAATTTATTTATTTTAAGTTATGCATCATTATTAGAATAATTATTGAAATTATTAGTTAAATTAATTTATTTAAATTTCATTAAAATCATTATTTCATGAAAAGGAGAACTATTTTTAATTTTTTTAACAAGGAAGCCCTAATCATCCAAAATTAATATTTTATCCCTTGATTTATGACAATGCACACTATTCCTGGAATTAATTTTAAAGTTTTAAAATATGTTCTTTTTGAAAAAAATTAAATTTTAAAATTTATTTTAGTAAAGTTTTTTTTAAAAAGTCTGAACTTGTATGGAATTGTACATCCTAGGAAAGAGCATGCAAAATTCTTTAAATTGAATTACACCGAAGCTTCTAACTCAAATGAAGAATATTTTCGCAGCGACTTAAAAGAATTCTATCCCTTGTTTTAACCACTATTTATGCGAACTTTAGAACTTTATAATTCATAAACAGACTTGACATACTTACGTAAAATTCCATAATTATCTAAATCTATACCCATTATACACCTGCAGAAAATTTCAAGAAATAAGGATAAAAATTGTCTTTTTCTGTGTTGAATTGGCATGGAATGACCCTACAGTATCTTCACGAATTGTTCGACATTTAGAATATGAAAAAAAAAAACCATCATGTAGATACCGTAAAGTGTCTTATGCTAATTAGGATTAAGTAGAATATGATCTGAATTATTAATATTTTTGATTGTCTTGCATATTGGATTGTTCAAACGATTAAATGTATTTCAATGGTCTGATAAAATTATTGTTTAGCTGAAAATTGCACAAGTAATATCTTCCTCTCTGCTTTTCGATCTGTTTAGGGAAGGTTTTGATATCCTCAATTCCTCTGAAAATTCTTCACAGTGTTTGCTATGTCTAAAATTTACTGAGTCCCATCTTTCGAATTCTTTTTAGCATGATAAATTATATTTTCCAATGGAATCCAGTGAAAGTATAGGTAGAGGTGGCAGCAGAGATTTGTTGACGGAGAGGGGGCGCAAGACAAAGCCTGCAAGGAGACAAGCACAATATGTTTAATTAGGCTTCAAAATAACTCATAATAATTTATTTTACATTTAATGAAAGAAAATCAAGCATTATTGAGTTTCTTTTCTATACAAACGGTGATCGTTTCTGTCATTGTTAAAACTTTGTAAAGGTATTTGTAAAAACAAATTCTCAGTTTCCTTTACTGATCCTCAAAAGATTGTCAATATTTGAGTCTATTTTATTACAAGACTCGTGAAATTTAATTTCTCTGAGATCTAAAATCAGAAAAATATACAGTTATTTTACATTCTAAATTGTAGTATACAGATAGAAACACAGACTACGTCAGAATGGTGTGTCATGCTAAATGAACAAATACATGCTCTTATTATTTTATATCTGAAGTTATATAAAATAAAAGCTGAAACAGAAAGTTTTAAAAAAGAAACTTTTTTAGAAATCCAGAATAATAAAAAAGATATTAGAAGATTTCTCTAAAAACCGACTCTTCACCGTAGTCCCCTACCTAAAATATTTGTTAAGTAGAGATTGCTACAATGGGCAGGAATTCAGATTCATTCGTTTCGAATCCGATTAGAATCAGGGCGCATGCGGTCCAAAAATTTATTATAATTCGGCTACAAACAATACAGAATACGGAAAAGATACAACGATTTTGTTTCTTATAAAGGCTGGAGAAAATATTTTATAAATATATGTACAAATCTTATTTTATGTAAGATAGGGGAAAAAATACTTAAACATTAGACCCTCATGAAGAATGCTTACTATTTTTCAGTATATATTTATGCTTTAAAAACCAGTGCATTTTATCAAGAAACGATTAAATTTTGAATATGAATTTCTCTGTCTTCATTTTTAGACATGCTTTCTTATAGTTAAATACTTTTTTAATTCGAAGCTAATATTGCAAGCTAATATTCCTCCCAAAAAGTGAGTTTTATCACCTCAGTTGCATGCATTGGTTTTTCTTAACCCCTTCGTAAACAACAACGAGTCGACTAGAGTATCGAATAACTAAATTTTTAATTTTAATTCTACAATTAAGTGAAAGAAGTCACTCAAAATGCAAAAATTACTTGAAAAAGCCTCATTACCTAACTTCCTTTATATTATTTTAGATATTAAAATAATAAGATCTGCCAACTGATGAGGATGTTAATCAAATTTGTATGTCAAGGGACTAATGCGCATTTATGGATATTCTATGAATAACTTTCTTAATCATCCTTTTAACAAGACATCTTTATTTAATGTCAATTAAAAATTTAGAAGCATCGGAATTTATACAGTTTTTTCGGTGAATAAAAATTGAAAGAAAAAATAATAAACGATACATTCCCCGATTACACAGTCTTAATATTGAATGCAGAGTCTAAAGAATTTAGATAATAATTTATTTAACAAATTTATTTTGTGTTTGGATAAACCTTTTTAATGTAGCTAAAAAGCTACCGTACCAGAAATATTTATATTTTTGTCGTCAGTTATAGACGGTAATATTTGTTTGCGTAATAATTGTAGCCAGATAAACTAGATTGCACTAAAAAACAGATATTTTACTGTTAAATAAACTTAATTCAAACTATACAATTTACTAACTCCAGTTATTTATAATGAATTCACATAATTTCACTACAGCAAAGTAACTCTTCTTAGCATGCATATACACAAGAGTTTCAAAACAAAAGAGTGTTTTATTAATTTTTTTATTTGACCATTCAGTAGGCTTTAGTCAGACAATTCTCATAGTGAAATAAATAAAATAAATTTACCAATTCTTTACCAAGAAAGTAACAGTTAAATTAATAAAATGATGATTAATTTTAGAACTTTGATTTAAATTTAGAAATTTGAATGATGAATTACGGAATACGATTCTTTAGTCCTATTCATGAATAATATAAAAGTATCAATTTCAGCAATAATTCCACGAGCAGATAATCAAATTGTTGGATACAAACTTTTTTTCTCCACTACCTGTGATAAAATCTTAACTGAAGAACAAAGATTAATTGGGGAAAATGTGACGTCTTACTCACTTGCCAGCTTATTGATTATTCTGCTAAATATAGTATAAATTATATGCTGAATGAACATTATAACATTTAACTAAGATGACTGAAAATTTAAACTTAACATCGTCGACATTATTCGCATTCAATTCTTAGTCAACCGATCACACTTTTTTGGCAAAACGCGACTTACCTTTTGTCTTATTTACATGTCACCTTGTCAGTTATATTCACAAAAGTAGTGCAAATGAAAAGCTTAATTAAGGGCATTTGAATAAAATGTCTGAAAATCAGTAGATGTAGTCATCTACACTCACCGCATTCTAAACTCATTCTTTCTACACTCATTCAGTTGGCCGACCAAAAATTGCTAACAAAATGCGTCTATTACCTTGTCAAAATCTTATTCATTTGTTACCTTGTCAATTATATTTCCAAAACAGTACGCATTATAAGTTGAATGAACGACATGTAAATCAGATGTCTGAAAATCTGCGAAATTAACGTCTTCGACATCCATTGCGTTCAGTTCTTTATCACTCTATCAAAAATTGTCCGCAAAATACGGCATCTTATTGTCCTACCACCCAGTCGATTTTTGTTTTTTCTGCCAAAAAGGCCAAAACGCTTTAACCGTTACTTGGCTATTTCGACTGTGAACATTATATCAACATTAAGATGGTTTTTAAACAATCTTATTATTTGATAATTCGCAACTCTATGCAACCTTCTGTAGTGATAAATGCTTTTACCGATGGAACCCTCAATCTCCCACCGATGGGGAGAAGGGCAGGTGGCTGTCGACTGGGGGGCAATCGCCCCCTGTTACCGCCCCCTCTAAGTATGGGTTACAATCGTGATCCTCGAGAGTTGAGGGTCACGCTATAATTCGAGATTGATTTTAGGACGTAATCAATCAGGGATCCAAACGAAAATAATATATGTTTGAGATTTTCATACAATTCTGTGAACAAGCTTGCAGATAATGAAATATGATTAAGAGGGAAACTTTGAAAATGCTACCAGCACTAAAAAGCTGTCGGTGAAAACAATCAATGGTCCATCTGGTATATAAAAATGTCGTCAAAAGCCTGGCAAACTTAATGCTTCCGCAGTGAAGATTGAGTTAGTGTGATGAATTAAAAAAACAATTATGGAAACTGATGAACAAATGTTAAAATTTCTCAGTTATCTAGCTTTTTGAAGATGACTGTCGACATATTATCTGGATCTGGAGCAATAGTACTATAGCACAAGAAAAATTCTTGTTTCTCTTCATTGCTTCAAGAAATAGAAAAATCGTGAATCTTTTTCATTAAAAATATATGTGCATAGTGTGCAATTTATTTGCAATAAGGAACAATAACGCTAAGCGGAAAGATGAAGATACAATAACGAAACAAAAATCTAAAATTTATACTGTTTGTTACCGATGAAAGAATTTATTTCATACATTCGAAACCACTTAAAACGGTAAAGAGTTTGAAATTAGATACCAGTAGCAGTACCGCAATAGCATACCGCATCGTATATCTCCTTGTTTCCCTCGCAGTAAGGTTAGGTTAGTGCTGCAGTCGCTTCCCTGCGCTATGCTCTTCGTCTCATTTTCTCTTTGTTCCATCTGCGTAGTAGGATTAATAATTTGATATACTTTTTTTAACTTATTTTATTTGAAGTTATTTATTACATTTTATTTTATGTTAAAGGACATCGTCAATTCAAGTAGAGAAAAAAAAACAGCTTTAAAATACGTTGTTTTAAATGTACCATGGTGCTTAGTTTAAAGAAGAGATTAATTTGAAATAAAAGCATACAAACATAAATATTATGTAATCGACAAATTTTTTAGTGGAAACAAGTGTTAATGCTTCTTTCCGTAATAAGTATGATGATGGGGGAAACGCAAGTGTGAGATGTTATGTTAGATTGCATTTTTTTTTATTGTGGATTTTCTATCGTTCGTTAGTTACCAGAACTGGTTTTGAATCACTCAAAATATTATATCAATTTATGTACTTTGATAATATTAAATTATGTTTTATTCAATTATATAATCTTTATTCTTTAAATATATTTTAAATTGAAAACTAGTTATTGACTTTTTATGCAGTTTTTATTTAGCTTTAATATTATATATAGATATATACACAAATTCAATACTTTAATTAAAGCGGCATATAACTGAAATCTAACAATGTTTATTTAATCATTTATTATGATTATGTTGATTTTTCTAAAATTCTTTTTACGGGGAATGCATATCATATAAAGAGAGAATGAAAGCAACAGAAAAGGAGCATATTTACGGCAGAAAAAGAAAAGTGAATAAATTCAAGGTAAGTTTTCAGTTTGTTCTTTCGGATTCTTTAAATTAGAAAATATTATTAACATTACTATATTAATTTAAACTGTTGTTTTTTCTTTAAAATGAATATCATTTTATAATCTTCTGACAGTAATTAAACTTGTTATTGTTGATGATAATATTTATCTGTAGCACAACACTCAAATTGTAATTGTGTTAAACATGATGGTTATGAAATTTCCATAGTATTACTACTTTAAGAAGAAAATAATTCATTGCTGTAAGGTTTAGGTAATTTATATAAATTAAGAAAATATGTTTAGATGAATACCTAATTACTATTGGCAACTGGTGAATTGAGCTGTAGGTAAGTTTTAATGCTTTTTTCAAAAATGAACTTTATATTTAAAATTATTTTCAAAATTATTCTAATGGTATTTTAACTTCGATAATTTTAAATTTGATATTCATACAGAAGATTAATATGTAAAAAAAAAACTTTTTAAAAGGGGTTTTATGAATAAAACAAGATTTTAGTAACCATTTTTAGTTATTGTTTACTTGTCAAAAAAAAGTAAAATGAATGAGTCAGTTTCTATTAAATTGTTTTTATTATTCTAAAATATTTTTATATAGAAAAATATAAATTTTGTATAGTTCAAGCATAATTGTGGATAAATTCATTATATCTTAGAAACAAAATGTAACATTTTACATAATGATCTATATAAACTTTTGACACATTATAGCATTTTATAATGCATCATTCTAGTTGAAAAATATTCATCCTAAAATTTTTGCTTATTTATTGGCTGAGCTTCTTTGAATTTTATATTTAACAATCATTCTTTATATAAATATAATTATATAATTTAATAATTAAATTCAATAATTAAATATATATTTTAATTAATAATTAAATATTATATTAATAATTAAATTCATATGAAACTCATGACTGTCTTTTTACAATAGTTTTTTAATTAAAAAAATATTCTACTCAAATCTTATGATTTTTGCTCTTTTAATGTTGCAATATTTGTTTTGCTCACTATCCTTTCTGATTTGTTATACATGTTTTGTTACAACTTATGTTGAAAAATTCCTGGATTAGTAAACTTCATGATGTTAATATCTTGTCTAAGAAAAGACATTGGAATCAATAATTCATTATATTTTCTTCTAAAAATTAATTGACCTAATTTAAAATAAATGAATTATTGTAATAGCACTAAATGTACTATTAATTTTTTACTTTATTTTTTTTTTTTTTGAATTGCAATTCATTGATACTATTACAGTAATAGTGAAGATAAATGTGTCTGCTAATGAATTTTAAATTAGTAATTTATCTTTAAAAAATCATCCTGCCTTGTGTTTTTTGTATTTAAATAAAAAAAATTCTTGTAAAATTAAATCATCCTGATCACCCTAGGTTATAATGCAAGTGTTGAAAAAAATACAAAATATATCCCATAATGAACATTGTTTGAAAATGCATTTTACAAATAATATAGGATGCAGACAGGAGATGCCACTACTGTGTCTAATTTTCAAGTGTTATATGTAAGTAGAGTTGTGTTTAGTATGCAGCATGTATATTTGTGAACAAAAAAGTGAAAAGAAAACATGTGGTATTTTTTTTTAACTGAGCTATCATAATCATATGAGTGTCTCATAAATGAGATTCCATCAAACAAGTTTAGTACTTGTTAATCAGCCACAGAATCTTTATTTTAATTTTAAATGGAATTGAAAATTGGCTGATTTAACTCAAGCTTTACTTGTTTCTGCTTGAGATAGCCCATTATGGATTGCATGTATTTACTTAGATATGAAATGCTTAGGCATATTTTAAAAGGGAATCTGCTTTGAATGAATAGTGGATTATTGATTATAATTGACAAACTCTTTGTAGCATGTACAGCTTTTATTACAATTGCTTCAATTATATTTTTGCAATTTTTTTAAAAAGATTTTCCTGTATCATAAAGCATTACATTCCTATTTCATATTACAAAATTACTACATTCCTTTATTATTTATATTACCTTAATAAAGAAATGTTATAATAGCAAGCAATATAATTTATTAATAATCTCAAAAGGTTCAGTTTAGATGAAATGGATTTTAAAAACATCTTCATAATATTAGAAAGCTTATGTGAAGAATAATTACACTTATTCTTTATTTAAATATGTACTGTGAAAGAGTAATCTATGAAATAAAAGCAAGTAAAATCAAGTTTTTTTAATTGTCAAGGCACTCCTATAAATATTTTTTAATTGAATTGTTCTTAATTTAAGGTTATTGTGTTTTTTAAAAAAAATTTTGTGTGCATGTGTGAAGTGACAAGTATTACATGATAAATGCTAAAATTTGATGTATATTAGCATGTTAGCATACAGAGTAAAGATACTGTGCACTACAGTGCCATTTTGGCCATATCTTTTAACAACAAATATTGCTACTCCCTCTTTAACTTTTTTTTTTTTTGCATGTAAAAAAAATTTGCATGCTTTTTTATTTCTTATCCTTTAAAATTTCCTTTCTAATAAAACTTGTGTTACAGTTTTCAAAAAATTAATGATAATTTTCGTTTGTATGATGTTTTAATTTTTGTGCAATATTTTTAGCAGTCTGTGATATTATACTATAAAAAATTCAGACAATATAGATACTCTATAAAAGTCATTCACTATTTTGTCAAAGTGACTTGTTTTGAGGTTATAAAGCATTAGAACATTCATAGACACATTCAGAAATAAAAAGCTATGAAACTAATAATACGAAGAAAAAAAAGCTACAACTATCATGATTAAGCAGAAAAATTCACTTTATATAGACATAGTATGTAGAGTGTATTCATATGTATATCATTTTTCACTTCATTGTCTTTCCAATATCAACAAACTTTGGTAATAATTAAAATATTAGCATTTGATGGAATATTGATGCACATCTGAATATATTCATTTATTAAATAATACTTTTAATATAACATAGTATAATGATATAATGATGAATTATCTTATCAGTATTGTCAACATTTTTATTTGAAATCAGTATACTCTTTGCACCAAACAAGTATCTTTAAAACAGTTAACACTTAACTTCTTCCACAAAATATTACTGATTATTAAAGAACAATTCAAAATGAATTTAGCATTAATTGTGACATATCAAAGAACAATAAATAAAATGATTTTAAATTTTTTTTATATTCTCCTTCAAGTGAAATGGCTTGAATGAGAATTTGACTTAAGATTAAATAATACTTCTACACAGGGAAATATGACTTCTTAAAACTAAAAAAAATATGTAACTAATTATGAACAAATCTTCACAAAAACCTTCTTTATGCTTTATAATAAATAAGAGCAAAAGTTGAAGAATGTGCATATAATAGATTTATTTTATTTCTATAGCATACAAACGTTTTATGAATTTTATATAATATATGGATTTTTTTGGCACAGTTTAGCTACTAAATATATGCCACAATCCTATTAGCTGATAGAATTATATCTAAAGTGGTATATTTTTATTTACAACTATTACAGTTTCACTAATAGAAGTTAAGTTAATGAGGAAAATTAATCATAGCAAAGTAGTAAATTTAATATACCCCTTATATTGAAATTTTGGGTTATATTTTAGAAAAGTAAATTTAGTGGAGTAGAATAATACATAGATGGCGAACTTTCTAGATTTATTAGATAATTAATAAGTGCAGAAACTGTGTTAATATTTATATAAAGAATTCAAATGTCTCTATTCAAATTTTATTCATTTAGATTGATTTTCTTAAGCAGTGTGTTACTCAGCATCCCCCAGCCATTTGTTATATATAGTTGTAATTTCATATATGTATATCAAGCACTATATAAATAAATATGTTCATATTTCAAATAAAAAAATAAACAGCTTTAAAATCAGTATTCCAAGCTATTATAAAGAAATTATTTTTTAGGATTATTAAATGAGAGTAACTATATTATAACCAACAATATTTGAAGTCTTGGGGCTTTTTATAGCAATTGTGATTAATCTCAAAAATTTAGATATAGCTCTTTATTCCCATAGCCTGGTATTTATACAAAAACAATGCAAATAATTGTTATATATTATAAAATGGGAAGTTTTTTGATAAATTTATGGTTTCATATTGCATAAATAAGCATTTTATTTTTTGGCCTGTGTAAGATACTTCATATGAGTTAAAATAATCTGTGTTTAATCGTTGATTTCAGAAGGAAAAATTATTTCTTATTTATTGCTCTCATTTCTTGTGCTGTTAAGGAATAAGAATTATATCTTTTATAACAGATACAAAACATATTGCAGTACAATGTGAAGATTGCTGAGTAATTTACTTAAAAAAATTACCCATTGTTGTATTACCATTTTTTTTTTCTTTTTTGACATTATGTGGCTTTTATAATAGATTTATTCATTTCATTTATATTTACATTTTATCTATTGAATTACAGTTATACAGTAATGTAAATACTAGAACTATTTTTGCAGCTCCTGAGAATATGTTTTGAAAACACTAGATGAAACAACATTTGCTGAAAAAAATGAAAAATGAATGGAAGGTTAGTATTTAAATCATTATTCTCTAACATTCCAGTTCAAAATTCTTTGATTTTAACTTGTTATACTTTGCTGGTTCTTCATACATAAATTGTCTTGAACATTCATTTATGAAATTTTTGAAAATTCCTAAACATTCATTTTTAAATTTAAAAGGATTGGCTCAACAGCGAAAATCTTACCTATTTTTGCAATTATTTGACTTACATAACCCACGACATTTTACAGCCCATTTGTTGAAAAAATTTAATTAATAATTCTTAAAAAGAAAAAAAAACCAAGATAGTGAAAATCTAACATGCAGAGCTTACCATGTAGAGCAAAGTTTCTTTTAGAAATGAGTCTTTTCTCTCTATCTCCAGCTGTTCTGGAATTATTAAGAAACTTCAATAAGTTGAGAGTGACTAAGAATTTGTAAAAATGAATTCCATACAGTGTCTGGGCATTTTAAAAAATGTTTCTTGAGAATGTGAGTTTCTTAGTTTATTTTTCCTGCTATTTAAAATGTGTACAATGCCTGTAACACAGCATATAAAAGAGAAAGTTTTTTATATTTTGTTTTGAACATTCTTGTATGAAATTGTCTTTAACATTTGCATCTCTTTTACTATATATATATATATATATATATATATATATATATATATATATATATATATATATATATATATACTTTGTAGCCTGATATTGCAAATATTCCTTTCTGAGAATTTGCAAGGTCAAGTCTATTATAACAGCACATTGTATAGCTAAAACTATCAACATTTTTTTATGTGAAACATGTTGAATTTGGTTTATCGGTTTTTTTTAAATTTTGCTTAAGTAAATTAATTTCTTGTGCACAAGGCCATTAGGAATTTTACATTTTAGATGGAACAATCAGCAGGATTCTCATTCATTATTATGAAATTGCTGTACTTTTATGCAATTTTAACATAACTGATTTTTTTTTAATCAAACCAACCGAAAGGATGAGTGAATTATAAAATTGAGCATAACAACTAACCTTTAATATTGATGGCTGAATAAGCAAAAATAATTCCTTGATTAATATTTGTACATGAAATTGTGCAGGAGTTTGTTTTGAAATATCATTAGTGGGTTGATTTAAATTAAATGTAAAAGGTTATTATGAAAGATAGCTAAGTATATTTTCAAATTTATCTTATATTTGTGAAGTATTGATCATTGATATTCGATAGTAATGTCATCTAATGTTGATTGAATTTATTTAAATAAAATTGTAGCTTTTGAAAATAACTCAATCTATCTTTTTTTCATAAATGATGTGGCCCTATGGTAGGGCAAATATATAGTGAAACCTATAAAACATGTAGGCAAATTAAGAAATTATATTTGATTTTCCTAGGAAAAAATACAAGTAGAAATTTGCTGAGAATTATCTGTAAATTATTGATTGCAACTGGTGAAATTTTAATTTCATAAATAGCTTTTTGTTTGATTCTATCATAATTTTTTTTAAATAATAATATTCTTATGTCATTAAGTAGTAATATTATTTTCCATATTGATGTGATACAGATTTATTTGGTTGAGATAGTAAATAGAATATTTATTAGTTTTACTAAAAGATTTTATTTAGTTGAAAGGATTATTTTTAAATTTTCTAAAACAGTTTATCATGGGTAAGATAAGTTAGTATTCAAATTTTAATCTGATGAAGTTTAAAATATTTTTATTCTGTGCAAAAGTGTGAGGTAGAATCGAAATTTAGTTAATTTAAATGTATTTTTATGTGCCAAGGCACTCTGTAGTATCTGGTGTTATTTAAATATATGCAAGATTAGAAAGAATTTTGTTCATTTATAAGTTAATATTTACTAGTTATAAGTGGAAAAGACCAAATACTAAAGTTTGATTTCTTCTATGAGTTGACATATTAGAACTATCAAGTCCTGTTTTAACTTTGACTTGTTGCAATAAAGGTTACAACAGTTTTTCTTTTTTGTATTAAGAAAGATATACTACTTTATTTTAAATTTCTTAATCTTTAAAATGCACCTTTTCAATAAAATTTGCTTAACACTTGAAATTTTATTATATATAATATAATGAATACTGTGCAGACAATGACGTAATATGTAATTTTAGATGATTCATGCTGAAAAATTATATTTAAGTCAAGAGTAATTCATTTTACTATTCATGTTTTTAGTTTCAATAAATGTTTTATTTATTGCTAGATGATGTACACTGTTACTTAGAATGAAAGCATTTTTAGATCTCATGTCAGCTTGGTAATGTTTACATTTATAAATTTATGCCTTGAAGGCTATTTTATATTTTGCATGAACAATCAATAAAAATCTATCTTACTAATAAAATTACAAACAATGAATCAGGACAAACATGAATAAATAAATTCAGTTTGCATGTATGAGAGACTTGTTTTTAAGAGTAAAAATTTATTTAGTCATTCCATTTAGAATATGTTCTTGTATACAAAATTTTTCGTTGCATTATCTTTCAATATATAGATACTTCTTGGATTACCAACTATTAATTAGCAATCCATGAAATGTCACTGAGTAAGTTAATAAATGTATTTTTTGAATAATTATGTAGTTATTTTGATATACTATATTACAATGATGCCATAGAGAAATACCTATTTAGTCTTGTAAAAAAATAGTAATTGAAAGTAGTTGCTTCAACTGTTTCTAAAAACTGCTGAAACTTAAGTTTTCCCATAAGATATTCATAATTTTTTTAAATGATTCAACATTGCATTTGACATCAGCTGTGGCCAATAAACTATTTTTTAAAAAATTGTAATATTCTGATTGAAGTGAAATGGCAACAATTAAGAGAAAATTATCTCTTCCATATATGGAAACATGGTTTTTGTTTGACTAAAACTTAGCTATATAATTAATATTCATGAAACCTTAAACCTTGCTTATGCTGTATTAATTTAATTTTTTTTAAATTTATTTTTTAATTTAATACATAGATACTTTCTGACAATATCTATCAGATATAGACCACAATCCTGGTAAATGGGAGAGTTCTGTTTAAAATTCAACATTTTTTTATTACTCTGTTACAAATATATTTCTCATTATTCTATGGCTCATTATAGTAAATTTTTATACAATGTTTTGCAGTTTTGTTAAATGCTTTAACTCTCTTTCACAATTTTTACAGTGCTATGATTAAAAGCAAAGAAAAATTTTCATCTAAATGCAAGCTATAAAATGTGCTTTATATTTGAAGAATTTCTGATATATGTTTTTATAATTTTGCTACTTGGTCATAATAAATCAGCAAGCTAAATTTCATTGTACTAAAATTGTATAGAGAGGTAGGTTCTCGATTTATTCAACTTCAAATAAGTAAAGAATTTGTATGAATAATATAAATTGGACATTTAAATTTTGTTCATATTCATGAAATTCCATATATTGCATATAATTTATGATTAATCAACTACATGTTCCAAGTATTATGTTGTAATGTTATGAGTATATATTGCACATTTTTTAAGTAGAAGCTTAGCATTATTTCTAATTAGGAATTGAGAACTTATAATCAGCATCCTGAGATATTCTGTTAATTATTACTCTTTAGGAAATCAATGAATGAGAACAATTCTCAATAATGATTGGTAATATTTGAAGTCAGTTTTTTTTTTAATTGCAAGTACCTGTAAATCTCAGAATTTTAAATTTAATAATTTTATTAATATTTTTATCAAGAATTTTAAATTTAATAATAATTTACTCTATAAATAAAGAATTAAAAGTGCAGTTTATTTCTTATAATGGTTATGTTTTCAAACAGCATCTAATTTTTCCATTTCATAACTGACTGAAAAATGATTGTTATTTCTATTCCATAGAAGATGTCTTCTGAAAGAATGAGGAATCTGCTTATGCTGAAGAACTGGAAAATAAATTTTAGGTGAGTGTTCCATAAAATTGGAATTCAGAATTCTTTATTTTTCATATATTGCATTTTCAAAGGGATAAATACATTTTGCTCCACTGTCTTAAGTAAAAGTCTCCTCTTACATGAGTTCTCTTGAATGATCCAGTACATAATGTATGAAATTTAAAGTGAATTCCTCAGAAGTCAAAATGCCTTGCTTTTTGTGTACAAGTTTCTGTTTTATATTCAATAGATCATTTGTGGAAAGAATTTCGTTATTAAATTTTTTAAAATAATAATTAGAAACATTATAAAATAGGAATGTGCAAAAAAAAATTTATTTAGAAACTATTTTCTCCCCTCCAGCTGCTCTAGAATTTAGAAATGTCAGTAATGTAAAAATAACAAGGTTATTGTTAAATTGAAAATCACAGTAAATCATGGCAACTGTTTTATTAGAATAGATATTTTTTCTGTTTTTTATTTATGTATTTGATTACAAAATATGAAATTGGGATTTTTTTCCAAGCTGCCTTATTAAATATCATTTTTTATGCATATGATAGTGAAATTAAAAATCTGATTTGCTTCTTTTCTTATACCTTTGCCTTCAGCATTATCCTATGCCTCCTAAAAATAAGTAATTTTTCAAAAAAATATTTTGCTTTCAGATTTTTTCCCCCTTACTATATTAACTGCTAGCTGCTGTGCCCAACACTCAAGATTTCTGGTTTATTTTATTGTCATCATAGCAAGTTTTCACTAATAAAACTGTATTCATAACATGCATTTCTAGTTCTATTATTAATATTATTTTTGTATTTGCACTCAGCCTTTGAATAAGTGATTTCTTTGCAGATACTAACTTTTTTTGCTCTCAAATTTCTTCCCATGTTTAATAAGTTTGTTATTATTTAAATTCGTATACATAAAACTATAACTTCTTGATCACTTTTACTTTGTTTAAACCTTGCCTCTTTGAGAAATAATCAATTTAAAGCTGTTATGAATTATAATTGGTTATCAGACCAGTTGCATATTATATAAAATATATCCTAATAATGACAAGGAATCTTATAAATTAGAACACTTGTTACCAAATTCCTATAATGACTTTTAAAACTCTGTATTCCTTCTCAATGCTCAAGGAAATGGTAGCATAGATTTTATGCTTCCTTATTTGAAATTTATTTAAATTTTTGTTGGAAGTTAAATATTTGTAAAAGTTTTTGATCTCCCTTTCATTTCCCAGATATTTTTGTTTGTTTTGGATAATTTTAGTATTAATCATTGTAATGCATAATGTTCATTCAAATAGCGTTGGTTTTCCTTTTTTTAAAAAAAAATATTCTGTTAACTTTGAGAATAATCTTGAGAAATCATCTAATATTATCTACTTGATATAATTTCATAATTTTGGATGAATTACTATATAATGAAGATTAAGCTGGTATAGCTGCTATGATCCAGACTATAAGGCTCTTGACCAAATAAATAGTCATATATTTATATAAATCATCTTCTTATGAAACCAATTTATTGAATTTAACTGTATGTCAGGAAAGGATGTATCACCTAAACAAACTCTGCTTTAACTAATGTGATAGTGAAGACCATATCAGCTTCACTTTTCTAAAATAGAATACCCAAGCTGTAAGGATTTCACTAAAAGATTGAGAAAAAATTAAAATGGATACTTTAAACAAGAACAAGAGCAACACTTAATACATTAATTCACTAAATAAGGTGACCAAATACACTCAGTACGGTACACATTGAAATAAATATTTTTTCTTCTATTTAATGAATTATATTTAAATATAAATATGCATCAACTTGTTGATTTGAGAATGCAAAGTTTCTTGTTTACTGTTGCATTTTTCTGTTTTGTGAAAAAAATTTATCCCTTCACTCAGAGTGTGAGAAAATGTTGAGTGAGTCGTTTAATAGAGTGTGTGTAGAATTAATTAAATAAATAATAGTGGGAATTGGATTAGGAATTCAAGAAACAAGCGAACATTTTAGAATGTAGTTAATATGGATTAAATTAAGATAAAAAGTTGGATATATATATATACGGATTTAGAGTGTTGATGGGGGTGCATAGGCAAATGATTTGTCCATGCGTCCCTACAGGTGCTTAATCTGGCCCAACCTGTGAATAGGAAGAACAATTCGGATTCCGAGATTCCTCCTTGAGGAATGCTTAATGAAGATGATGTCATAAATATGCGTTATCGTGGTATTAAAATATTATTTATGGAACAAGCTGATGATAAGGAGGAAGCTCTTTAAAAGGTGCATTCTCTCCTTTTTTTGATATCACTTACCCTTCAATCATGCCTTCCAATGAATTTTCTTAATTAATACGGAATTTAGGTGAAAACTACGGAGTTAACGGATATATAGCGAAAAATTACGGAAAAAACAAATAAAAAATGAATGTATATCGAAAACTACCCGAAGCACTGAAAAAAACTTCTTCCTGAAAACCTCGCTAAGCTTGTCGGTGATAGAAATTTTTCAGCATGGTTAGGAAAAAAAATGCAATCACATTCTAGCTTAAAGGAAAAAACACTGAAGACCCTCTTCTTTACAAAAATGTGATTTTATAGTGATGTTAAACTACACAAGAATGATTTTTTTTAAAGTAATTGTCTGCTATTTAATGGGAAAAAATGTAATGTAATATTTAATGGAAAAAAATGTAATGTCTAACAAGTAAATTGTTTGATCAACAAAATCGTGTTAGGTCATTTTTTTAAAAATATTTCACTTATATAGTAAGTCAGTGATAAAAGACTGTTAAATAATTTTTAATAACGTTTAAAAATATTTTTTAACTAATTAAAATTCATTGGAAATATTTATTCTTCAATAATTTGTTGATATTACATTAAATATAATATTTCTGTAAGAAGGGCTATTGATGACTGGGTACCAATGACCAATGATGGAGGGATCGGCTACAGCGCACATGACGTTAAGAAAGATTGATTTTTCGCCGTCTCCTGTTGTAAACAATTTAGCAGCGCCATCTATTGGAGATTGTTGAAATCTTGGCGATAACTCGGAGAGAAGCTCTGCTGTTCGATTACCTCGGAAAATGGAGTGAGGTGAAGTGACGCGGAGGATGGGGTAGACACGTTGTCCAATCAGTGTTTGCCTCTCCATCTGAGCTATTTGCATGCTCCTCTGATTCGGAGCTTGCTGGAAAGGAGAAAGGAGTGGACAGAAGGCGCGGGAGAGGTTTACGAACGGGGGGGAACAAAATAAATTGACAGGGGAAGACATGCACTGTTTCTCTAATTTTGTTTCAAAATAACACAGAATAATAAATTTGCATTAAATTAAATCAGTCAATTATTAATTAGTTCGAAATTCTTCACTGTCTTAGTTTTCTAAGTTATTTAAACTTTGATCCTTATTTTCCTCCCTCTGTTTAAAATTTACTAGTTAAAAGAGTTAATTTTTTTTCTTTCGCTATATTTTTCTGACAATTAATAGATTACTTAGATTTGAGTCTAATTTTAATGAGATTTTTCACTTTAATTGCGCAGAGATGCAATTCCTGAAAAATATAGCTATACTTCATTCCAGACATTACTATATAGGTCAAAACACATGTTGTAGCAATAAATTGTTTCTACTGTAAGAGTGTAAGCTTTTAACGAAGCAATAAAATTATGAACTTTTATTAATACGTTTTTAATTTGAACTTGATTCGAATTTAACCAAATTATAATTTTTTTAAGAATTGTTTTTAAATATTTGTTCAATATTTCTGTTCCAACAAAACTAAATTAATCGAAAAACAATGCACTAATTTATAAATGTCTGGCGTTGGGTAACAATAGTTTAGCTTTATACCATTGCAATATAAAGTAATCTCTCAATGTAGATTATATATTCATTTAAAATTGGGTTACGAAATAATTTGAATTAATTATTATTCATTTAAATTCCATACAACAAATTCATTAAAACAATTGCTTAGTCATTATAACAATATTTAATGGCATATATCAAATTTTGTCTTTTTCATATTATTTATAGTTTGATTTCTCTGATTTTGTTCCTTGGAGGTCAAGTTTCCTCTTACCATTGTAAAATTCATTTTGATTGGCTAAAGAGTTTGAAACTTCTCTTCTTTCATTCTCTCTGATTCTCTCTTCTCTATGATTATTTAATGCTTTTTATAATAACATCTATCCTAAATGATTTAGAAGGATGTTACATTGAACATCATATCCAAACACACACAAAGCACATAATTACACTCGTTTTGCTCCAATGCAAATAGATTGACCTCATATATTAAAAATTGCTTTAATTTTGATTAACTAATTATTTAAAATATGTTTTTTCCGGTAGAAAAACCTTCGTTCTTTCTTACATTTCGCTTTACATTCTATTTCAGTAATTATTTGCATGATTCTCATATCCATTTAAAAATCACATAACAACCATGTTTTGTTTTTAATTCCACCAAATTTGGACTAAATTTCATTACAGTATAAAGCATTCTCTCACTATATATTAAATATTATTTTGAAATTGGGATACAGAGTAATTTTGAACCTTGAATTTGATTTTCTAATGATTGATTTGAATTGCATACACACAGTTCATTCTAAATACTGTTCGATAAATGTGTGATTATTTAAGGACATATTTCAAATTGGGATTATTTCATATTATTTACAGAATGATGTGTCTAATTTGGTTGTTTGTAGGTCAAGCTTTTGAATACCATTCCTAAATTCCTTTTGTTTAGCTAAATAAATTGAAAGATAGCTTCTCTTCTTTCATCTGTTTGACTATTTGTTGCATTTTGTATGTAAAAAATATGTATCCTAAATGATTTAGAAGACTGTTACATTACAATTGTGTCATTAATAACTTGAACTGTGCCACTGGTTTTGATAAATTGCTAAAACATAGAACTGCTATTTTAAAAATTACTGAAGATTTTATTTATTTATTATTTGAAATGTTTGTTTTCAAACACATTAAGCTTGATTCTTTCATACATTTGATTCTACATTCCATTTCAGTAATTATTTGCATGATGCTTATACCCCCCCCCCCCCCAAGTAATCACATTTACTGCTCATTTCGGGCCAGCCAAACTTTGATGTTAATTCCACAAAATTTCATTTCAGTATAAAGCATTCTCTCACTATATATTAAATATTCTTTTGAAATTTGGATACACAGTAGTTTTGAACGTACAATTTGATTTTCTAATTATTGATTTAAATTCCATACAGTCAAATCATTCTAACAATTGCTCAGTAAATGTATGTTTATTTAATCATATGTTTCAAATTGTAATTATTTCATACTATTAACAGCATGATGTGTCTGATTGGGTTGATTGTAGGTTAAAATTTCACG
>JAPMOQ010019132.1:162634-177556 GCA_026543055.1 Argiope trifasciata
TTACAGCATGATGTGTCTGATTGGGTTGTTTGTAGGTTAAACATTCATGTACCATTCTTAAATTCCTTTTCTTTGGCTAAGCAGTTTGAAAGGTACCTTCTCTTCTTTCATCTCTTTGACTATTTGTCGCATTTTGTATGAAACAATATATCCTTAATGATTTAGAAGACTATTACTTACATCATTATGTCATTAATAACTTGAACAATTTCACTGGTTTTGCTCCATTGCAAAGAGATTGACATGCTATTTTAAAAATTTCTTAAGATTTCATTAACTTATTATTTAAAATGTTTATTTTCTTACATATTAACCTTGGTTCTTTCATACATTTTTCTTTATATTCCATTTTAGTAATTATTTGCATAATTCTTATATCCTGACAAAAAATCAAAATTACTGTTTATTTTGTGCCAGTCATGTTTGGGTTTTAATTCCTTATAATTTGAGCTTTATTTCTTAGCAATATAAAGTATTTTCTCAATTTATATTCTTTTGAAATTATGCTAGAAAATAATGTTGAAGAGACATTTTTTTTATGACAGATTTAAATTGCGCACTTTTTCTATTCAAACATTTGCTTAATTGTAATAGTATTTAAGGATATATTTCAGTTTATAATTTAATTTTATTCATAGCTTGATATGTATGATTTTTTGTTTGGACTTAAAACTTTATCTTAAAATTTCGATTGTTTATTTTTATATTTAGTTCATTAAATATTTAAAATGTTATATTCTCTTTGATATCTTTTACTCTTTGTTATGTTTGTATTGTATAAGAGATCATGAATCTCATAGTTTAACATTTCGTTCGTTTTTGTATAATTGATTACATGACAGTGTATGATTTTACCTATTTCATAGACTGGTCTAATAGATAAAAAAAAAATTTCAGTTTTGATTTATTAGTTATTTGAAATGTTTGTCTGCCCATTAAGGCTGATTCTTTGTCTCTCTCTCTCTTTTTTTTTTTTTTTTTTTATCCATTCCATATCAGTAATAATTCTTATTCCTCAAATTCTCAGCCTTTCATTTGGTGTCAATTCATGTTTGAGCTTTGATTCCTTAGAAATTCATCATTATTTCTTTGTAATATTTTGTTTTCTTTCCTCTATAGATTACAAATTCGTTTAAATTGGTATGCTAACTGATGTTTAACAATAATTTTTATTTTCGAATTATTTATTTGAATGACATACTGGTATTTTATCCACACATTTGTTTCGTAATTTGTATAAATATTTAAGGAAGTGTTTTTATATTCTTTTTTGCTGAATTTATTGTTTGATGTGTCTGGGTTTTTCTGCTTAAAGGCAAAATTTTCTCCTTATATTGCAAAAATCTTTTTTTAAAATTTTTTCGCATGAAGTTTAACATTTCTTTAGTATATATCATACCAAGGAACATAAATGATTTTCTTCAATATTATATTTGACTTCATATATTGATAACTTATATAATCTTATTGGTTTTTATTATTGGCTAACAGATTGAGGTAATATTTTAGTAAATGATAATACATAGATCGACATAATAAATTTACTTTGATTTGCTAACAATTTCAATTATTTAATTATTTTCACAATAAGCATGATTCTTTGTTGCATTTTTCTAGACATTCTATTTCAATAATAATTTACGTAATTCTCATAACATAAATCCTGCTTTAACCTTTCATTTATTGTAGTATTTTTTTTGTCAACTCATACTGTGTTTTTAATTCCATTGAAGTTCATATTTTTTTAATGTAATATTAATTATTCTCGCTAAGTAGCTTTAATATTCATTTTAACTGGAATCCCTCTTTTTATCTCCCTATTATTGATTTAATTTTGTGTGTGTATATATATGCTTATTTCAGAGAATTTTTTAACAGTAAGGAAAAGAATGTGAGGATGCAAAATACTGAGTTTGTACCGGAATTATTTTGCACTTGATATAAAACCCAATCAGTGTCAAACTTTAATTTTTTTTATTAAGTAGAAGATATTGTGTAATATTTCCTTTTTTTCCCTCCTGCTTGTGAGTGTAAGAGTTTATTTGAGATTTTACAAGCTAGACTGTTTGTTCTACTACTATCAAATTTAGCATTTCAATAATTTTGATGGTGCAAATTTTTTGATATTTCAATTAAAAAATTAAGCATAATTTTGTTGTTTATCTGCAGAAACTTACTAAAATATTACAATTCAGAAATGACTTTTGCATAATCTTAAAATTAGCAAAATTATTTTTTTCAATAATATTTTTTGATGTGTAATTTTTTAAAAATATTTTGATCATATTTAGAAACAAGAAAATAAAGTTACATATAAATTCTCTGAAAGTATTTAATATATTATGAACAATAAATAAGTAAAATATATGAATTCTGGAAGAACATTGTAATTAGGTTAAAAGTCAGTTTTGAATATTTATTCCAAATTACCATTGATTTTAATACAAAAAAATATATAAAACAGGCAAAATAATGAAAATAAAATTTTATTCCTAACACAGTTCACAGTTATTTGAAATTAGAAAAGCAAATAATATATTTACTTAATTTTGAAAACAATCTGTAAAAGATTTAAATTTGTTTAAAATATACTTTTAACATGAAGAAAAATAATATAAATGTTTTGAGAAGAATCAATTCATTTGTTCCAAAAACCGGAAGTATTAAATTTAAGCAATCAAAGCGTCATAAATAGTATGGCAGTGATACTTGAACTTTTTGTACAATTCTGGAATAAATTCTGATTTGCCAGTTTGAAAGCTATATATTTTTGAACAATTTAATTATCTCCTTTCCTATCATTTATATTCCTTTATACATTATATTAAAATTTCCTGACTCAGGAATATAGCAGATAGATCATTTTCAAAATTAAAAATAAGTAAATATTACCTTATATCTACTGTGAGTCAAGAGAGATTGGCAACTTATAATTATTTCTGCTGAAAAGAAGTATTTTACAAAAATTGGATGTAGATTTACTCATAAATCAAATTGTTAACAACTAAGTCTAAAATGTTCAACTTCTATGTAATTATTTTGTTTAAAATTATTTCAGTTTATTTATAATATGCATTTCATATGCTTTGTTAATTAAATAATTAATAACATGGTTGTATAGGATTTAAGTAACAATAGATTTGGTCTATTAATACAATTTAAAGTTAATTAATAGCTAAAATTAATTATTTACTTATCTACATATTTCTTTTTAGCTATATATTTTTCAGATCTTTAACATATTACAAACGTAAATTAATTTGTTTCTAATTGTAAGATGATAGTGTAAAGGAATATATTTGGTGTTAGTTGTATTTAGTATGTTATTTTCCTTCGCTATGTTATGTTTTATAATAGAGGTACATGAATAATTCTTCAATATGTATGTTTTAGCATAGATTTTAACAAAGAACAAAAAGTTTACAAATTTTAAAAAAATTAAAAGTCAACTTTTTTTAAAAAAAATTCATATTATCTTTATGTTTTAAAGCTTCGTTAAGTGTTAACCATAAGCCATTTTGCTTGAATCTTGTCAATGCATAAAAAAGCTCATAAGTCCTATACGGGATTTCACTGCTTATATGTAGCTCGACTTTGTATGAGTTAATAAAAATTCGGTTGCATTTATTCTTAAAACGCCTACTTGCCTTTTCAGCTCATGACGTCACGAATGAGCTGCGATTTGGAAACAGTAGTAATGTTGCTCTTTCATTGGAAATCTATCAGAAAAAGGCGACGTTTGAATGCGCCATCTGTAGGCGAATTCTTAAAACTGGAGGAGAATATGAGATGGCGTCAACCACAATAGGAGCAGTTCTCGTGAACTTGAGAGGCGAGCGGAGTAGAGGTACGGGTGGAAGAAAAATCAATCGGAGAGTTTGTGAATCGATTCAAGACAGCGCAATGTAAACCTAGAATTATCGGACGAATGCGCAGTTGTTACCGGAAGCTATACTGATATTCTGAATCCAGTATATCTTTAAATGCCGCACAATAAAGGGGCAATGATGATTGTCGTCTCTAATCTTGAGCAGAATCGGCGGCTGAAGTTCGTGACCGGTGAAGGGGGAGTTTAATTACTCTTATATGACTTCAAAATAACTCGTAATAATTAATTTGACATTTAATTAAAGCAATCTCATATAATGTAGCTTTTTTTATCAGATACTGACATTTTTTATGGTACTTTTAAGATTTTTTTTCGTGTAAGCAACTTGCCTATCTAGAGGGTCGTAAATTACTAAAAGCGAAAAAGTAGCTTAGAAAACATATTTACTAAAATATTAAAACTTGAAAGAAAAGAAAATCTTGAAAATTTAAGGAATTTTATATTCATTCATTTGGCATAAGCGTGAAATGTGAGAACTGGGGAGTCTTAAAGATATTCTAGAAAAACTAAAATGGGTACATCCTTGCAACATCAGTTCGCAGAGAGTGTTGTCAAATTCGAAGAACAAATTTAGAGCAAGGATAACAGGCATTAATAGATTTTAAAAAATTGCCATAAAACTTGGGATCTGCGGTAACGTTTTTGAATGAAAATCGCAAATTAAGTGGAGTTCGCACACTGAATGCTTGATGCGATACAGGAAGATGCCACTTTTCTGCGAGAGTTTTGTTCTCAGATGAAGCCTGCTTTACGATAGGTGTCTATGCACAATGCGAATATTTGGTCATTCGGAAGTCCCCAAATCACTGTCTCGTTGAATGTACGACACAAGTTTGATATTAACAACTGGACAGAGTCATCTATTTGGACCGTATCAACTGCCAGAACGCCTCAGAGGCACAAAATACTTTTTCTTCCAGCACGTTTCTCTAGATTTACTGCAGCGAGCATTGACAATTGTTCGCCAAAACATTAGGTTAATGCATGATAGAGCACCAGCATATTTTAGTTAAATTCGTAAAATCTGACTTGTTTTCGAATGAATATCGACCATCAATTCTGCAATGCTTATTAATGAATACTTACTCGCTGCTTTTAATTTTCTGGGATGCATGAAAAATTTATATTTAAGGCTTCTTTTCGATTACCTTGTTCCTTATCCTCGCATTCATAGCGCCCTTCTCTTCGCCAGACTCATTGTCTTTTCGACGTCTGTTTCTGTGATTTTCACTGAATAAACGTTACCGGCGATCCAGTGTTTTATGGTAACTTTTTATCTATTAATGCCTGTTATCCTTACTCTAAATTTGTCTTACGAATTTGACAACGCTCTCTGTGAACATTGATACTGATGTTACAGAGATGTCTTCTGGTTCCTTTTTTTTTTTTTTTTTTTTTTGTATATCTTTATCTAGTTCTTCGAATTCCCGTTTATATCAAATGAAAGAATATAAAATTCCTTACATTTTCAAGCTTTTATTTTTCTTCAAGACTTTATACCACTATGTATTTTAAACGATTTTTTCGTTTTCAGTAATTTATGACTCCATAGATCATCAAATTCACTTGTAAAAAAAGCTTTTAATAATATGCTTTCATTTTTAAAAAAACATTGTTTAAACGCTATTTATTATTATTTTTTATTAAGTTTATAATTTCCAACAGTTTTTCCATATAATTTTGCGATTTTCTATTAAATGTCGTTTGGGATCCCATGTTGTAAGGCGATTCTTTATCCTCGTGACGGCTACTATCACCCCCGAATTCGGCAATATTCTCTCTCTCTGTGTGTGTACACACAAATGCTTATAAATAAATTATGTAGCTTTGCTCCTCTTTTGAAATATTCAATAGCACATCTCATATTATTAGAAAAAAAGAGAAAAATTTCAAATTATAACGGATATATTTCTTGTTACAAAACTGTCATAACCACAGGTTTGCAGTTTCATTTCAGATCATGTTTTATAAAAAATATGACAAACCAAATAATTGGGATATGAGGCCCTAATGGCATTCGTGCATCAGAATTTGACTTTTTTAATAAATGTTAACAGAAAAAATAGATAAGTGATACAAATCTAATCTTCCAGATCTTTCAGTATGCACTACAAATATTATGAAGCTTTGAAGCTTCTTCTAAATCATGCTAGTGCATATGTGAGTTTTAACTATTCAAAATGTACTAAAGCTTTTTTTTTTTTTTTTTTTTTTTTTGCCTGTACACTTTGACACTGATAGAGTGCATGCAATTTCTGTTAATTTAAATTATTTCGTAAAATACATCATAGCCTCTAGAAACGCACCTTTGTATCGAAAATAATGTTTTGGGTTTAGATGTGTATTGCTTTCTTGCAAATAATAAGACGTATACACTTCAGTTTTATTTATTGTTGTTATTTTATTGTGATTTGCCACAATACAATCACTCAAATCAATGATATCTTCTCTTTTTAAAAATGTAAAATACTTTGATACCAAGACCCCAACTACGTCTAGGACTCAGTTATCCGTTGGTCTACAGTAAATTTCGTAATGGCTGTTGAAATAAAGAAAAGTTGCCAAAAAGGAGAAAATACCCAAAAATTATTTCTTGAAGAAAGTTTTCTCTTCAAAATAGTTTTCATCCCGAGGGAGAGAAAAGTCCTTCCCGATATGGGTACCAAAGTTCCCCTGATATCGACATTGGCGCCTCCATGCTCTCACCGCCAGTCTTGGAGCTGTAATGAGAACACCTTATTTAAAATATCCTATTTACCCCTTAACTCCCATAACTTATTACAAAAATTCAAAAATTAAGCGAGATTTTTCAATTCCTGGAAACTATCCAAAGATTTCGATTATTACAATTTTATTTATACAAAAATAGTTGCTCTAGTTAAAAAGAAAAATATAGTAACACAAATAATGCTGTAAAACGCTTAAGATTTTAAAGCATGTTTCTTGAAATGTAAAACACTCCGAATTTTCTTTGTCTTAATTATTTCTTCACTGACATTAAAATTAGTTTCCTGTTTTTTTGTTTTGCTAAATAGTTAGTTATCATCTCTTTCATGTATTTGACTATTTTTTATACCAGGGATAGTAAAAGATTTATTTTAATGTTATATTGGACTTTTTATAAGTTCTTGCGTGAATATGTATGGTTTGTCACTTTAGCCAGTATATTGGCCTAGTATTTCAGAAATTTATTTAGTTTTGATACATTAAATATTTGAAATATTTGTTTTCTTGCACAATAAGCTTAATTTGTAATAATTTTTCCTTTCTGTTTTATATCTGTAAAAATTTACATAATTCTTATATCATGTATTCTCAAGCTTCCATTTTTTGTTAGTTGGTATTATGTTTGGGCATTAATTCCCCAGAAATTCAATTTTATTTATTCCAATATAAAGTTTTCTCTCAATTTTGATTGCATATTCATTTGAATTTGCAATGCAAAATGATGTTGAACATACAATTTCATTTTCTGATTACTGAGTTAAATTGCATGTTGTCATTTTAGTCACACAATTACATCATAATTGTATGGGTGTCTATTTCGTCATAATTATATGAGTGTATTTGCATCACAATTTGCAAATTATGATTATTTCGTTTTATTTATAGCATGAAGTGTCTGATTTCATTGCTTGGAGGTAAAATTTTTGCCTTAATGTTGTTAATGTGTTTTTGTTTTTGTTACATATTTAGAAAGTTGTACATTTTTATGTGTTTGACTATTTATTATTTTTTATACCACCAAGGATCATGGAAAATTTATTTTAATATTATATTGGACTTGACATAACTTTAATGTGAACATTTTGTATTATTTATCACCTTGTTAAATAGATTAACATATTATTTTAAATATTTCTTTAGTTTGGATTTAATAAATATTTGAAATATTTATTTTCATGGTCATTAAGCTACATTCTTTGTTTCATTTTGCTTGATGCCCCACATCCCTAATATATTACGTAATTCTTGTATCACAAATACTCCCTTAACCTTACATTTACCATTCAGTAAGTATATTCAGTAAGTAAGTAATTTAAAGTATTCTCGCAATGAAGATTTTTTATTCATTTGAGCCAACAATACACATTGATGTTCTAGACACATTTTCATTTTCTGATTACTGATTTAAATTACATACTGGCATTTTATTCACATATGTATGAATATTTAAGGGACATTTTTGTAAATCATGATTAGTTAATTTTATTTCTAGTATGAAAACTTTGAGTTTATTGCTTGGATGCAAAACTGTCTCTTAACACTGCAGAAATCTTTTTTTTAATTGGTTTTACTTAATATTTAAAAAGTTACCTATTGTTCTTTAATGTATTTGACTAAATATATTTTTTATTATACCAAGGATAATAAAAGATTTATCCTAATGTTGTATTGGCCTTTTTATTCTCTATTTATTGACTTAAGGTGCATACTGTCATTTTATTCACTCCTTAATAATGTTCAACACATTTTTTTTAATTGTGTTCAATTCAAATTAATAGTGTTGAACATAAATTAATGGTTACATAGTATCTCAAAGATTTATTTATTTGAACAATAAGTTTCATTGTATGCTATATTTTACTTGATACCACTAATCAGAAATAATATACTTGAATTTTAAATCTTACACCCTCACTGAATTAAATCAATATCTTGTGTTCTGCTAGTAATTCCTCTGAAATGGAACAATATTCTTTTGCCATTTGGTGTCAAATTATATATACTTTTCTACTGAACTGAAATTCACCTTTGCTTCATCACAATATAAAGTATTTCCTCTATTTATACTGCATATTCATTTAAACTTGGATTAAAAATGGATATCCAACACACATTTTTATTTTTCAATTATTGATTTAAATTGCATGCTGCCATTTTATTCGCACAATTCTTTAATAGTTGAATAAATATTTAAGAATTTTTTTGCAATTTATTATTTTATTTTGTTTATACTATAAGGAGTCTGATTTTATTACTTGGATGCTAAATTTTTGCTTAGCATTTCAAATTCAGTTTTTTTAATTTTGTGTTGCTTAATATTTAGAAAGTTATCTCTTTTTACTGGATTTGACTATTTATTAAGTTTTGACTCCATGGATCGTAAATGATTTACACTAGGAAAAGCATTAAATTACCAATTGTATTGACTAGAAAACTAAAAATATTAACAGAAAAAGATTGCTTTTTTTATTAATGTATTTATTTACCTAAGTAAGCAATTTTTTTATTAGCCAGCGATAAAATATTCCAATAATAATAAAAGTATACATTACTCTGTAAAATGTTAGTATATATATATATTGTAACTGAAAAACAACAACGGAAAAGAAAATATGAAAATGTACTCCAGGGAAAAGAAAACTGTGGATAAAAATTTTAAAATGCTTATTTTGTCACTTAAGCACAACATATTAAAAAAAGCATAAACAATTAGTAAAATTATCTTTAAAAGTGAATACAAAAACCTGACAATGAAGAATTTTGTCATTGTTACAACTGCTTCAAATTATTTGTTCTAAAAGTATGATTTCTGGAAAATTTGTGATTTTATTTTATAAATTATGTAAATATAAATTTCACATGCTACATTAATAATTAAAGTAACAACTTTTCATCTAATACAAAAATTACCATTTTTGATTGCTGGAACTCGTGAAATGTAATTTAATTTACTTGTTAACCAGTTGCTAATGCCATGCTTAAGGAAGATCTTCAAACACATTGCCTAATCTGAATTTTAATAAAAAGGCTTTTCTTTTTACATCAAGAAACTTTAAACATTTTTTATTAAACTCATATGTTCCAACAACACATTTTTAAAATTAAAGCAAAAATTATAGTTAAAATAATAATTTTAAAAAACTATACATTTCATAAACATTAAGAATAACTTATAGTATTACTATTGAAAACAGCAAGCAAAATAAACTTATCAGTGCAGCATTTGATAAGCACAGGCAATGAAATTAAATTTGATAGAGAAGGATTATTTTTCTCTGAGGGAAATTAAATATTTATGTAACCAAGTACCAGTTTTTAAAAAAATATATAGAAGTTGAATTTCATATGAAAGTAAAACATCTCACCTTTTCACTCATGATCCATTTTAAAAATAACCTAAATGCAATATGAATTAATTCCCTGCTTACCTAACTTTCATCTTTTTTTAATATCAAAGCTATAATTTACAACCCAAAGTTAATATTAAGTAATCGAGTTGGCAAAAATGCAACTTTAAACCATTTTATCTAAACATGGCAAGTATAGGTTAGAATAGTTGCATAATGTATTCAGAACACATTACCTTACTGAAACCAACTGAATCATTTTGATGTTGAATATTTTTTCCAAATCAGACATCGAAGTATCTTTTAAGGTAAAAATTTAATATAATTTATTTTGTTCACTGAGCTCCTATAACATCATCTATGCAGTCTAATATTTAATAAAAGGGAAATATTGTTCAAATTTAGTCACAAATAAATGTAGCAAATGTAAATTCTGAAGAAAAGATATTTATACCACTACAGCTCTAAAGCCTAACTTCTTAGCAATTCACTTTTTTTCTTAGTACTAAATAATATACTATAGAAGTATCATTTGTAATAGACCTACCCATTGGACTCTTTTTCTAAAAATGAATGATTTCTTTGAACAGCCAATATAATTAAATAAATACTAGTTTTCCCATAAAAAATCAAAATATTTTCATAGATTATAATAATTGTGTAAGGTAATCAATAATGTAATATAATCATGAAATTTTTACCTTAGACTCATATTCTAATATATCACAAAGCAACATCATCTTGCATATAACAACAAATAGGTTCCTTTTCCTCTTTAGAATTAGTCATCATTCAATAAATATGGGAACCTTAATTTATTGTTATCAAGATAATTTCAAATGTTTGTTACTTCAAAACATTGAAACAATTTTTTTAACTTATTATCTTTTAACAATATATGGTATAAAATTGAATCAGCTTCATTTAAAAAAATTATGTCTCCTTTTGCATTTAGAATTTAATGCTATTTTTAGTTCAGTAATAAAATAAAATCATACGTATCTTATATTCCAAATCTAAATCAAATTTAGAATTACAATATCTCAAAGAAATAAATAAAGAGGGGGGAAAACTCAATTTCAAAATTTGCCTGAAATCAGAAAATAGTCATTTAATACAAAATAAAAAATATCTGTTCCAATGCAATTAACAAAAATTTAAGAGTAGCTATTCACAAATTAGATGTAATTTTTTAATCTACCCAGAAAATTTAAATATTCTTTCTTAAAGATTTGAAATTATAAGAATTATCATAACTACCTCACATTTCCTTTCTCCTCTTAAACTTGTTAATGTTGATCAATTAATGTAAATGTTAAACTTCCTAATAATATTAATAAAATAATAATACATTTTCATCACAGGTTCTCATTCATTTCGTGGTGCTTTAAAACGTGACATTAATATAACTAAATTCAACTCATTCATTTGAAATATTTGCATATGATTAGAATAGTATGAAAAGTTTTCACTGGATTAAACTTTTTATTATTATTATTTCTAGCAGAATATTAGACAGCCCAAACCGTTATACAGTGGATGGAAAAACAAGCATTCATGTATTTAAAAAATAAAGAACTTGTAATTGTTCACATTTCAAATCGTCAACATATATCGGCTTAAGTCTTTAGAATATTAAAAACTCGAAGAGTTTTAATATTTGCAAATGTTACTTTTGATATTCAAATACTGATAATAATAAAAAAAGAATATCATTTTACAACTTTTCAATAGTAACAGCTTTACAATGTTATTGAAATAAGTAAAATCAAATTTTCAAAAATATGTGGATTTTAAAAAGAAGAAAATTACTCCCGAGTCAAAATAATATCAAAAATTAATAAAAGAATATGACAGAAAAACAAATACCAGAGAGCCAAATAATTTTTAAATCTAACCATTAAAGAAAAACGGGCAATTTTAAAATTCAATAACAATTTGATCACACACGCACTGTCTCTCTTAAGTTAGCAATTGGAGTTTCTCTTTGAAGAATTCTCATCTCTCGCCTTTCTTAATTCAGTTCTTTACAGTGCTTTCTCACCGGTTGAGAGTCTTGGGGAAGCGCTCGTTGTAAGCGAGCGCTATAAGAGAAAAAAGCTATAAGAAGAAATTATTTACCTAACTTATTTAAACTATAGTATATCTTCTCAGAATCTCACCTGATTTCGAATAATCAATTTTCGAACACTCGGTAAATTCTAAAAGAGACCCCATGAACCTATGTGTGAAATATTATAAAATTTTACTTGAATTTTTTTTTTAATAAGAATCACCCATCAGAAAAAAAAAATGGTCAGCTATATCTTTAGGGACTGCAGAAAATGCGAAATATCAGAAAACATTCTAAATCCAAAACGTTTAAATTTTGAATTAACATCAATTCTTAAATCTAATAACATTATAGAAAATACTTCTGCAGAATTCTTTAAAAAAAATTTTTTTCAGTTCATTTTAACATATTGAAACAATTAGAAGTGTTAAGCTTAGGAATTATAAAAAATAGACGTACGCAATTCTTGAAGGGTGAAGGCAAATATAACCATTGGCAGAATATTTTTTTCTCTGATAATAAAGATATTATATTCATACAATCATATAAAATTTACAAAAAATATAATCATAATCTAAGAGGCACATGCTGTATTGAAAGCTAATAAAATATGAAACTGAATTTATGTTAAATAATGATTCTATAAATATGATTAAATGGTATTTGTATTAAATATCCATTAAATAAGATGGAAGGTTACTGAAATAGGTTTTAAGCTAATAAGTCGACACCTTCTTCGCGAAACGTACCTATCTACAACATTACAAACACACCGGGAAAAGTGTTGAGCTACAACTCAACATTTAAAAGACAACGATATCCCTGACCCCTCTAGATTACACGTCCCTACCTATGAAAAGTACGGTTTATGATGGATTCTCCCATCCCGTAGGGATCACGTTGAAATTGAGGCATGTGAACAACCATTGGAAAATTTTCTCATTGGACCCTGATCATTGAATTCTGCATTTAATTACTGTCTCGGTACAAGACCGGTCTTCCCAGATACCCAAGAAAAAAGACTGATGGTTAATTTTTTTTAATAAAACATTTATTTATTAAAAAAGTGGTAAAAAAAACTTTTATGTTGAATATCTTTCACTTTTTGATGAACAATGCATATAGAGGGATGAGTTACTTTATACACACATTAATTATCATTCATAAACGAAAGTTGGTGGAAAAACTTTTACAGAAGAGTTAGTGAAGCTAGGTTACTGATTGGTCGATTGGACTGCGAAGGGCGAAAGGAGCATTGCTATTGGCTGATGAGGATTTTAGTTAGAGGAGAATGTTTTTGGGACGTTTAATTTTTGGATCGGGTTTGGTTCTACGATTACCCTACTTATATTTCACCTAGCGGCAGGTTTCGGATTTACTGCTCCAATTTCTTCACCATTTTGAGATAAAATATTACCGAGAATGGCAGAAATATAGGATAACATTTACTGAATAAACTTGTCAGAAATACTTAGCGTGTAGTGAAAGCTAAGTATAATTTAGGTAAGAGAACTTTTCGTGAAACACACGATCGTTTCGTATCACTTCAGATCCTTTGACATCATATGAGAATATTATTTTTCTGTAGCAACTGTTGGCCGAAGAGCTATACTAATTAAATATCTTCTTCCGATTCTCTCAACATTATCTTTGTTATTTCATGTATTATATGAATGAGTTTTGAAAAATTAACTAACGAAGAAGTAGAAGCAAAATAATCAATACAAACACGTTAAGGAGAATATGGAGGAAGGAAATGTAAACGCCGACAGGTGGAGATGCTGTAGAGTCAGTCTACGAGTTGATTTATGAAAGCAGAACATGAGATTTTGTGTGTATGAATGTTTTATGTTTACTCTGTTCTGTCTTCCATGGAGAATAAATGTTCTTGTCTGAAATATTTGGAAAGGAAAAATAGTAGATATGAGATCATGAGTCCACATTTCATTTCACATACTTACTACGACTATGAGTTACAGTATCATCTGGATGATTTGTGTCATGCACACAAAATATTAAGTGCCGGAAACTGATGTAGATTAAGAATATATGATATTCTTTGACGAAATCTTTGTTGTTTTGTCTATTTTGATGCAGCATGTCAAGTTCATTTTTATTTCAGCATTTTATTTCGTTACAAATTGATTAATTATTTTGGTATTGTACTTTAGAATCCTAATTAATAATAGCTAGTTTAGGACTTTCCAAATCATTCTGTTTCACATTCCCACCTATGAAATAAGAAAATATCGTAATCGTCTCAAATTTAAATCTCGAAAGTGGGAGCAATTCCAATACTTTAAACTTTGCCTAAGCCCATTTAATTTTTTTTTTTTAATTTTTGAAATTACATCTTTTGTTTTGTGTGGTTGTGCACCGCAATGAATTGAATTGAGTCAGAAGTGAGGCAGAAATCTGCAGAAGAGGGACGGCAAGACAAATCAGATAAGAGCCGAGCAGAATTTCTCCCATTTGACTTCAAAATGGCTTATAGTAATTAATGGTCACATTTAATTACTATGAGTTATTAAATGTAAAAGAAAATCAAGTACTATTTAGACTCTGTTTTATTCAGATACTGGCCCTTTCTTCCATTGTTAAAAATTTGCAGATATAGGTAAAAAGAAAATGTTCTCAGCTTATTTTCATTGACTATTAAAGATTGTCGATATTTTAACCTATTTTTTTATTGAGACTCTTCAGATTTAATTTCTCTTAAATTTAGTTTTTTAAAAAATTATAGTTTTATTTCATTCTAGAATGAAGTATATATGTAGATTGAAACACAAATTGCGCCAAAATGAGGTGGTCATTTTATATCCAAAGCTATATAAAATAAATATTAAAAATTTAATTTAGAAATTAATTAAATTTTTAAATTGTTTAAATTAGAAATTGAATTTGAA
>JAPMOQ010019132.1:177566-243054 GCA_026543055.1 Argiope trifasciata
AAATTAATTAAATTTTTAAATTGTTTAAATTAGAAATTGAATTTGAATGAGAAATTAGGGAAACAAATCTATCGCCTTATTCATGCATAATGTAAAAGCTTCAATTTCCCTAATTAATGGGAAGAGAACAGAAAATTCTTTTCTGACGTACATTAACTGTCGCAGCGCCATTTAGGTCCAGCATGATTGTACAAGAGCAACAGCACGTTGACATATTGGAATCGTCGGATTGGTTTTTGTAGGTTCGTTGACTCTCTGTATAATTTTGTACACGTAATCATTTCTCTGTGTACAGTTTTTCTTTCACACGTTTTACTGGAACATTTTTGTGTTCGGGAGACAGATGTTTTAGGATCATTCTGGGATGGTAAAAAATTTCAAATTGTAAGTACATTTGGCGTTGCAGGGCCACTTCAAAATTAATTAAATTTTTAAATTATTTGAATTAAAAATTGAATTTGAATGAGGAGTTAGGGAAACAAATCTATTGCCCTATTCATGCATAATGTAAAAGCTTCAATTTCTCTAATTAATAGGAAGAGAACAGAAAATTCTTTTTTGATGTACATTAACTGTCGCAGCGCCATTTAGGTCCAGCATGATTGTACGAGAGCAGCAGCACGTTGACATATTTGAATCGTCGGGTTGGTTTTTGTAGGTTCGTTAACTCTCTGTATAATTTTGTACACGTAATCATATCTGTGTGTACAGTTTTTCTTTCATACGTTTTACTGAAACATTTATGTTTTCGGGAGACAGATGTTTTAGGATCATTCGGGTTAAAATTCTTGAATTGTAACAAATTTCAAATTGAAAGTTCATTTGGCGATTGCAGCGCCACTTCAAAATTAATTAAATTTTTAAATTGTTTAAATTAGAAATTGAATTTGAATGAGAAATTAGGGAAACAAATCTATCGCCTTATTCATGCATAATGTAAAAGCTTCAATTTCCCTAATTAATAGGAAGAGAATAGAAAATTCTTTTCTGACGTACATTAACTGTCGCAGCGCCATTTAGGCAGTCGTCGGGTTGGTTTTTATAGGTTCGTTGACTCTCTGTATAATTTTGTACACGTAATCATTTCTGTGTGTACAGTTTTTCTTTCATACGTTTTACTGGAACATTTATGTGTTCTGGAGACAGATGTTACAGGGTCATTCGAGTTAAAATTCTGGAATGGTATCAAAATTTAAAATTTAAGTACATTTTGCGATTGCAGCGCCACTTCAAAATTAATTATTCAAGGCATTTAACTATAATTTTGATTTTAAAACTATCTTTATATAGCATTTTTTAAACAAGGAAAATATAGTAATATAAATATAAATAATATTAACGTATATGTTACTGTGAGTTAATGTAAAAAAATTATGATGTATTTTTTTATTGATTGATTAGGTAAATAGCACTATACTGTTCGTCAACGGAATCTAACACACACGGCTTACTCCGTTCCGTTCCGTACACACACTCCGTTGCCGTCGTAACAGTTGGCACATTTTCATCAACAAATATATTTATTTAAACAGTGCTATTTAAACTATTTACTGCTTAAGGGTAATTTGAAATGAATAGAGTGCAGATTCTATCCTTATTGCTATTTTGTCATCGAATGAAAAGGAAAGGTGTGGGATTGACTTATTTATATTTATTCAATTTATGGGAAAAGAGGATTTGGGAGCTTTTTACACATTGTTTGAAGATTTGAGGCAAAAGAAATTGGTTTTGAAATTTTATAATTATTTCAGAGTGAAGAGTTCCTTTGGGGAATTACATGGGCGACTTAAAAATATCAGCAGGAAAATACCAAAATTAGGAGTTCCATTCAGACTGTAGAAATGCTGGCAATAACTTTTAAAATCTATAAGAAATAACTTTTGAAATATCCTTTAATATAAAATTGCATTGTGTAAAATAAATGTTTTACTTGCAATTATTTTCGTATTTTGTTATTATAAAGTTTTGAAAGTAGCTTTGTTTATTGATACAATTCCATAAAAACATATAAATATGAACCGAACTTAGATGCGATTTATACACATAAAAATATAATAAAATATTGGTATAAAATTAATATTAATATACATTAATTATATAATAATTCAGTTGCGTTTATGGACAACTGAATGGTAATACCGTTTTATTTTAAAATAAGTACCCTTATATTGTGCTTGCCAGGCACAGAAAGTCACAAAGTTTAATAAAAAAAATTTTTGTTGGTGATATAGCCTTTGGGCAGCATAAAAATTTGCTAAGACCATATGCTGGAACATATTTGACAGTTGAAAATAAAGCATTGAACTATCGATTTGTTAAGAAAAAAGATATTTAGAATGCGCTTTTGATATTCTCAGCAATAAATGAAAATAGTCCTTTGTTCTTTTAATGTGCTAGCATAATTTACGTATGATATTATTAAAGCCTGTATTATTTTCATCATTATCTTAGAAATACAGTGTTAATTGTAGGATGTATGGTGATATCTTAATAAGACAGATAACATCTACGGGATATGAGCATGCTTTTGTCCTGTGGTTATGTTATCGGCCTTCTAATCCAAAGGTCCCAGGTTCTGTTCTAGAGCCATCACCTCCTACAGATGTAAAGATATTCAAGGAGTGAATAGTACAAGAGGACACTCGTTTATGAGATTTAATTTTTATTTTTAGTTAATTAATTTATTTGTATGTTATTTATTCTTAGTATACTTGTTCATATGTACAAATGAATACTGAACATAGATGGCGCAGTATGCTCCAACCCATGAGTATGTTTGGAATCCAAGGGGAGCACTCTTGAGATATTTTTTGTAAACAGCATATCCGGTGTTGGTGTGAAACTGGTTGATGAAAAAACTGGAAACTTTCACCCCGCTCACTCACCGTTAGTGGCAAAAAGTATTATTGCATCATCTCGTTGTTAGTGGCACTTTCTATGTTTCAAATATATTATGTATGTTCTTTGTATATCTGTGATCGTCGTCCAGGTTTTTTATATATGTATTTGTCTGTGTTTGAAAATAAACAAGAAAAAGTAAAGAAGAATTTTTGCTTGGATTAAATACCCACACTCTGCGATTCAACACTTCAAAGCAAATAATATAAGGAACATTCTTTGTAGATATTTTATTCCAACTGCAGGCAGGGTTTCCTGGCATACATCAACAATATAAAATTAATCTTAACGCCATATTAGAGACAAATACCTATAAATTAAACCGCTTTCTTATTTGAAACAAATATAACATTTTTCAATACACATTTTACGTTTACTCATTATCATTACATTTACATTACACAAGTATTATTATATAATAATACATTTTTTTTCATATCATTATTATTTACCTGTAAAATATTTTTGATTTATTAGAAATAAACTGAAAGCATAATAAAACTATTTTGGAAAGTATAATATTGTTACTAATTTTCCAAGAATGTTTACATTACGGCAAAAGAAAAAAAAATTTTAATAACAACCAGCTCAGAAATGAAAAAGAATTCATAATTAAATCCAGAAACAATAGTGCAATGTAAATAAAATTCTTTGGAACTAGAGAGTATTACTACTCTCTTTACTAGACTCTCAAAATTAGATATTTTACGATTCCATCTTTTCCAGTTCCTACTATTAGTGAACACACTCTCTCTATATATATATTTATTTATTTATCTTTTTCAAATTTTCAATCGTTAATAAAATAATTTTTTTCATCCACTCAAGTTCAGATACATTTTTTAAAACTTGTAATAGATGTTAATACAATTTTTTAATATCGATTCATTTATTAACTTTAATTAACTTTTCATATTTTAAGTTGAGTTTTAGCAGTTCGAAATCTACATGAATTTGCTCAATGCGTAAAATACAGGCATTTCAAATTTTTTCAAGTGAAGCTGAAGAATGCGAGTTCTGTTCTTGTGAAAACTAATAATTTTAGAGATAATTATTTAATAAAAAAATTTCTAAAATAAAAATTTTCTTTGTTGACCTAAGAGGGAATTGAGGTAATTTTTTTATATTACTTGTTTCTTGTAAGTACATATGAGAAAGTGTGCATTTTCTATAAATCGTTTCTCTTTTTTTCATCCAATAAATCAAAGTCGTGAACGAATTTCTGTACACATTTCATGCCAAAAGCAGAATTTCTGTCTTTAAAAACCCATAAACATGCCTTTCTTAGAATAAAACAATTAAAATTTTAATATCGATATTTAACTCACTCATTTTTCTAATAAATGAAAACTTATTGATGATGAAAGAAAAATTATGCTTCATGCAGAAAAATCAATTCACTATGAAAAAGCAACTCTAGTCGTTACAAAAACACCCCGTGTGTAAACTTTCATCTGATTATGCGACATCGCTAGTTGCAACCGGCGTCTGCACGATGTCCGACGAAAGCAGGTTGATCGGTCTTCATTTTTCGCCTAATGAGTAAGCACTAATGTAATTCAATAACCTAGTGTCGTTATGTTGGTGTCGGGGAACTAAGCGATCGGGGAAAAAATGGCACTGTGTAACCAGCTTTTCCTGCAGTATAAATATTCGTTTCGTCGCACGAATGTTTCTCAGGGAACTTGCTGTGTATAATGGCTTTTTATTGCTATTTTCAGTGTTTTTACTTTTCTGACCTTATATTTAGTAACAGCTTTGTTTTTGTTATTAATCTTGGGATATATTACTGTCCCATGAATTTTGTCAATTTTTCTTTAATAAGGATATGTTTACATTTGAATAAAGAAATCTAATATCTGCATAATGTGTCTGTAATGGTATTTTATATGTTAAATTGTGAATATCCAATTTAACATAGAACTATGCTATAAAAAGAGATTATGTAGGTGGGTATAGAATTAACTTTAAAAATGGAAACTTCACAATTGTTTTTTTCATCAAAACATTACACAGCAGCAGAATAATTCATATTTTACTATTCCCTCAAATGTGGCTAAATAGTTAGGTGAATTTTATTTCAATTGAATCGTTAGAAATTGAATTAGTCCTAATTAACTTATATCAGCGTCGTAGTTTTAAATTGTATGAAAGATGTTCATTACATATTTTAAAATTCGAATTATCTAATCAAAAATTCTGCCATTATGTTAAAAGAAATTAAGCATTCAGTCTGATCAAATATATTTCACAAAAAAAAAGTTCACATATACATTAATAAATTTTTAATTCTGAAAATAATTTTTGCGTGGTTTTGATGACTATTGATTGGTGTTAATTTGGTCTTCTGATAATTTTTTGCACGAAATTCTTTGTATAACATTTTTTTTTTTATAATGATTATTCAACGGATTCTAAAACGCCGTTTTTTCACGAATAAAGCCGATGAAAACCGATTTTTATATCACTAGAACATACAACTTCTTTTTACTCAATTAGGACGCAATATAAATGTGAGTGCATAACTGACTTCTTTGAATATCAAATGTTCTTTTGATATCGAATGAAATGTGGTTTTCATAAACTGAATGATCCCTAGTGATTTGCTCTGCTTGTCAGACTAACAGATCAGATATCTTGGTTAGATCTTTTTGAATCCGCTCTAGAACTATGAACAACGAAGCTTCACGAATGGTTAGAACTTAGACGTAGATAACATGTTTAACGGAGCACCGAGCCCCTGGAATAGGAGCATGATCTCCGTTAGATGACAAAATAATTATGAACCTGACTGTCAATATTTAACGCTACCTTCTTCGATGTCATCTGAGAAGAGGCTAGAACTTCTTCAAACTAGTCACAATATTAAAAACGAATTTCCTGCCATTATTAGTTTGCAATATAGGGAGTGCTCTAAGCAAAGGCAATTGATGCACTATTTTGCACACTTCTTCACAGCTCTCTTTTTATGCCAAACATGTAAGCATCTTGAATTTTATGAGATGATATTTATATATCCTGTCTAATCTTCATTCTTAATTTGGCGGAGATACAAAAATAAAAAAATTTTAGCTGAGAGCGGAAATAAATTCTGAAAAATGCAGTCATTCCGTTTTAATACATTTTTTTCCCCTTTCTATCTTTTTTTTAGCTAGTGATTAACGAAAGTGGTTGTACAGTTCACTATCATGAAAAATAACGTTTCCGTGCTTCGGTGAAAGTTCAATCGGTATCTCGTGACGCAATGAAGCAATTCTGCGAAGAATTGGCGCATTCTTTAAAAACAGGAATCGATTATTATTATTATTATTATTTTACTTCCACAAACATCCCATCATAGTGATCTGGCAACCAATAATTCCATTACTTCAGGGATTGTTAGTTGTTAACTTCAAGATTTTATAAAACAAATATTCAAATTCCGGTAAATAACTCTTGTTAAGAACTTCAAAGATAATTGCTTATTCGTTGCACGTTTACTGACTGCGACTCCCTTTTCAAAGCTGTATCTTTATCTTCGATCATTTGGCACATTTTAAATCTATTTATTAAAAAGAAACTCAGTAGAATTTTCTTTTAAAACACTTTTGACCAAAATGCACAATTCAAACGGCAAATTCTTACCCTCAGCCGATGACTAAAAAGTCACGTGGTTTCCTCATGATGTTCGAAATGAATCCGAGATGTATTTTAAGCTTAATTAGTTTATCTTTTGGTATTCTATAGAATGGGTAAGAACTGTGCGACATATCATTACTAATTTAATATATTAGAGCGAGGTTTTCGACTTTTGCTTAGATATTTTACATGATTTTGAATCTGGTTTACAACATACCAGTAAAAATATAATTTCATTTCATTATTCTGAATATTTAAAAAAAGGGCTTTTCTAGATTGATTTTCTTTGAAAAGACAAGTTACACAATTCTAAATTGCAGTCCCTCACTAAGTGGCCGCTTGGATCGTTAGTGAAACGCCGAGGACGAATTAGTGCATTTTCTTTATACTGAGTAGAACTGAAGGTAACTGACTTTCATGTATTAGATCGCCTTATTCTGAAAAGAATAAAAGACAAAATAGACGTATTGAAACAAGGTGTCTATATACGAATTAAATAGATATTAAAATTTTTGCTTAGTATTTAAAATATTATTTTTAAATAGATTTAAAAATTGCTAAAATATGATATATGAATATAGACTTCGTAAACTACCACTTTTGATATAAAAGGCGACTTTTTAAAGAAAATACACTTTTACATTTGCTCAATTTCATTTCATGCCCTAAAAATCAAGAAAGCTTTTGATTCAAAAGCTAATTTTCTAACAAAGAAAACGCTAATGTGCTCGCTTTAGCAACCGTGTTTATCACTTATTAAACGGCTGAATCTGTTCGTTCTGGAAATTTGCATTTTAGGAAGTGGTGCTCATGCTGAATTACAGTCCAAAGTTTCTTTAGAATAAATATGTAATAGATAAAGATTCTATAATTGAGAATCAGATGAATAATTTTGTTATTAATCATATTGTCATAAGGAATAATTAATATTTCTGTTCAGATAATTCAATTTGTTCCTTTTGACTTACTTAAATACGAGCATTTTTAAGTTGAAAAAATTTACTAACGACAACTAATATTCTATTTATTTCATATTATGAGTATTTGTTCTTGGATACAGTTTTCAATATTTTAACGAAGACATGAAGCCACTTAATTAGTATGTTTTGATAGAATCCATTGTGCATATTTGTATTGATTTTGTGGCAGTAATATTTACAATGCATTTCAAATTTCTGATGATTTCATATTGATTAGAACCGTATTTTACAAAATTTCTTACTTCTTATTAAAAAATTTAAGCTTCTTAACATAATTAACTTCCATCAAATGATAATTATTCTTTTGGAAATTGATTTTTTTTAAAAAAATTCTGTTTTACTGTTTACATTGTTCTTTTAATGTTCTAGCATAATTTACGCATTATATTATTAAAGCCTGTATTATTTTCATAATTATCTTAGAAATATTGTGTCAATTATAGGATTGAAAGATATTTAAGGAGTGAATATTACAAGAGGATACTTCAAAGTAAATAATATAAGGAACATTCTATATAGATATTTTATTCCAACTGCAGGCAAGATTTCCTGGAATACATCAACAATATGAAATTAATTTTAACGCCATATTAGAACAGATAACGATAAAATAAGCCGCTTTCTTATTTGAAACAAATATAACATTTTTCATTACACATTTTACGTTTACTCATTATCATTACATTTACATTACACAAGTATTATTATATAATAATACATTTTTCTTCATGTCATTATTATTTACCTGTAAAATATTTTTGATTTATTAGAAATAAACTGAAAGCATAATAAAACTATTTTGGAAAGTATAATATTGTTACTAATTTTCCAAGAATGTTTACATTACGACAAAAGAAAAAAAAAGTTTTTTAATAACAACCAGCTCAGAAATAAAAAAGAATTCATAATTAAATCCAGAAACAATAGTGCAATGTAAATAAAATTCTTTGGAACTAGAGAGTATTACTACTGTCTTTTCTAGACTCTCAAAATTAGATATTTTACGATTCCATCTTTTCCAGTTCCTACTATTAGTGAACACTGTCTCTCTCTCTCTATATATATATTTATCTTTTCAAATTTTCAATCGTTAATAAAATGCTTTTTTTCATCCTCTCAAGTTCAGATACATTCTTTTAAACTTGTAGCAGATGTGAATACAATTTTTTTTAATACCGATTCATTCAATAAATTTAATTAATTTTTAATATTTGAAATGTGTTTTAGCAGTTCGAAATCTACATGAATTTGCTCAATGCGTAAAATGCAGGCATTTCAATTTTTTTCAAGTGAAGGTGAATAATGCGAGTTCTGTTCTTGTGAAAACTAATAATTTTTAAGATAATTATTTAATAAAAAATTTCTAAAATAAAAATTTTCTTTGTTGAACTAAGAGGGAATCTAGGTAATTTTTTTATATTACTTGTTTCTTGTACGTACATTTGAGAAAGTGTGCATTTCCTATAAATCGTTTCTCTTTTTTTCATCCAATAAATCAAAGTCGTGACGAATTTCTGTACTCATATCATGCCAACAGCGGAATCAGCCTTTAGTTTTTCGCACTGACTTTACGACAAAATTACATGTTTAATTAAAACCTTTATTACCAGACAGTGCAAAATGTATTTTTTCGTTGTAAATAAAGAGTTTTGAGTTCTTCTTTAGTTTTATTATTTTACGAATAATCACAAAGCAAATTTATTTTACCGCGCGTCAATACCTCATTAAACATTTCTATAGAGAAAATGATATGTTGATCTAAATAGGTTCGCCATCGCTGCTCTAGCGGGGCCGTCATCTCTCGACGGCCCCTAGATGCTTATTTGGAGGTCCAATCCAGGTTCCAATTACTTCTTGTAGATGGCGCAAGTAGTCTGTAGCTCTCTACAGTCACGTTTGATTTGTGCCTTCCATTGCGAATGGCAGCATCTGCGGTCTAGTGTCCACCGGTTAAAGAGACTTATTGTTTTAAGACAGTTGTTTCTTCCGAAGAAAAAGCTGCACCAGAAATGTAATTTAAAATGCAATTAATATAAATTTGAATAGATTATAAAGAATTTTATTTCCTCTCTTCATCTTAAAAGATAATTAACAGTTATACGCAGCTAGAGTCAAAAGGAAGTAAACACTCATCATTGATATAGAAAAGGTTTTACTTCAAATATATATTTGACTTATAATATTAAGTATATATATTCAGTTGTTACCTTATTCATGAAGGATGTAACCACATGTACTGTTGAATTAAATCAACATGTTTAATTGAATAACATGTGTAGTACATCTTTAATTAAATCAAAAAGGGAAACGAAATTATTCAATGAAATTAGAAAATAGAAACGCATCAGATTTTATGTGTCAAAAAAAAAGGAAACAGAAAACACTGACAGCGGCAAAAATAGCAAAAGCTGTATTATTAATATTTTGTCTGCAGTCTTTTAGATGAGATGTGAGAGTAGGCGTTAAACCACAGCGAAGAAACCAGGTGGCGATAGGCGGCGCTTTGCTCGTAGACGATTTTGGACACTAGCCTCTAGGAACAGCAACCAAATTCTGCTCTTTGGGGAAAATGAAGGGATTTACTGAGGTTTAGGGAAAATAAAGGCAGCTTTTTCTACCCACGTGACTCAGAGGAAGGATCTTCTTATCTGTGGCGCGTGATTTGTCCGTCAGATTCCTGAGCTAAATTTCTAGTTCTGTTAGTACAAAAATGATTTGAAATTTGTGTTTAGAATTTTTGAAATGTAGATGCCTTGGATTTTAGAATAGTTTTATTGAACTAAATATAACAATGGTCTTTAAAATAGAAGTTATGATATGATATAAAAAGTAAGATGATGCACACACAAAAAAAAAAATTCTTCAAATAAAGAATACATTATAGATTTCTAACCACGTAAACCAAAATTATTGGTTCATTTTTTCTGTTATTATTATTTAATTAGGTGCTTTGATTTATTTGAAAGTTTGTTTACTTACAAACGTATTTCGGAATAAAAACACGATGTCATACAATTTGTTTATATGGAGTTTTGTGACAACGTACAAGTATTTTATTTTTATTTGATCAGTTAGTAACTATTGAAAGCTTTTGTATTTATTAGAGAAAATTTTGGTTTTATAAATTTATTGTTATATATGTTTCATCGCCAGTATGCATTCTTAATGAATGTTTTCAAACACATAATTAGGTTTGTATTAAATACATACTCAACTATATGTATGAAATATATAATCAGAAATTGTAGTCATGAATATATATATGAGTCTAATATTTCAATTTAAAGGAAAAATAAATTTACATATTAAAAGTGGATACATTTCAGTTTCATAATTTAAGTGAATTTTATTAAACTCTACTGGAATGGCATTTAAATTTTTAAATTTATTTATATTATTATTTTGCAAATAAACAGTAAAATCATATTGAAGTTTTGAGTACATGCCTATTTAGCCTTGATATCTATGTCAGTGAAGTATTTAATGTTTCATTTGACAGACAAATCAGTTATTATTAAACTGATGATCATGAAGTAGATAATTGCTCATACAGCTACGAGAATATATTTTAGTTTAAATGTAATCTGCTGGTCCTATTTATTTTTGATTTAAAAAAAATTACTTAAAATGAGAGTCTTGTTCATCTCTTAATGAGAGCAAAAGTTAAAAATTACATTGTAATCTAAATTTGTGCTTCATTTAATTATTGGAAGTGTTATATATGTAATAACATATTGAAAATGTTAAATGTACCTATATTTTAAAAAAAGACTGAAAAACTAACAATTTGAAATGGGAACATTTATTATTCATGATCAAAAATTTATTATTTTTTCTTTAATAATATTTTATTAAATTCTTATTATTGTTAGCTCCCTGACTTTTGAGGGGAGGGGGTTTTGACATTATGTTGTATTATCACAAAGTAATACGCTATTGCGCTACCAGCGCATCTATGAACTGTGCTTACTGATAATAGCTTTAAGAAACTCGAAAGACCCCTAAAAGGTTAGCTGAAAGTTCAAGAGAAAATAAGCAGGCGTTTATTTGCATCCATAACGTTTATTCTTCAAAACACACATGTAAACATTTCCCGCTCAAAAACAGTAATAGGTTACAGTTAACAACAGTCATTATGTACAGTTAACAAAATAAATATCAAATAAAAGACTGGTAGACGCGACATCCTCCCACCTTAAGTTGTTGGAAAACAACTTAACCTACAAAAAAACACTTAAAAAATTTTCAAAAACTACACTAATGCATTTTTTTCTACCTTCACAATCATTGCATGCAAATTACTACATAAATTTCTTAAGACTAAAATATAAATTTTCAAAGTTCATATAGGAAAAGAAAAATTTACAGGTTCAGTCTTATAGGTGGTTTTACAGTTCTCCCACCTTTTGTTTTTAAAATAGATGCAGTGTCAATGTTAGAGGTTTCTTTCGAAACCTCATTCTTAAGATCATCAAGTTTTGTTCCCCTTTGATTGTCTCTGAACCAGGTTGAGGAAACCTCAAGTGGAAAAGTTCTCTGCACTGGACGTAAAACTTCTCCCTTAGAGGTTCGTAAGCGAACTAGTCTAGTAACACCATCTCTTCCCGGTAACAAATCAATGACACATCCTAAAAGCCAGTCAGTACACTTGGTAGTGTCACTTCCAATAAGCACAACTTCTCCGAGCTGAATTTCTCGACCTTTTCTCTGATGTTCGTTTCTTTGAATTAAATACCCTAAATATTCTGATCTAAATCTTTTCCTGATATCGGTGATTAACTGTTGGCGATATTTTATTCTTTTGTTCATTTTTACTTCATTTACTTGATCGAAATCAGGAACACCAACTTGACGGAAATCCTGCAAAAATGAGTTAGGGGACAAAGGAATAAGTTCAGAGTCATTTTCCGACACATAACTAAGTGGTCTGGAATTTATAACAGATTCTGCATCACATAACACCGTAACCATTTCTTCGTAAGATAATAAAGCTTTTCCTAGAACCCTTCTCAGAATTTGCTTCATAACACCAACTAATCTTTTCCCAGAAACCTCCCCACCAGGAGGCGGTAGGGGGATTAAAAAGCCATTCTATTCTTCTGGTTCTGCTAAACTGTGCTATTTCATTCCAATCCACTAATTTCAAATCATTAAAAGCGCCAATAAAATTACTCCCATTGTCACAATACACAATGGAGGGTCTTCCTCTTCTAGCGATGAATCTACGAAAACTTTGTAGAAAAACTTCTGTAGTTAAAGCTGTAAGAAGCTCAAAATGCACAGCTCTAAACACAGCACATGTATAGATGCAAATCCAAGCTTTACTCCCACCTTTTAAATACACCGGTCCAGCCAAATCAAAACCGATGATCTCAAACACTGAAGCATCCTTGACTCTATTTTCAGGAAGTGAAGACGAGGGAGTAGTCATATTTCTTTTTGCGTGCCTTAAGCAAATGACGCATTTCGATAAAACTGAACGGAGAGTTTTCCTTGCATTCAAAATCCAATAATGTTCCCGTAGAATGTTCAATAGCATCTGAACTCCTGCATGCGAATTCTTTTTGTGTTCAGTAATTATCAGTCTCTCGATAACTTGGTGATGAGGGGGTAAAATGATAGGAGTTTTGAAATAACCTGAATCCTTTCGAAACGTTAATTTTGTCTTCACTCTAAGGACTCCTTTCTCATCTACGCATGTTGACAAAGAATTCAATTTCTTTCTGTTGACTTCATTAACAAAGTATTGGTCTTGTATTATTTTGACAATTTGTAATTCTGCTTCTCTTATTTCATGATATGATAATTCCCCAGTGATTCGAGCAGTGGGATTCCTACAGTTGAAAATGAACCTTTTCATCCAAGAAACCATTCTCAATATTCTATCATAACTTGAAAAATAATAATAGTACCAACCTGAATTATGTCTTCCAATTATGTTCTTGTCGTCCCTAATACTGTGATTCTGATTTAAAGAACACACGAACTGAGAGGTCTGGGGAGTTGAGTTTGTTTTACGCCTTTCTTCCATTACAGTTGTTTCGTCAAAAACAGGATTGGAGACAGGCCAATTTTCTTCGGTTTCTTTAAGCCATGCTGGTCCCTCCCACCCTTTACTCTCCAAGAGTTTGTTAGCAGAACATCCTCTCGAGGGTAGATCAGCAGGATTTTGTTCTCCAGGAAGATGTTTCCATAGTGTTGGATCAGTTATTTTCCTTATTTCCTGAACTCGGTTATTTACAAAAACTGACCAAATTTCTTCACGTTGAATCCAACTCAATACAGTAGTAGAATCAGTCCAGAAGTTTTGTTTGACCCTATCCCACTGGAGACCACTAATCACAGATCTGCAGAGTCGTGCTCCCACCGTTGCAGCAAGTAACTCAAGACGAGGAATAGTTAGTTTTTTCACAGGTGCAACTCTGGTTTTGGCAGCCAAAAGATTTACATAAACAGCACCAGCATACTCCATTCGAACGAAAACTGCCGCTGCATAGGAAAATTGACTGGCGTCACAAAAGGCATGCACACTAATATCTTGTTGCTTACTTGTAAAAGGCGAAAAACAGCGATTAATCGATAAATTGTTCAAGGAGCCTAACTCCTCAAACCATTGTAAAAATTCCAACTTCATATGATCTTTAACTTCTACATCCCATGGCATCGGTACAGGTCAGTTCGACGCCAACGTTTCGACGCCAACTGTTCGACGCCAACGTTTCGACGCGTGGTCAGTTCGACGCCGTACTTTTCAACGCCGGGGCAGTTCGACGCCATATATTCGACGCCATTTCGGGGGGACGCGCCTCCGTATCCCCATAGGCCGTGACGCCTGTGACTAGCTTATCCTTATCTATTCTTCTTTCTTTGAAACATATTACAGGCTTGTAAATAACTCTAACTCTTTTTTGACAAGTGCAACCCCCCCCCCTCCTCCAGTTGGGGGTTATGAAATCGCCTCAGATTTGTCGTTAAGTATTGCCGATTGTCAACGCATGCGCATTTCTTATCTTCTCTAAAGCGCCCGTAATCTATTTGGAAGCCTGTCGATATTTTTAAATTCAATGTTAGCACTTTCAACCGTAGAAATGTCTGAAAGCCGAAAATATATGACTAAGAGAGGTAAAGAAAAGTATGAGCACGATGGATATTTATATTGTTTCGATAAATATATAGAAAATGGAGCAAAAAAATCGTGGCGTTGTGAAGTTGAATTTTCCAAAAACAATAAATGTAAAGGAAGAATTTACACTGATGCAGTTACGAGTGAATTTTTAAAACTTGTTCGCAATCATGCTCATGAAGGAAATGCAGCACGTGTTGAAGTTGTCCGCACTTTAACATCAATAAAGCGAAGGGCAGGTGAAACACAAGAAACTCCCGCAGTAATTCGCATTGAAGAAACGCAAGAGCTGTCTGTTGGAGCATTAGGACAGTTTCCAAGCAGAGAAGCTGTAAGATTAGTTATTAAAAGACGTAGAAAAGACATAAATGCACTCCCGTCGCAACCAATTGACAGAGCTTCCATTGAATTGCCAGAAAATTATAAATATTACGGAGAAAATAAGGAAAATTTTGTTATCGCCGATTCGGGAGTGGGGGATAAAGACCGAATTTTAATTTTCGGAAAAGCCAGTGTCAGCGATTGGATTCACCTCGTAACAAAAATTTACGTTGATGGAACTTTTAGTCTAGCACCACATCATTTTTACCAGGTTTTTGTTATTATGGCCGAACGTGGAGGTTTTGTATTGCCAATCATTTATGCCCTCTTACCCGACAAGGCGGAAGAAACATATACACGAATGCTTGAAATGATTCAAGACAGTTGGCCATTTTTTAAGGCGAAAAAAATTTCTTTAGATTTTGAAATTGCCTTAATTAACACTTTTTCAAGCAAGTTTCCAGACGCCGAAATTCAAGGGTGCTTGTTCCACCTTGTGAAAAATATGAAGCGCAAATTAGCAGAATTCAATTTAATGCAACGATATAATACCGATGCTGATTTTGCTCTCTATGCACGTATGATTCCTGCGTTAAGTTTTGTGCCTATCGAAGAACTTGAAAATGCTTTAGAAGTTTTGAGTGAGAATTTACCTAATCAGTTAACCCCAATTTTAGATTACTTTGAAGATTATTATGTTGGAAGGATTCAGAGAAATAATCGTCGCCGTCGTCCTATTTTTAAACCAGAAATGTGGTCATGTTATGCTAGAACCTTAAATAACGAAGGACGCACCAATAATTTCGCGGAAGCAGCACACAGACGTTTACAGTCCGAATTTGGTGTTTCACACCCCACATTATGGAAATTCATAGATGGTCTCAGACGTGTTCAAAAAACAATTGACCAATGTTATGAGCAATTTGTACGTGGAGATGAACCGCCGCACAAGCGGAATAAGTATCTGCGAGCTGATATGAGAATTAAAGTAATAGTTGAAGATTTTGAAAATCGAGAAATAATGGAATACCTGAAAGGTGTGGCGCATAATTTTGCAATGGATTAGTATAATAACAGTTTTGTGATGTAATCTTATTTATGTGTAATCTTGTTACTCTGTAATTAAATTTGTCTGCAATATAACTTTTTTGTAACCATATGTTTATTTACCATTTCTGTATTTTGCCTTTTTGATGCTGTTTTGTGAAATAAATAAATAAAAAAAACAACCTCCCTCATGTCCCAGGGCCTTGACGTTGGCGAGGGGGCTTCTCACTAATCTGGGACAAAAAAAAAATCTAGAACACTTTCACACATATATTTATTTCAAATATGCATGCAAACAATCGATAATTCAATAAATAAAAATCAGTCATATTGCTTATTTATTTGAATCACGCTTCATATACATAACAAATATATATATATATATATTATCAGGCATATTGCATATTTATTCTAAAAATAAATAAAAATACGAAAAAAAAATATATGGCGTCGAACTGCCCCGGCGTCGAAAAGTACGGCGTCGAACTGACCACGCGTCGAACCGTCGGCGTCGAAACAACCTGCTTCGCCATGGCATATTGTCTGTCCACGTTTTTTGCAGGATTAGTTTTGGTTTTAAAAGAACAGGATATAAAAACCCTATTGGATCAAATATTCTCTGTGTAATGGAGAGAATTGCTCGTTTTGATACAGTACCAAGTGTATATGTTTCCAACCAGTTCAAATTAACTTTCAGCGTGTCTTCTTTACGATCCCAAATCAATCCTAATACTGAGGTAACTTGGTGAATCTCATTATCCCCAGTATACTTCCATTCTCTTAGATTAAATTTTCCCTCAGCTAAAATATGATGAGCCTCTTCAATAAAAGGTAATATCTCAGATTTGTCATCTAAACTTGTGATTAAATCGTCCACGTAAAAGCTTCTCGGAAGCATTTCAACAACTCTTTTGTTGTACTTTGCATTTTTCAGATATTTTTTCAAGTGATATTCCAGTACAGCTCCTAAAAGAAAAGGGCTGCTCTTCACTCCAAACACCACCCGAGAGTGTCGCATAATTTTTCGATTAATATTTTCTTTTCCTTGCCACCAAAAAAATTTAAGATATTTCCTATCTTCTGGTCTCACACTTATTTGCAAGAAAGCTTTCTCTATGTCAGCAATGATGCCATATTTATGCTCTCTGAATCTAAGAAGAATATTAGGTATCAGTTCTAATAAATTCGGTCCTGACTCTAAACACTGGTTTAATGATGGGGATCCAACTTGTCTGGCGGAGGCATCAAAAACTGGACGTACTTTTGTTGTTCCCTGCTGTTTTACAACAGCTCTGTGAGGCAAAAAATGTTCAAAGTGGCCAGATAAGGACACAACTGGGTCATTTTCAATAATACCTAATGATTCCCACTCTGTGAATACGTTATCATATGAGGTAAACAAGCCTTCAAGATTCAGTTTTCTAGTTGTAGTTTCCAGTCGTTTTATAGCTATCTCTCTATTGTCAGGTAGAGGGAGATAATCTTCTTTCCATGGGAGAGAAACTTCGTACCTTCCATCTTCATTTATTCTAACACATTCCTCAAAATTCATCTTGATCCGATTTTCCGTTTTAGATTTTATCTCAGCAGGATCACCAATCCCTAGGACTTCTAGACTGAAAAGATCCGAAATGCTTGCTTCTTTTACAAACATCGAAATAACCATCATAGCAGCATCTTCTTTTTCAGAGGGCAAGTTCGTTTTCCCCATTAGTGTCCATCCCAGATAGGATTCTAAAGCTACCAATCCATTAGATAGAACTTTTCTTTTCCCAGTAAAAAGTCTTCCTGCAACATCTGCTCCAATGAGAACATCAATGGGCCCTGAATCATCTTCTATATCAAATATTTGTATATTCATTGACTTTAATTCCTCAGTCCATGGATGGATCGAAGCAGATGGGACGTCATCACAAATAATGTCCTGATCAATAGCATCAAAGTTACAATAAAAATTTTCATCTAAGCTTCCTATTTCAATTTTATAAACATTATGAAGCTCCTCGCTATTTTTTCTTCCTCCAAAAAGTGCTTGAGACAAAAGTTGCTGTCGTGAGGGCTTTAGACCAAGAATAGAAACTGTCTCTTTTCTAATATATGATTTCTGAGAACCCGAATCAAACATTGCTCTTACATTTAAATTGCAATTTTCTCCTATTATTTTAACCTTTAAAGTCTGCAACAAAACTTGTGGACTGCAGGACATACTGGCTAAATTTACTGACCTAAAATTCTGGTCTTTATTCTCCTTTTCTAAATTACGGGATGGAGCTTTATTCATATTTTTATTTTGATTTACCTCGTTACACATTATTGCATAATGCATCTTATTACAAATGATACATTTTATAAAGCATTTGCACCTTCCAGACTTGTGTCCTACTTTTAAACATTTAAAACAACAGCCCTTGGCTTTTAAAATTTTCATTTTATCAATGTGAGACATTTTTTGAGCTCTAAAGCAATTTGTAGCGTCATGTTTACCATTACAGAAAATGCATAATTTCTCTGTATCAGCAGTAGTACTTAGTAAATTAGCTGCAGTACACATTTTATTTTCGCTTTTATGTAAAAATTCATCCTTCAATCCAAAACCACTCATAGCCAAGTTAATTCTTTCTTCAGCTTCTACTTCCGTTTTTAAAAACGTTAATAAATTATCAAGTCTGCCTTTTGAATCTAAACCAAAATCCAAATTTGAGTTTCTCTGCCAAGCTCTAAGAAAATCTTCAGGCAAACAAGATTCAACTAAAGGGTAGAGTAAAGCTGCACTTTGGTCAGTAGTAACACCTAGCGTTTCAAGTGCACGAATCTGTTGCTCTAGACTATCATATAATGCACATAAATTATTTGATGAAAAATTTGAATTACTATTTTTCAAAACCAACTTCAACAATTCCCTAACATATACCTCTACTTGTAAATCGATGCGACCAAATCTTGTTTTTAAACAATCAATTGCTTTAGGGTAATTATCGCCAGTTGGCGGAAAACTTTCAATCACTTCTCTCGCCCGAGAGCCTTCAACGGTAGCTTGTAATAAATATTGAAACTTATCAGAATTTTCAATACCAGAATCAACATGAATTTTTTCGAATTGGCTCCAAAAATGAAGCCACTCTTTGACGTCACCGCCAAACTTTCTTAATTCCAATCTAGGTAATTTGAACCTTTTTTCAATAATATTTTCATGAGAATCTATTACAGAGTTACTTTGGGAAGAATTCATGATAGCACTTACATTTTGCTGACGATTTAAAATCCTTCCAGCTCTTGTTTCAATCCTTATAGCTCTGTCACGAAAATCTTCAACCACTTCAAATTCTGTATCAAATTCAATCTCCGAAAGAAGTTCAAGGATGCTCGAGTGAGTAACTTCTAGCCGCTCTGCTTTCGATTTAAAAACATTCAGTTCCGATTCCAGTTCAATAACATCAACTCTTTCCAATGTCATCAGCTCTGTTAATTTATTTTGCGCTTTCGTAAAAGCAGCTCTGTCTGCCTTCCGTGCTTTCTTCAAAGCTTCAAGATTCGCCATGTCAGCAACTATTGTAAACACAATCCTGTCGCGGACGCCAGAAAATGTTGTATTATCACAAAGTAATACGCTATTGCGCTACCAGCGCATCTATGAACTGTGCTTACTGATAATAGCTTTAAGAAACTCGAAAGACCCGTAAAAGGTTAGCTGAAAGTTCAAGAGAAAATAAGCAGGCGTTTATTTGCATCCATAACGTTTATTCTTCAAAACACACATGTAAACATTTCCCGCTCAAAAACAGTAATAGGTTACAGTTAACAACAGTCATTATGTACAGTTAACAAAATAAATATCAAATAAAAGACTGGTAGACGCGACAATTAATATTTATTCTTGAAATATAAATTTTTTCTGACATATATCTATATAATTGCGATTTTATGATTTGAAATGTCACTTTTTAATATTTTTATTTTCAAACAATATTTAAAAATTGCTAAACCTTAGGATGGTGTTTTAAAGTTCTAAAATGTTATGATATTAGAATTTTAATGTAAAATCACATGCATCTAAATAACCAGTGTTTGTAGAAGATAAAATATAAAGGCCCAAAGCTGTGATTTTATTGATCAAAGTTTTATATATAAATATAACCAATAAAAGAATTATATAATAACATAATATTTATGCTTAATATCCTTGACAAAATATTTTTAAGTATCTGATTATCAAAGTTACGGTACTTTTATTATCTTACATCTCTATCACATATCTTTTCCTTCAAAATAAGTGCATGAATTGCAATAAATATAACAACGGCCTGGAAACCATAATATATAATTTTTTACCATAATTTTAAAAATACATATTTAGTCTTTCCCAAATTTATTTTTTAAAAAACTATTTGGCATCAAAAATATATAAGGATTTTTTTTTTAAGGCTGAGGAATTACTTATGAAACAAGTTTGAGGATTTAAATTCTTGTATGTACAGTTTTATTGATTGATCCCAATTTTCTCTATTATTATACTATTGGTACTTAACCATATGTAATATATCAATGCAATTCTGTTTATTTTTTAAGTAAAATTCAATTAAGCTGAAAAGCTAAAATTTTAGATCTCTCAGATATTTATGAATTTATTTCCATGTTTGGAAATACTTATAAGTTTGAATAATTATTTTTGCTAATGACATGAAATATGTTTTATGTCAGATCTAAAATTACTGATATTCATCTTGTATCATGTTGAAATTAATCCGGTAGACAAAACAAAAAAGAAAGGCAGACTGATATTACTTTTGTCTTGAGTGTGTTTTTTTAATGACATTTTAAAAATAGATTAACATTTTGTTGAAAATATATATATATATTCTCTTCCACATAAACTCAACCCTATTTATTTTGTTTAAGTTAACATTTGAGTTTGATATCTTTACTTTAAAAAGGAAGGAGTTAATGAAAAAAAATTTATTATTTTAAAATACAATACGAGCAAGATTTTATTTTTGAAATTATTTTAAACAAATTGTTAAATCCATGCGTTAAGTATCTTTTTAATTAAATAATTGTTGGTTTGATACCTAAAATTATTTTAAGTTTTAATTTGTTATGAACTAATTTCATTATTTTTGAATGATCCCTAAGGATTATTTAAAAATAAGTGTAAGTGAAATTGATTGCACACAATATCACTATAGAAAGTATATAGTTCAATAAATTCAACTCTGCGCCTGATTCTTGAAGGCAGTCAAAATTCAAGTATTTATAGCATAGTTAATTCTGAGAGTTCAGCTACAGAATTGCATTTAAACATTTTATGTGTAAGCATGTGCATGCACATTACATTAGGAATTGCATTATTATAGAAATGTTTAACTGGTTGTTTTAATAATTTCGAATATTTGAATAGCTGGTATTTGAGTTCAAAATCAAATCAATCACACATAAAAAAAATGAAGTGGAATTTTGTTATTGGAAAATGATTGACTATGCATATATACAAATAAGTCTTCATGATATGAAACAATGATAGTATTTTAAAAGGCATCAAATATGGAGTTTAAAGTTGAGATATAGTTATTTCTCCATTTTGGAGCACTTACAGATATGAGAGATCATGCTCACTTGACATGAAATATCTTCTCTGTCAGATCCCAAATTATTGATATTCATCTTGAAATTAATCAGTACTGATAACTTATTACCGTAAATAGGAATGAAGGTAGTTGAAGATGCCTCAAACAAGGAAGGAAACATTGATACCAGTATGTTTTGGTTCTTTTTTAATTTGCATTTTTAAAATAGACCAACATTTAAAAAAAGAATCACTCCCATATAAACCTCCTTCTCCAACCTTTTTTTCTCCCATATAAACCTTGTTCATTTTTTCAAGGCTAACATATAACATCTTTGCTATAAAGAATAGGAATTTGTGAAAAAGTTAAGCACTTTAAAATTTAATTGGAACAAGATTTTGTGTAAATATTTAAAACAAATGATTGAATTTATGAGTCGAGAATCTTTTTAATTAAATAAATGTTGATTTGCTCATATCTATAATTTGATGTCAGCTAATTATGTGTTTCATTATTTATTTATTATAAGCAAGTTAAACTTTTGATTCCAAAGATATTTAAAACAGATTATAAATGAAGCTGATAATATTAAATACATATGTATATACATAGTACAAAATGAAGTCTCCTGAAAATGTCTGTTTATTTGAACCCCAAAAACTCAAGAAATAATGGATACTGAAGATATTTATACCATTTTATAGAGCATTTATTGGGTAAGGTGTATAAGGTATTTATTGGGTACATTGAAGTCATGTCAAAATAATAAAGGGAGTTTTATATTTAAGATTTTAATTGTTCTGTGCATGCGCAAACAGTAAGAGCTGTGGTATACATATGTGATACTTTTCTTTGTTTACATCTGATTTTAAACAGTGATTCAAATCTCGTTATGACAAAAAGAAGGAAATCTAATCTTGGTCAGAACACATGAAATATCAAAAAGTTTTGTTCTATAAAAATTTGTTTTGTAGCTATTTTTGATAATTTCTAAATATTTTCTGTTTATTTGATGTTGTCAAACATGCCCATGCTATATCGGGTAGAGGTTAGACAAGTTTAAAACTAATTTTTCTTCTTGGATGCTATATAATGGGCAGTGCCATGCAGTTACTGCTAATATAGATATATATATTAAAAGTAAAATATAAGCATGTAATTTAACCACAGCAAATATTTAAATAAATCCAACACTGAAGTTATTTATGACTAGAATAGTATAAAAGGATTAAGCTACAGAATTCAGTTAAAATGCCTTTTTTATGCACAATAAATTTTCCTATGTATAAAATCTACAATAAATAAAAAATTTCAAAAAGAAAAAAAAATATTTAAGATTTTTAAAGTGAGGATAAGCAATGTAAACATAAATTACATTAATGTATAAAAATAATTATGACTAAGCATGTCATATAACTATAACTTATACTTTGTAAATTCATATATAAAAAATTTATTCAGTAGATAGATTACAACAATAGGTTACAGAAATTCTTTTTCTAAATACTAAAATTAAGTCACTGTAAAGATCTAAAATAATTTAGAAAATTTATGTGATATAAAATGCTTATTTTCAAGAATTACAGCATTTTTGACTAATTTACTCATACCAGAAGTTTGATTACTTGATTAAAAGTGATACTATATAATAGTTTCACATTTTTCCATTATTACTCATATAAATTTCTGAAATAAAATAGTGAACCTCTGAAAATTTTTTGAATAGAGATGGTGTATATATATATATATAATACAGTCAGTGTAATACTATAATAAAAAGAATTGAAAATCAGAAGAATATGTCAATATTCACTTCACCTAGAATCTATATTAGGGATATTTAACTGACCTTTTTTTTATACATAATTTCATTAAAAAAAAGTTGCTGGTTTTTGAATTAAATCGATCACACACAAAAATATATGAAATCAAATTTTAATAGTAGAACATGATTTATTACACACAAAAATTTTTCATTGCACAATATGATGAAAATCTTAAACAATCCTTAAATATAATGCTTTCAAAAATAAAGTAAGATTTATCTCAAAAATTTTCAGATATAATGAAATATACAAAGTGTAATATAAATATTTTCCTTCAGAATACATAAAAATATTGGCAGAGCTCTTCTTTTCAGCATATTATGAAGTCATACCCATTACAGAATAAAAAGATCCATAATTTTAAATACACATTCCCATTGAATATAAAGCATTTATTTTCTTTAAAAATTTTACATGGGAAAAATCCTGTAATAAAAAGCCTTTTTATTGGGCTTCAGAAAAATTAAAACCTGGAATAACTTTTATAATATTTTATAAATATCAATTTTAAAATCTTAAGAAATCAAATTCAAGATTTTTATCAAGCTAAATACAAGACATTAATTTAATCCCTAGTTTGATGTGCAATTTATTTACACAACTGAGGATAATCTTTTGAGCATCTTTACATCAATTGCCAATGAAATGCTTTTTTTAAAAAAATTATTTAAATAGCTGTGCGTATTAGATTTATTGTCAAAATGGGTACACTTAGTAAAAATATATAGGCAATATATTTCCGTTAAATAAAGTAAGACTATCTAAATGTAACTTACATGCTTGATAATCTGAAAAAAAAATACATACGAGTATTTCATAAAAAGTTATTTTCTTAACAAAAATAAATATCTAGAATTAACATCTAATCCTATAACTTCTTAACTGATATAAACAGGTTCACAAACAGAAAAGTATGATGAGCTGTACAGGATTCAAAATATTTGTATCCTGTGCAGCTTGCAATTCTTACAAACATATTAAACAATATTTCATAAAATAATCACATTCGTAAATGATTGAAAGGTACTTTTTATATGCACGCTATAATTGCATTTATTAATAAATAAATTTGAAATGCGTTAAAAACAATCTTTCAGCTCCCAAAAAACATACACATACACAACCATTTCGAGCATTGAGGATAGGCGTAATGAGCATATAATCGGAATATTTTCCCCGCTCAAAATTTCCCCTCTTTTTCCCTCAGAGCAAAATTTTTTTCCAGCCCCTAGACGCTTCTATTTTTGTTAACCCGGCACAAGCTAAGAACTGCGATTCTGGAGCATACGCCGGAGAACATACCTTCCTTCTTTCTTGTTTGCAATCCATTTCTTCAAAAATTCAGCACAATTCTTTTTATTTTTCCTGTTTTGGAGTTGAATTTCAGTTTTTATCACATAAAAATTCCGAAAACTCTTTCTAAAACGTCTGATAAACGCAGGTTTTATGGAAATAGGTACAGTAGTATTGTCTAAAATGATGCGTCTACTGCAAGTGCAGCAAAACTGAAGACCTTGGAAACTGCCGACTTGCTGAAATCGGACGTTCAGAAGTTTAAAGGTAACAGAATATTCGATATTCAAACTTTACTTCGAATATTTGCAATTCTTTCTTGCCCGTATTGCTTTGGAACTAGTGTGAAATTGACTGAAGATTCCAAAGAAGGTCTTAGCTCAAATTTTACATTATCTTGTGAGTGTGGAGTTATGGCTGGATTCACATCACCCCCCAAAATGAGTAAAAGATAGTAATCCTCTATTGGTATTGGTAAATCCTCTATTGGTATTGGTAAATCCTCAATTGGTATTGGTAAATCCTCAATTGGTATTGGTATTAAGGTTAACTGGTAGAGGATTTTCTTTTGGGAAGAAATTGTTGGGTACATTAAATTTGCCATATGTGTTTAAACAAACTTTTAGAAATCATGAAGTGAAACTATTACAATCAGTGAAGTACTGTTGTGAAAAAAATCCAAAAGCTGCATCTAAAGAAGTGAAAAATTTGAAAAAAAGCACAACCTGTGATGTTTCTATAGATGGCACTAAATGGCTATGTCTCGGCTATATCCAGAGATACTGGGAAAAAATTAGATTTAGAAGTGATGACACAATACTGTAGAATATGTGAAAGAAAAATAACTAGCGACCATGATTATGCTAACCACAAAGGGTCATCAGGAAATATGGAAGCTATTGTGACATATAGAATTTTGGAACATTCAGTTTTGAAATGAGAATTGCAATATACTGAATATTTTGGTGATGGTGACTCTAAGGTTTCTTTGATCATGAAATATGTCTATGGAAAGGAAAATTAACAGATAAATTCATCTATAAACTTCAAAATTACAATGGAATTGCTATCCGTAGTAATGCTGGAGATATTGCAAAAATGCAATCTGCTGTTATAGCTGTATTCTTTCACTGCTGCTCTATCCATGGAAATTTAATGCATGGGCAGTGCCCTGAAGGGCGTGATAGCTGGCGTCAATATCAGCAAGCTACGAGCAACAGAACAAAACATTTAGAGAAATCACCAGGTCCTACTAGTTCTGTCAGGAAAGCTGTGAAATCCACATATTTAGAACTCAGCGACATAGAATTATTTAAAAAATGCTTGCATGGTGTGACACAGAACAATAATGAGAGTTTCAATAACATCATGTGGTCAATTTTACCTAAAGAACATTTTGCGGAGAAGGAAACTTTGTTTTTAGGGGCTTATATGGCAGCAATATTGTTTAATTCTGGATATTCTATTGCCTATTTTTAAACATTTGAAAATTCCAATTAATCCTCTGACTTTAAAACTCTATATGGGAATCATTGATGATCACATTAAAAAAATCAAAGTGTCAATCATTGCTCTCCACTAAACAGACTAGAAAAAAAGCAGAAAGCTAAAAAAAAATCTAAATTAGTTTAAAATGAAGTCAAAGAGGGCTGAATATACAAATATAGTAAATTTTAAGAATAAAAAAAGGGAGTAAAAAGTTTTTATGATGCATTAAATCTTTAACTGAGTTTTCTGGGAAACTGTATTTTTCAATATTTTGCTTTATGCTAAACATCACCAAAAAATTCTTTTTAAGATTTTGAATTGAAATTTTAAAAAAATGTTTATTATCTGTGTTCTGAATTAAAATCTAATCTCTATTTTTATTTTTTAAAATTTAATTTCTTTTTTGTGATAAAAACGTCCTTTTCTTTAAAAAATGAGTTTTAACACAAAATTTCAAATATTTCAAAAAGTTTTCATAATTTTGCAAAGTTTTTAGTTCATAAAACAGATAAGAGTATTATTTATGTAGTATTTAAATATTATTGAATTATTTAAATTAGAATTTTGATAGGAAGTTTACAAGTACAATTTTTCACTAAAATTTGACTAAAAATTACCAATATTTCCAAAATTAATAACAATTTTTTAAAAAATTACATTTAAATTTAAAGTTTTATGCCCCTCTATAAATAAAAACATCATTTGTTTCTGGAAAATTATTAAAAAAAGGGTCTCCCTAAATATTTTTAAAAAAAGTCTCCGAAGGTAGGTACATAGTGGATTTTCTATTAGTAATACATGACTTTGCACAAAGTACTTTACTGAGAAATGAAGCCCAAGGAGTCTCGATGCCTAAAAAGACAGTTTTAAAATTTACAAATCTAGCAAAAATGATATATCACTCTTTCTGTATATGCGCAGACTTTAAAAGTTTACCCAAAAAAGTGCATGCCTTTTTCATCTACTAGCTACAGCACAATTATCGAAAGACAAGAAGCTATCAGATACACTATTATTGTAACCGATGTAGATGTAAGTAATATCTCAGGAGTATGTTGTAGGTGAAAATGTTATCCAGCAATTTTTAAGTACATTAACCTGTTAATTGGGTATGACAAAATATTTCAATGAAAAACAAATTGAATATGAGTTTATTACCTGATTAACATGTTAAAATACTTATCAGAAAAACTTTTGAAAAAAAAATAGATGTAATGCCTATGATAGAAAACCAAATTCAATATATGATTCAACAATATGTCATTTGGGAGTGGGGTATATTCAAGGACTTCTTTTTGCATACAGCCGACCATCCCACCACCACTGAATATAGCAGTATCGACAGGATTTATATTCAAGGACTCGGTGGCTACCCAATAGATAAAAGTTTTATTATGTATTAACTAATGCTGCAGTCACTGAAGGAGAATATGAGCACGCTCATTTGGTTTATCAAAGTTTCAAATGTAAAACAGTAGATTATATCGAATTATATCAAAATGTAGACATGATAATGCTGTTTGAAGTTTTCATATTATTCTGAAGAATGGTGATACAATATTATGAACTCGATCCGGTACATTTTGTGACAAGTGCAAAATTAACATGGAGTGCTGGATTAAAATTTACAAATGTGGAATTCCAGCTTTCAAGCAACTTAAACGGAATACACATGTTTTGAATCGCAAATGTCAGAAGGAACTTGCTTTCTGGGAAAACGATATGAAAAAGCAAACAACCCTTACATATCGTAAACTTATGATGATAAAAACCTCACAAATATATTTTAGATGCAAACAATTTGTATGGTTATGTAATGAGTCAACTCTTACCCATGGGAAATTTCTCATATTTCACAAACGAAGAAATTTTATACTTTGAAATTTTTAATTATGATGAATATGCGGATGCTGCATTTACACTCGAAATTGATTTGCATTGCCCAGAAAACGAACTGCCTACGTTTTGTTGTTGAACATTTAAAAATTTCATATGATATGTTATCCACTTATGCTAAAAATCTGTTGCAAATTTAATTTAAAATATACCTTTCCTTGTAAAAAAAAACTTGCTCTCAACTTTATATATATATATATATATATAACTTACAGTTTTATATTAACGAATGTATGGTGGTGGATAGAACTTATAAAATATTTGCATTTAAACACCGAACATGGCTTAAAGAATACATTAATTTTAAAAAGGAAAAAGAAAAGCCGAGACTGATGAGTTTACTCGTTCATTACGTATAAAAAAATAATTCTTTTTTCGCACGGTTAATTCTCAATCTAGGGGTGGGGGGACCCGTTTTAGTATCAGTTAGGTTTTAACGGTTTTTCAAACCCGGTTTTTTTAAAAAAAAAAAAAAAAAAAAAAAAAAAAACGGTTTTTGAAAGTAAATTTGTTATATTTGAAAACCTGTTTAAAGAACTCATATTATTTAAAATTTTTTAACCTTATTGGATTATCGAAAAGAAATAGGGTTTATGGTGGTGAGATGCCAATTTATTAACAATTGAAGAAGTACTTGAATTTCTCTTTAATGAAATAAAAAATTTAAATACTGAGAGGAGTTTGAAATTATTAAATACTTTAGAAGAACGAATTCAAGAGGAGCAAAATTAGCAACTCTTGCTGCATTTACAAAATCCACAAAACATTTCTAGTTCAGCAAAGAAATCAAGTGCACCTTTTTAGCTACAAAAACCGAAATCATTAAGTTATTTGAAAAGATATTGTCTAGAATATATCCGAATTCTTATGTGGAAACAGATTCTGAGGAATAGCAAATCGAAGAAACTACTTATCAGAGTAATGCTTTTCTAACAGAAGCTGTGGAAAATTCAATTCACGTTTCTAGAAGACCCTGAAGGGAAAACTTACAAAACCAATGACTCTAAAAGCTGAATTTCCGCTCGAAGCAACGAATAAAAGAATAACAAACTTATATTTGTTATTTGATGCCATGAAAACTGTATAGCAAAGCTCAGTAGCTAGTGAACCAGTATTTTCAATTTCAGGCAATATTGTCTCCGAAATAAGAACAATAATTAGCCATCGCTCAGTGGATATTTTATGTTTATAAAATCTTATTTTCTTGGGAGAAATTAAAATTAGTGATAGTGAAAATAATTAATCGCATAAATATTTGAAATTTTTGTTTGAGTTTTCCTTATTTTGGGTAAGTAATGTTTATATGTAATCCTTAATGTTTATATGTAAAAAATAATCCTTAATTTTTTGACTTTGATATTGATTTCGTTTTTTGTTATTTTATATAAATGAAATAAAATATTTTTCCCTATTTTATCATTTTTTTTTTGACAAAAATTTGAAAACCGACTAAAACCGGTTTTTTGGAAATATTGAATTCGATTACTGGTTTTTCAAAAAGTCGTTTTTTGTATAAACTCTAGTATCGGCGAGAGAAAAGGACTGTAAATAAATAAAATAATAATAACATCTTTCTAGTCCTTTGCTAGATTATTTTGAACATATTAATGACAGTTTGATTCTTTTTAAGATGAGAAAACCAAATTTTACTTTAGATAAACCATGGGGAGGATTTTGTATTCTTGAAGTTTCGAAACTCCCACAAGTACTACTTATATTATTCTAATTTTAAAAGACTATGTTCCCAAATGCAATCGACTCTACATGGATAACTGATTCTCTTTATATTTCTATTTAAACCGATGGTGCCTTTCCACCATATGAAAAGTTGTTTTACTAATTTTGATTTAAAGAACTGTCAATAAGGTAATTTTTAAAAAGTGAAAGATTAAACCTTTTCGAGAATTGTCTGAAATGTATGCTTTTTCATATGGAGATAATTGTAAAAAACCCACCAAAGGTGTAAATAAGTCAACCATAAAAAAATTTCACATTTGATTCATACAAAGATATTTTGATAAATGAATCTATGTTAGATGACTCAATCACCGATTGTTAAAAAACATGAACTACTTATTGTCTTCAAAGTAAAGTTGACCTCTCTGCTTTTTATGACAAGAAATACTTTACCGATGGAGGCATTCATTATTCGTATGGTCATTATATGATTGGAAATTAAAAGAAGGAATTGAGGAAGATGAAGGCTAATAAGTCATGTAAACATGATATATTTTAATTTTTTTGTATACATTTTAGAAAACGCGCTTCTTATTACTGTGTTTTGATACTACACTGATGGAAAAAAACTCCCAAAACCAAGAAAAAATTATTGTACAGTAATGAAATTTTAGGAATACATTTGTCTAGGTAACATATTTAATTGATTAAAGTTTCAAGATCACAGATAGAGCCATTTCAAATGTGAAATGTTGGTACAATAGTAACCGGTGTAACAGCCAGAATTTTGTATGCAAGCATGCAAACGTGCATGCATTGTGTCGTACAAGTGTCGGATATCAGTTTGTGGGATGGAGCTCCATGTCTGTTGCACTTGGGTGGTCAATGCAGGGACGGTTAATGCTGGTTGTGGATGACGCTGGGGTTGTCGTCCAATGATGTACCTTACGTGCTCGATTGGAGAAAGAACTGGTGATCTAGCAGGCCAACGCAACATGTCGACACTCTGTAGAGCATGTTGGGTTACAACAGCGGTATGAGGGCGAACGTTATCCTGTTGGAAAACACCCCCTTGAATGCTGTTCATGAATGGCAGCACAACAGGTTGTATCACTAGACTGACGTACAAATTTGCAGTCAGGGTGCGTGGGATAACCACGAGAGTACTCCTGCTGTCATACGAAATTGCTCCCCAAACCATAACTCCAGGTCTAGGCCCTGTGTGTCTAGGCCGTAGACAGGTCACTAGCAGGCGTTCACCTGGCCTCCTTCTAACCAACAAACGACTATCACTGCGACCAAGGCAGAACCGACTTTCATCAGAAAACACAACAGATCTCCACTCCGTCCTCCAATGAGCTCTAGCTTGACACCACTCACGTCGCAAACGGCAGTGGTTTGGAGTCAGTGGAATGCACTGTACAGGGCGTCTGGCTCGGAGCTGTCCTTGAAATAACCGATTTGTAACAGTTCGTTGTGTCACTGTGGTGCCAACTGCAGCTCGAATTTCAGCTGCAGACGCAGTACGATTAGCCACAGCCATACGCTGAATACGACGTATTACCACGTGGCCGTCCGGAACCTGGTCTTTTTGAGGCAGTACTTTCCCTTGACCACTGCCGCCAATACTCATGCACAGTGGATACATTCCTGCCAAGTCTTTCAGCAATATCGCGGAAAGAAAACCCACCTTCTCGTAGCCCTACAACACGACCTCGTTCAAACTCAGTGAGCTGTTGATAATGGCTTCTTCGTCTTCTCAGAGGCATTCTTGACTAACATTAACCCACTACGTCAAATCTCAACTGTAAATAACGATCACGAACCGTACAGCTCTTATTTAAAGCAAACCTCATTTGCATGTTCATAGTGTCGCTACTAGCGCCACACTTACGCGCGTAGCTCGAAATTTGAATCGACGTCATCTTTCAGATGTATAAACACGCTACCAAAATTTTTTTTCCCATCAGTGTATATTACTTTGTATACTTGCTGTTTTATGTGCGAAAACTTTTTATAATCTTTGTACTCTAGCATTTTTCGAATTGTTGTTCTTACATTTTTGTGAAACGTCTTTGTAACCTTCTATATTTTGTAGAAACCAATAAAGATCAGACCTCCCCTCAAGGAGGCCTGAAGAATAATGCAACCGAGAGTTGTGATTTTTGGTATTCAACCACCCGGTTGCATTGTTCTACGGCCGTCGAATCGGCCAGGTGATGAAGCGAGAGTGATCAAAATCAATTTTTTAACAAGTACTGAAGATATATATATTTTTTAAATCTTATTTTTTCAGAACTTGAGTAACAGTCACACACGAGTCGATGTTAGAGGGGGTAAGGTTAGATTATCTGCATACTTTTGTATCATTGCTGTATGAGAAATCTCTTTTTTCCGAACTCGAGTAACAATTTACGTCGAGTCGAGGGCAGAATTTTTTTTTCTTACTAACACATTTTAAATGCAGTACAAAATAAAAACAGAAAGAGACTGTAAAATATTCTACCAGAAAATATCTTCATTCCATTATTGCTAGCAGAATATCTAACTGACTAAATATCCAAAGTTATAGAGGAAAAAATCTGAGATGAAATTCATCCCACCTCTCATCCCTCCGATATCAAAAGTTAAGACGATATTTTAAGCATGCACATTATCTCTATTCTCGGCATCTCTTCCTCTTTGTAATATTACCATTGCAAACAATACAACAAGCCCGCATACCCTTGCCAGATATTAACAACCGTTGGGAAGTGGGCTAGATTTCAATAAAGTTTATTGATTTCTTGATTTGCAATAGTTATTTTAATAGTGAAGATTAGTGCCTGGTTTTTAAATACTTGAAGACACAGGTTTGTCCTGTTTTGGTTTATTGATAACATCAACACATTTAGACTGAAAATTTGTAATGACAATTTAAATAATACTTGATATACAAAAAGCACATGATTATGCCTTCGAAGAAAATTCAATACTAATAGATATATCAAAATATATTACAAGGTATAGTAGGTCTAGACAGCTACACATATCATAATATTCGACAGAGAGCCGAAATCACTGGCAACATAGTTATCATATTCAAGTTCGCTTCTGGTATAAAAAGGAAATAATCTAGCATGAAGAGTGAGACAACGTGGTATTTACATGATTGACAGCTGTCTCTGCTAAAGGCCACATGTTTAACTGAATTTTTAACAATCTCACGAAGTGGACCGTGTATTAACACGTTCTTCAAGTGGACCGTGTATTAACACGATCTTCAAGTGGAACAGATATTATCAACGCTCAAGGTGGGCCAGATGTTAGCACGTTAATACTATTGTTATAAAAGTATTTTTACTTAAACTATTTTGTTGGAAAACATTGAAGTAAATCAATAAATTAGATCATTAATTTAAAAATAAAACTTGAATTATTTTTAATTATTCTAACCTGCAACTCATCTCAATCCTTTCTCTCATTAGTTTTAGTACTAACAGCGAATTTAAATAAAATGTCCCTATTTTTTTAAATTTTGTAAGCAAATTATTTAAAAAACATATTAAATAGACTTGAACGAGAAAGGAAACGAACAAAATTAAAGTGAATTTTGAAACTCATGCTACGTGTTTGATATGACTTGGTGTTTCTGTGTTGTTGGGATGTTCCTAATTTCTGTCGGATTTTCTCAAAAAAGAAAGAATATCCTAAATTTTAATTAAATGACTCATTTGTACCATATTAATACATTCTACTCCTTAGCTTTTCTAAACGTGAAATATAACCAACTTAATATGATAATGTGTATAAATCGGAACAAAAAATTAAATTGCATATATTGGATTAAGTGTGCCCTGGTTTTTGAAATTTTTAAATCATTAATTGAATGATTATTTTTTTAATTTGGTTTTATTTATTTATTTATTGGATTTTGTCACTATCGCCATTCATCGGCTTAGCCGGAATTTCGTATCAAAGTTCTGGAATGTTTCAAACTGAAAATTCATCTTGGCTTTGTAATAATTTTCACTTATATATACGAGGAAGGAATTAAAAAAAAATTAAATATAATTTTTATGGAATTTTTTTAAATATTTCACAATATGTATAATATACTCACCTATATTTAACAAATTAAAGTGACCGCTAACTTTTCTTTCTCTAACATCCAGAATAAATCAAAACAGTTTCGCATATCTAAAGGCTTATCAGCTAATTTTTTTTTATTTGTAAGGAACTAAATTTTTAAAAAAATGCATTGCAGGAAAAGCTCTTGCTATAGCATCAAAGAAATTTTTTAAGATATGTTCAATTTCCTCATAATTATATGCGTAAATATTCGCCTTTATTTCTGTAATTTCTTTTAACCATAATAATATCACTAAGAAATCAATATTTTTCTTAAATTTTGATTAATTAAAGTTCTAATTAAAAAATAAATTGTTTCGAAAATAACTTTTATATCCTGCAACGTATATTTCATCCAAATTTGATACAAACCATACCATATGTCAGATGGTATGGTTTGTACTGAGGCAGCACATAGACATAGAGACCAACATACCAGTTTTTTTTTTTTATGCTTGAGCATCAAAATTTAATTCAAATATCAATACATTTTCTTGCCAAGAAATAACATGTTTGTTAGCCAACCTAGACTAATCACGCCTTATCCCCTTTTTTCAGAGCTACACATGATTTATTAGAGGTTTTTCCCACATTAGAACTTTAGAAAAATCTTTTTAAAGTTTTTTTCCCTCCGTAAAAATTATTTCACCAATTCAGTTGGAGAAAATATTGAATTGAATATTACAGATACACTAAATTAATTGCAAATAGGATATCTGCTGTATAGTTATTTAGCATATGATACAAATTTGTTTATTTTTCAATAACATTCGAATTTTTTTTAAAACAATTTCAAGCATTTTTGAAGTTGTGAATTTAACTTAATGCTTGAACAAAGCATTGTGAGCCTTATTTTTTTTTATAACACATCAATTTTGATAAAGCGTAGGATTTATATGCAATGTGTTAAAAATCCTAATTGTTAATTTTTCTTTAAAAAAATATTCACATCTATTAATGCATTACACATGTAGAAATCCTCTTCTATTTTGTTGATTAAAAACCAGGATACGTAGCGTCATGAAAAGTGTTTAAAAAGTGCTTAAATTTGAAAATCAATTTTAAGCAGTGTAAAGTGCTTAATTTTGAAAAAAATGTCCTTTAAAGTACTTAATTTTCTCGACAAGTGCAAAAAAAAAAATCTTTTTGTTTCCGCAGACGATGTATACGATAAATCGACAGTAGTCTTAAATCTTTTTTTACTGGATATATCGTAAAAGAAAACCGATGAAAGGGCAGCATTCGGCAAAGGAATACAAGATATGCAACCCACGTTAAGAAAATGCTTAATGAAAATTTTTTTGGGGGGAGGACTTCTTTTTTCAACACTGATCTCCGGCGTATATAGTGTAATATTGGAATAGTTATTCCAAAAGAGAAAAAAACTCCACGAAATTGCCGAATTGGTTGCATGTCGAAAACGTTTCAACTTTTTGTTGAACTCTCTAAGCGTCTTAATGACTTCGCATACTAACTCTGATCGACGAAAAATACGTAAAAGAAATAGATAAATCAGAAATGGGAGAAGTTGTCCTAAAAGCCTACATTAAAGGTATTTATGATATTTAACTGCTTTTATTCTTATTACCATAAATTCTCATTTAACATTCAATCATCGTTATCGTTAATATGCTGTTTTGAGCCGTTATGAATGGAATTTTACTATTATTTATTGCGATTTAATAACTTTAGTCGACTGCATAAATCCAGTGAGATGAAACTTTAATTTGTAGACGTAAGTTTTCAATAATTTCTTTTGCGGTATACTTTATTAAATGTCCCCATTCCTTTGAAAATTATCATTAGTTGACCCATTTTGTCAAATGATAGTTTATTTTTAAAAATTTCATTTTTTATTTAAAAAAAAGAGCTCTAATATTTAAAATTTAAAAGAAAAAAAAAGTTTTAAGAAACCCTTATGATTAGATTATATCATTTTTCAGAACTTTTACACGATTTTTTTGGTTTCCCTGTGAAAGTTTTCTTTCTCAGAATATAAAGATTTGTCTGACTAATACAGTGCATCACTGAAATAAGAAGCGTGAAATTTAGTGAGCAATTACTTTTCGGATGTTAAGAGACTCACTAAGGCAGGATTTAGTAAAATTTTAATCAAAAATTCTATTTAAAAATTAAAATTTTAACGTATTTCTCACATAATATTAAGGAATATTGTTGCACAAAATTTATTTTTACAGCTACTTAATGGTGTTTATTCAATATTTTCCGACACTCTACGATGAACTTGGTTGCTTCTTGTTACTTCTCATTCACTCTGATGGGCTTTGAAGGCTTGCTTTAACTATGATAGTAATAGAAGGATTTTCCTTATTAATAACTTTCAAATTGGACCTTTTCTTATAGTAATTTTATGAATTTCATTCTCTTTTAAAGGTTCAGAAAAATACTAACCACTTACTCTCAGTAAATTTTTTTCTCTCATTTGCAAACCCATTTTTTTAGAGCGGAAGAAGTAAATTCATTTTGAGTGCATATGTTTTTAATTCAGTTCCGATAAAGAAACCCGATACTTATGTCCGATGGTGAACACTAAGTGGTAAGTGTCTCCAAATTTGCTCCAAACTTTTTATGCAATACTGCAAGCTTTATGAAATTAAAGTGTTGCATCACATTGAAGAATTTTTAAAGCAACAATTTCAGAAAAATGAAACAGTAAAAGCCACTCCTTACTTGTCAATTGTCTTTCAAAAGGAGCAGACATTCCGAACATCGAAATTTTTTTTAAATATATAATTGTTGTTAAACCGTCTTTCTCTAGTAATATTCTTTCCTTAAATGATAATTCAAAGAGAAGTTGGGAGATAATTCGAGAAAAAAAAATCCTAATCGTGTTCAAATTTCTCTCTCAGTCTAAAATTTGGACTATCGTGGATATGTTTTTTAAAATAAAAGTTACATTAATAAATATAAGCTATAACCAGTCTTATAAGTTAACTAAAGGAAAAAATTAGTAATATATAATCGATAATTTTACGAGCAACTCGTATATCTTTCAAAAGAGAATGGAAACTATTCACTTGGCAACTCAGACAATTTTCGTGTTCCATAAAACATTCTTGTAAACCTAAAATAAATATTTAAATTATTAAGAATTAACTTCACCAATTAATTTTAATCTCTGATTTGAAACTTCAAATAATTTAAGGAGTATGCATTTATTTGAAGATAGTAAATTTTAAAATGTCGCATGTAGTATGCGCGTATCCTTTAGCTGTAGGGTGCCTCATCCTGTTATTTGATATTACATTTCCCTCTCTTTCAAGATAGGCAAAATAAAGTTAAATGTGTATTTGACGAGTTTAACAGCAGCGTGGGTTAACAATATGCTTCTAATTTTGCTTATTTATGGGATTTAACGCAATACAAATCAATCTTTCAAGCTACAAAATGTATTTTTTATTGACAAATTAACTTCATTGGCATTAGAAAATCAACAATTTACAATAAATTTTTTTATCAGCAAAGCTAAACAGTTTTACTAATAGTACCTAAGAACTCTAAGCTTCATTGGAAATTTTTCGATAAGTCAGTAAGATTTTGGTCCTTAGAAAATAAATAACTTATGCAACCGATAAATAAATTATAATGTGAAAACAGTGTCAAATAGCATGCAACATAGTTTCCAAACGGTAACTTGACTCTTTCCGCTACGCTGACGAAATGACTGATCATGGGCTTAACTAACTGAGCAGTGATCAGTTATATTCATCAAGCATTTAAAAGAATGAGTGTAATGTTTAATTCAGAGAATTTGTATAATCTCGAAAAATTAAGTGTTAGGTAGAAAAAGATTTTTAATATATATATAATGCAATGGCTAACATAAATGGTGCTTGACTGAAAAAAATTCAGAATTGAAGCGCGAGGTGCTGATGGAAAGATTACCTCAATCGCATTATTCTCATATATTTTAGCGGCTAACAGTTCAATATTATCTTAGAGAAAACATTCCTGCTCTCCAGTAATTATTGTCATTCAAGGATGCATCTGAAACTATGGTGGCAATCATTCTACAAGCTATCAAAGTCATAGAATTATATGCAGAAATTGCTTACTCTATACCGTTCTGATCTGCGATATACAACACAGGTGAATTCCATCTTTGGCATATTAACTGAATGTGAAGAACCCCGAAATAAATTTTTTTTAATAGTTTAATTATTTGTAAATAGTTCACTTGCAATATTTGGAATTTGAGGGGGCACCTTTGTTAGAAACTAGAATCTTATTGCAACCCGTAAAACTACAATCTCAATTTGTCAATTACATTCTAAAATCCTAAAAAGATAAGAGTCTCGCGAGAAGCTTTAATATGATATTAGAATGGGATGCAGTCGATTTCTAAGTAGTGGGATGAAATGTATTCTGACGTCTTACGTTTTTCTATTAGCAATCAAGTTATCAGTTGAATATAATTTATTTCAAAAAATAATGTTACTCTAATTTTTTAAGAAACTCCAGAATTTAGTATTTGCCTACAATATTAAACAATACATTTATGTACATAATACTTCTAGCAAAAGTCTCCTGAATTTTGAATTCGAAGTTTCAAAACATCCAAATTCATTTTTAGCCGTTATCATCTGTACAATTTATTTCAAATTTTCGAACTTACCCATTTTCTAAATGTTTACAAAACGGAAAGAATCTTGTTAATAATTAAATTAACTTTTCATTTCTGTTAAAGATATTCGGAATATTAATATAATATCCAGCTAGAATATGAAAATTCTGTTAAGATTAGCTTTTAAACCTTATTCTTTTACGATTGTTATAAGATTATTTATTTGTTCCAGCCTGAAACAAGTGGATTCCTGTGGAAAAGTCGTCATATTTTTGATCGATATTCAGACGACAGATTTAAGTGTATTGTGCCAACATAAACGATGGATTGTCGATGAAATCTAAACTCGAAACTTCGATCCCAAAGCAGATAGATTAACCCCTGACTAATGTCTGTAGGGGCAAAACTCCACCAGTTTTATCTTTCTATAGATCCCTTTGATTCGTATTTTCTTTACAAAACCTAAAATGATGATTGTTTGATTATTCACTAAGTTATCGCCTTTTAACCAAAAACCTTGAAAAAAAAAAACACTATTTTGTCATAAAATGGAATTTTTACCAAGAGTTCCATTTATAATCCCTAGCTATCAACTGTTTAATTTTATAATCCATCTGAGAGACAAATAGTTATTAATGCGATGCATTATACTGACACTGACTTGCGAAAAACATGTTTCAAAGTAAAAACATATTCAACTTCACTCACATTTACATTGTAATTTTTTTGTTCGCCTCCAAAGTTATTCAGTTACATTCTTATAAATTGTGACAATTAAAGAGCTAGAAAAATACTAAGATTTAGTTTTGGGCTATTTTAAAAACTCAGATTTTGGAAGAATATAATAATATAAAAGAAGAAATAAAAGTTTTTTAATTAATGTCCATACCTTCAAGCTCGGATCGAAGATAATTTCATTGTTAATGTATCGTTTCTTTCGTCGTTTCTTGAAAATCACCATAAATTTACAACACTGATTATTCCTTCTGTCCATGCATTGCCGATGTCTCAAACAAAAATATTTATCATAAATTCTTTTCAGTTTAATTGGAGTCCTCAATTAATTCCAAATACGATAGTATAAAGTAGGAGTACCCGCAGAAAAGAAGCTTCTATGAAATAATCGAAGTTACATCATCCTCGTATATTCGGAATATCATAAAAAGAAAACCTAATGTTTTCTAAAAGCATTTGGAACTGTCAAAATAATAAAGTTTGCTCTTGGAAATAACAACAACAAAAACTCTATCCAAATTATCACTTTAAAAAGTAGTTAAACTTTCTGCAGTTCTGTATTGAAATAAGCCGAATATTCCTCATACGGTTCGTAGTTAAATCGGTTTCATTGATTTCACAAAATTAATTTACTCAACAATAGTTTTCAACAATTTTATTTCTGTATCTTATATTCTAAGTAACAAATTTTTGAAGTGTATCTTATCAATGAATTCGTCTCAGTTAGGCAATTCTACATTTAAGTTATGAAATGACTAAGCATTCTTTTCAAAATCCATTTCGTCTCTCATACTTTTTACTGTAAGATTCGAAGCATTCTTTTCTCAAGATTTTGCTTTGATGCTTCCGGTTAGTTACTTCTTTTGACGTTTATATTCATGACTATTTAATTTGAATCGTATGACTTTCTCTATATTACAACAACTACTGATACAGATCTAAATGCTTATACATGCCTTTACTATAAGCTGATGATATAGAATAGCAATTATTGAGTCTATTGTGCATGTAGATACATTCTAAAAAATGTGTTCGTCTTAGCTTAGATTGTTTTAAATTATTCTTTCATCTTCCGTAATGCAATAATATCTATTGTTCATTACCAAACATAGGTTAGAAAGTTTTTAGTTTATCCTTTAGACCAACTTGACTCCGTTTTGCATCAACAGCAAAGGTCGATGTGCTCAGTCTTCCATCTCTTTTCACAAAAATCTCATCACGTAAATGCTTACTGCCTCCAAACAGTTTCAATTAAATCGAGAATCACATTCATATGAGAATATATCCAGCAGAAGCTTGAATTATTCTTATGTTGAATGCACAATTCCATGAGCTTCTAACGAGTTCTTTATATGTTAAAGGTCTTGGTTTGACTGGCTTAAATGCTTGGCCCCATTAAAACTTTCTTCTCTAGTATGATTTAATATAACATTTCAAATAAGAAAAAAGACGCCTCGTGTGCAAAAGTAGTAAATTATATTTAAAATTCATTCACTGCGTAGAGCTTAAAGACCTGCTCTGAATTCGCAAAATTTTACTAAAACTTCTTAAAATTTTTTTCACTTTGAGTTGGGCCGAATTTCCAATTTGTTTTGGTTTCGAAATGTTTATTCTCCTGGATTAAAACAAGTATTTCGATAATATATGTGTGTTAACTGTTTTAATAGTGACTTCCAATTGGACAAGTGTGGGAACGTGAAGTTTTTTAAAAACATTTCTTTAATTATGTTGAAGCTTTGTTTTACTCTAGTTCATCTACTGATAACACGGACATCCTATTACCGAATTTGATATTACGAGGGGTGATCCAAAAAAAAAAAAAATAGTTTACAAGTAGAAGTGTTTGAAAAGTAGAAATTGTAGATGGGAATATTATTACCCAGAGTGGAGACGCATGGCACTAGTTGTCTTAGACCGGTTGTTAGTACTGAGATCTGAAACAGCGACAGTAATGCCAAGATGTATAGAGAAGTGGTCTCGCACAGAAATGCGAGTCGTGATGCGATCTCTATGTGCCAAGGATATGCCTCCATTGGACATTTGCAGACAAATCGTTGACGTGTATGGGGCTTGAGACAATGAGTAGAAAACAGGTGGCGAAATGGTATAATTCTTTTGAAGCGGGCAGTGAGATTGCTGGAAAGGTTTATATAGGAGATCTGAAGCCATCCCCATACAACCCCGATTTTGCTCCCAGTGACTGTTTCCTTTTTCCAGCATTGAAGAAACATTTATCCGAAACAAGTTTGATATCAGACGGTGATGCTCAAAAAAGTTCCAAGATCTGGCTCAATAGCCACTGACCTGATTATTACCAAGATGTGTTTGTTAAACAAATTGATCGAGCGGTGTGATAAATGTCTCAACAGGTTTGGTGATTATGTAAAGAAGTGACCACTACACATGTCTCTTAATTACCATTTTTATCCTTTGTCTATTGTTAATAAAGCATTTTTTCCTTTGCTTTGTAAATATTTTTTGTATCACCCTTCGTATAATAGATAATCAATTTATCACTCACCATTTCAAAGGAATCGGACTCACATACTTAAATATATTGGTTATTCTTCATGTTTTTGTACAGGTTGGACTAAATTGGGTTCTAGGGACCATGACTACTGGTGAAGAACTGAAGAAATTTTCACGAAATCTTGTCATGAAAACCGTTGCAATAAGTAGTCTTTCTACAGGAATATACCTAAAAACATTCATGCAATTCAAAACTTAACCGATGTGACGACATTCGAAAATAAATACAAAAAGTTTAAAATAAGGAATATCCATAAGAAGTGAACTAAACTTGTTTAAAGCTGTGCAAGACTAATATTTCTCATTCATTTCTAAGCAAATCACTCCCACGGATCTCCCAAAATGAAAATTTAATTGCACGAGAGATTTAAGTTTAATGATTATTTCCAGTTATTATAGGACAAAAAATTTAGATAGTCAATTTTAAAATAAATTCTTACTCACACAATAAATATTGACGGTAGATATCATTCAAACCGTTTCAGTTCAGTTTAGAAATATATTTCATAGGTTTGTTCCAACGCATCTCAGTTGCTTCTCGCGATGCATTTATAATTCCTGGAGCTTCTTCTGAACTCTGCTTTTGCTGAAACTCTTAGTTGAATAAACCCAAACGTATTCGAGGGTAAAGCATGCGTATTCAGTGCATGTAGTCATTCAAATCTCCTTCATCAAGACAATGATTGACAAAAATTATATAAAAACTAAAGAGTGCATTGAGCAGGAAATGATTATAAATAGTTTTCAGCTATTGAGATTTTTTTTTCTATAAAATAAAACTTCGCTTTTATACCTGACATGTATTCGATTAGACATTCTAGAGGATGGATAATATTTTATCCTTTCGCACAGTGTCATTTGAACTAAAAATTGGACATATATTCTGTTACGTATTTTTTTCTTTTGCATTTTAATAAGGATAGATTATTAAAAAGAAACTAGCTATGAGTACAACAGGCTTAGGTAAACAATTTATAAAAGATGAAAGAAACAAGAAGAATTAAAAACAATTTAGTCAACTATTCTTTATCTTGTATTGTGTTAACAAATTATAACTGGAATTGATAGTTTAATGATTTTCGCTACATTTGGAGCAAGTAGGAATGGTATTTTTGCATTGCCTGCTTGGATGAGAAAAAGAAAACAGTTCTGTTACTTATTAATAATTTCAGTTTCAATAAAAATCAAATGTAAATTGTTAATGTTGCATTGATGTGAGGATGGAGAACCTGACTTCCTAGTAAGTATACGGTATTTATATCTGTAATATAAATTGAAGTATGTGATGTGAATTCTAGGTATTGAATTGCATGCTTTTTATGTGATTGAAAGGGTGACAAAATTGGTTGGTATTCATGTTGTTGCTTACACTATTATTAAAAACCCATTTTTATTCATTTTCTCTGGTAATAAAGAAATATCATTCCCATTTGTTGGGTTTGAGTGGTTGTCTAGATATTTTCTGGCTTTCGCTTAAGCTTTTAACTTTTAGAAAAATTCTTTTAACAATTTTAATTTCAACTGAAGTAATCAGTTCTGCATTAAAATTGGAATAGAGAACTTATTTTCATGAATTTTCAAGAGCCTTTGACTCCCATGTCTCTACTTTTTAAATGTGAAAATTTTATTTAATGTAAGCTAAAATGTACTTCAAATTTTTCTGCACATTTTAAATGAATTAAAATTCAATTATAGTACTTTTCATTAGCTTGTGCTAAACCTGTAATAAGAATAGATAATGCAATCATTTTTATTAAAATGTTCACGTTTTCTTGTTTTTATTACTTATAAAAAGCAATCTAAAGACCTTATTACTTTTCTAAAGAATATAATTTCAAGTTTTTACGCAATAACTTAGAATTTTTCAGCCAAAAAAAATCGTTTTCAATTTTCAATCAACTTTTAAATAATAATTTAAACATACATTTCAACAACATGTTTGGTACACAGACACATGCACACAAAACATTTAACATACGAAAATGCATTATGCATGAATGAAAAAAAAATCATTGTTCTACGTTTTGCTATCATGCTGACAAAAGTTCAAATTAATAGATTAACTCTCACAGAAAACTAAATCTAGGAAAATGTAATTCTTAGCACGTGTCTGTAATAAAATGAATTAGAAATATGACATTTTCTAGAAAAACAAATGAAATTGCAGATTTTCTGTGACTTAAAATATCTTTTATTTATTTGAGAATTCTGTGTTATTTAAAGTAAATGGGGTTTCCACTCAATCGAGACCTATTTTCTGAACCAATTACAATATACAAACTCATTTAATAAGAAAAACTATATAGATGAATATATAATTGTATTTTATGTAATCTGATTCAATAAATGTTCCGATATATTTCTAAATTTTAAATTTTGGTGTAAACCCTCTATGCTATGAGTCTTATTTAATAAAACATTCTTGAGACACTAATGAAAGGGGTTCTATCCTTTTGCACCAAAAGCTGGTTTTAGTTATGAAAATCTGAACAAAATTAATTTATAAAGCTCGCGATTTTAAGCAATTGTACTGATCGCCTCGAGGAAGATCATCGATCATCACCTAAGATTTCTCTAAAATTGACTGATCTAAAATAAAGAAATTCCTCACTACCCGAACAATCTGATATTCAAAGCTTTATAATTCAGTCAGATTTGATTGCAGAAGATTGAATCGATTTTTGATTTAAGAGTTTAATTTTTAAGAGAGAGTAAGAATAATTTACAGAATATGATTCATAAGAGTGAAGGGTTGTATAAAATTTACTATTATAAATTTTTCAGCAGTACGTTTAATAAATCAAATAAAAAGTATGAAATGAAAATTGATTCAAATATTGCATTTTTAAACATCAAATAATCTGATACAATCATCATCATCATCATCATTATGATTTTTGGAAACGCACATTTCTCACATTTTCTGATAATTTTACTCTTTATTTTAAAATGCAGGACATCGTCAAAAAATAATAAGACATTCCTATAAGCTGGCTATTTACTATCGCGTCTTCATAAAGCTGGTGTCGATAGAAAGAGCTCAAGATAACAGGTTTGCTTTGATCGCCACATTGATTAACTGGGCTGATTAATTTAGTTAATTAAGTTGTATCTCGAAATATTTCCATTAGGCTTACCATTTTTTTATCACTTTACCAATTCCTCATTATGAAAATAGCTGCCAAAATTTTTTGGTTAGCGTCTGATAAAAATTTGAAGAGTTCTAAAGTTTTGAAAAATGGCATGTCTATTAAATGAATCATGACAACTTTTAACGATATCATCCTAACTACATTTCCTCATTAAAAAATCATTTAAATAACATAACTTTACTACACAAATAGGTAAAAAAAATTTAAAATAAAAAAAAATTATTTTTGTTACAAAATTTTAAGCACGACTGTAGTAAAAAAGTGAATTGTAACATAATAAGATTTCTACGTGACCTCATAGCTGGAATATACTGAATTATCAGAATCCTAAAAATTGTTTGCACATCTGAATTAATTTTTGAAATATTTGAGATAAAAAAAAACCCTCCAAAATGCTCAACTGAGGATTTCAAACTATTTAGAACGCCTACTTGCTTAAGGATTATCAATCTACCCGTTTTAATATAAATCGCCATCCGATAATTTGCCAATCAAAGAATTTTTATATCAAGTGGATTTCTTTTCTTGTAAAAAAAATAAACTTAATCAGTTGATAAAAAGCTGTTTAAAATTAAAAAAAGCTTATTTAAATACTTACGTTGCTGGAATGACAATCAAACATAGTAACAAATCTCTTTTTTAATATTGAAAGTAATTTTATCAAGAAATTAAATAAATATAATATAAAGTTCTTTTTAAGGTTACTCTGTTGGTTGGAATTATTCACATATATTTGCTTTAAATGTGGTTTTATATTTTCCCTGAAATAGGTAAATTAAGATGGTGTAGCTCAAAGAAATTAAATTATTGAATCCCAAGCTAAATAATAACGTTTTCCAAAATTTGATACAGATCTTTATAATAAAACCTTATACCAAATTTCATCCACCTAGCCTTTTTGAGTACTTAGTTCTCATACTCGCGGTCGGATTTCTTTTCTTTTGATTTAGTAAAATCTTGATGCAATGCAACATTTTTTGTGGGAAGAAAAAACTACACATGAAATTTCATTGCTCTAATTCTTTTCATTTTTGGTGTTTCCATTTTCACAGGCAAACGAACAATATTTCAAATAAGTGGGAATTCTTTTCCTTCTTCTAGGTATAAATCTAGTAAATTCAAGGGTTCAAATTATAAAAGGATTTCAGAGATTTATCTTGCATACTTCAGGTATGAGAAAATAAAAATTTAATTCTAGTGAAATAACGAATATATATATGTATATATATTAATATGGATAATCAATTGTTTCATCACCATAAATATTGTCCGTGTGCAGTAATTTTGATCAAATACATCAAATGAACTTGCTTCTGTGAATCAACCCTTTATTTCTGTATTTTAAAATCCTAAACTTAATCTATAGATCTGATCTTGTTGAAATCTGTTTGAAACCAAAGGGCAATGTTTAAAAAAAATACTTCTGAACTTTATGAATTTTCTATCTGATAAGCAATTGCTCCAACCTATAAATAAAATTTCATCCCTTGTATAAAGGCTGATAAATCCACCTGCCTAAAATGCTATTATGCGAATTAATTTTTTTAATAATCAAATAAAATTTCATTTCAAAATATTGGAATCAATGTATTAATTCAAAATAAAAATGTTTGAGTGGCATCGAAATATTTAGGACTGGGCCAATCATAGAAGAGAATTCGAAAACATTTTGAAGTATGATAAAATGCTCACATTCCCAAACAAAAAAAATCATATATTAACTGCAATTTGAAAAAGAATGTTCGTGCTAAAGATCCATCCGAGTTTACATTTGGTTGATTTTTTTTGGTATCTTGGTGAAATCAAATGAAAGATATGCACATTTTACTTTCAGAAATCTACTATTTAATTAATATATAGCTTTTAGTGGGTTCTCTCTTTTCAGACTGAATTCAAACAATAAAGCTCAATTATAACACAAGAACTACTGCGAATTTTGAAATAGAATTTGATATTTACATAAAAGCATAATATTGGGTCAAAAATATTGAAATATCCCGTCTGCCATAATGGAACAATTCCATGATACTAATTAATCATTTATGTTAATAAACTTAATTAATTACTTTTTGCTCTATATAAACCCGTCTTCTTGAGTAATCTTCATCGACAAAAATTTTGTAAAGATGCCATATTAAGTAACAAAGTTACAGAGGTATCCCATTATTTTTATTGACGACTGAACATTTTACACAACTATGATCACAATGTTAAATCTACAGAGGTATGAAAGGTCTAATATTTACAGATTCGGATAGAACAAATCAATGCGAATGTTTTGATTTATAGTATGTGGGTTTAGTTTAGTTTAGTTACATTAACGTCCCGTTTTAAATCAACACGAGGGCTATTTTGGGACGGACCTCGTAATTTTGAACCACGATATAGTATGTGGGATCCTCGGATATAGCGTCATAATTTAATTAAGGTGTGAGGCTTGTGTTATGAAAACTTCTAGAAGTGAAAAAGAGAAAAAAAGTGGAAATCAATATTTATTCAAAATTTACAAAACAACAGATTTCCAAATTGTCGGCCTTTCAAACAAATGACATAGCGGCCACTTATTACTAATCGTGTTTGCAAAATCAAAACGCCTTAAACCATCCAGTCGGATTCGTGTGATTAGACTATGTCATTATATTTGAGGGTCCCATATGTGGTATATCAAAATACTCGTTTTAACGTATTCTTTTCGAACCTGTAAATATCAGACGTTGCATACCTTGTGGGACACTATGTCTTTAATTATAATGTACTAGTATATGCGTGCGTGTGTGTGTTGACAATGAAAAGGATGAACCGTCAGACCTTAGATGTTCAAAATTTAACGCAGATACATTTTAAGACGTTCTACTGGCAGACTTTGCTTTTTTTCAATTAGAGGGTCTCCAGGAAACTTTCTAGCATACTCACTAAGACAGGATTTATCTTTCCCCTTCCGTATCGTAATAAATCATGGACATTTGGAAATAAACACCACGAATGCTTAGATTTTTATTTTCAGAGACCCGTAAATGAGAGTAATGAAAAACTGTATATTCAGTTTTGGGGCTAATTTCTTTTAACGATTGAAACTAGTTTTCGAACTATAACAGAAAAAAGAAAGGATTACAATTTTAGCAACAAAATAATCTACCAAATTTAATTTATTTAAATTGTTACGATTTAACTTTCTGCTTTTAGATGTATCCTAAGCTAAAGACAGACAGAATTCTTCGATGGTTTCGATACAAAATACCATATGGATCCATATAGTGGTAAATGTGTGTATCAAATTTTATATATATAGCTTGAAATCGTTCACTTGCCAACTTCAATGAAATTAATTTTATTTCTCTACAATTCTTAAAATTTTTAAGATTTTAATGTTACATCAATAATTTTTGTAGATTCAATCATCATAATTATTTTCACGCTGTTAGGGACCCTATTAAATACATTTATTTTCGTACATATTCGTTGCTATTTATTTTAATTAGGAGAAAATTTTCAAAATAACTAATCAAGTTTAATACATTATCATGCAACGATTTATTTTTGAATTAAAAGTTCGAATTTTCTTTAAATTTTCTAACCATTTCATGTGACTACTCTTCAGAAAACTCTTATTGCCTGCATTCTCTCCCATTTTCTTATACCCGAGTGTCTCTAATTTTTATGATGTTGGTGGAAAAATTAGGGAAGAGCTGATTATTTTATTTTATTGCTTAAGAACCACAATTTCTCTATTCCTTTCAGTGCACTGACTGAAATTTAAAAAGAAAATGAAGATGAGGGAGTGAAGAGAACTCTTACCTTTGCAAACTTTATCTCAATAACCTATCAAAGGGAAAGCAAAACTTTTCTTTAAATTATTGTGATTTAAGTTATTGCATTTAGATATTATATAAAATATGATATGGAATTATATTTTAAGTGGTTTGTATAAAATATTAATACCTAACAGTTTATGTTTTGTACTTATTGTATTCACCTGTACTCAACAGCCATATTTCTTCCTGAGAATGGATTTCATTCAAAATTTGATAGAAATCTACAAATTTAGTATTAAAACGATGTACCGAATTTTGTACATGTAGCTCAATTCCTGTTAACATGTTCACGGAGCTGTAATTTCAAAAATGTGTTTTCGAATTCGGGGAGATCTGAAACACAGACAGCAATCAAAACCACTTAAAAAATTATAATATATTCTCTTTGCATACTTCATGTAGAAGAAATATAGCCTTTTCTTGTTATGCATTTTTAAAGCATCTTTCTATTTCAGAACACTCTGTATCATAAAATGCTGTTAATGGCTTAATTGCATTTAATTGAAAGAAGAATATTTTCATAGGGTTGTTAATTTCTTGAAATATTTTTAAAAAGTAGAGATATACTCTCAGTTCTTGCCGTCTAATATAAATTTTTAGTATTTTTTAAACTTCAAAGCTTTTCAATAATATAAACTGCATAAAAATCTTAGATTTGTGAATTATTTTTAAAATATTTGTATTTCGATAAGATTTATGCTACAATAAATACTGAGTTATTTGGTAGCAATATAAGTATATCTATGGTTGCTTCAATATGCAGTATTTCATTTTCACTTTATCGTATACGAAGTATAGAGAAGGTACTATAATCGTCAAAAAATTCAAAGTCAAGATTTTGATAAAACCTTTCGTTTCGGACATCTTTGAATCCGAAAAACACATTTTTGACATTATGGCTGTCTGTCTGTGAGAAAGATAACCCAAAATGCTTTAAGGTAGATAAATGAAATTTCTTAGCTCTTTAGTCTTTTCTCCTTTGTAGATTTCTATCAAATGATGAACAAAGTCTGCTCAGAAGTCTTTTTTATTTGAGTACAAATGGACTCCATGACTTAAAAAAAAAAAAAAAAAACACCGCAAAACGCTATGTAAATAAAAATTTATGCATAGGTTTAGCATCTAAAGTAGAAATCAAATTTTGAATCAAATCTGTCTGACGACCAACCATCTGTCGATTGTTTCCTTCACATGCACGTAAACGTGATAATATAAACGTAAGGACTTAAATCAATGAAATTCGTTCGATTGTCTTATGTCTATAATTCCGTGCCAAATTTTGGTATGAATGAATCTACAAAAAGGCGTTCAAAATACGTTTGCTTAAAATAGATTCAATAAAAATGCCAGATTCATGCCAAAGATCTGTACTGGAAAACTATCACCAGATCTGTGATTTTAATTACTGAGCATCGTAATGGTGGACACCATCCAAACTTTTAATCTCGGCCCTATCCAAGGTTCACTATTTTATGCCGGGAGGGGGAGGGATTAATTGGAGGAAGAATGTTTTGAGAAGACAATTCCCCTTAGCTCTCTATAAGCACAAAATGTACAACAATATCGTTATGAAATCTTCCAGACATTAGCTACCATTCTGAATATCGAACAGCATTGTGGAAATATTGTACAATATTTTGTGCTAATATGGTTTCACTCGAAGAATTGAAAGGAATTTGAAAATAGTAACTTAGATGAAAAGGAACCTACATCAGCTCTCCAGCTTGCAGAAAGGAATATTTTTAATTACAGCCAAAGTCAATACATACTCCTCTAACAAAATGCCAGGCCATTCTTCATTCTAGAGCAAAAGATGCCGAAAGGTTTAAACATAAGCAATATCCTAATTGTACGAAATGTAAAATATTATCCAACCTCCTGGAAATCGCTTGTGTAAAATACTTGAATTCATTTATAATAGATTGAAGTATACTTGCATCTGGAGTTATTGATATTTACAATACTTGAATCCATTTATTTATTATATTATGATAAATGAAATACGGCTAATGAGGTTGATTTCCGACTTGTTGCTTATCATCTTGAAGCTTATAAATATTTCCTTTCTATTTTTACCAATGGTTCAAAATGTTCTTCATACACTTCATTTATTTGGGTTTTTATCAAATGCGTAAATAATTGTATCAATTTTATCCTTTTTTTAATCAATTTTTGTAGCAAGTTTACCCTTCCTTCTCTGTTTTTACCACTTAAATCTCTGCCATCTTTCATGCATTATCTCAAATTTTAAAGACACCACCTGATAATTATATTATTTACTCAAACTCAGAGAGGATCATGGAATCATTAGCATCACTCCATTGTTTTAACATTCTTGAATTGCATGGTTATCTCACATGCAAGTCTCTGTAGCGATTTGACGATAGGCGAGATTCGAACTCTCGATGTTAGGGTTCGTAACTAGGGATGACGAATATTTTACGAATTGTTATTATGTACGCAATATCGAAAAGTCACAAATACCAGTGATCAATACTTTTCGAAGAGAGGTGGGATTCAAATCCTTAATATGATCTCACTGGTTACATTTTGATTACAAGTCCTGGATCAAGATCGGAAGTAGCAATCGATACGATCTTCCTAAGGGAAACTTCAAGAATTCAACCTTGGGGGGGGAGGATCTTGCGTAGGAGAAGTCTTAACCGCAGATGCACTTTCCAGGAAAAGGCCCTCTCCTCCCATTGTTGTTGTAAGACTGACTGGTCACAATCAGTGAGTTTCTTATTTCACAAACAACCCCGTGCACGTCTTCAGTCTGACGCATTTCGCCCCACTTGTGGTTTTCTCAGGTTCTTTTATGTCTTCATTTTACAGACAATTTGTAGAAAGTTCCCAATCTACATCTCTTGCGATAATAGTCCTACAGTGGATCAGATGTTCTTTGTATTGATAAAGATCGCTCCATGAAGTCTTACACAACTTTGGAATGGAACTAACGTCTGAAACCAAGAATAACTTTATTACAATACAAATAAATGTTTTTCTTATAAATTTCAAAGTCAATCTCAAACATTTTATCAAGACAAAAATTTGAGTATTTGAATTAAAATTAATTGAAAAAGTTTAGGAACAACATAGGAAAAAAATTCTTAAGTAAGGATATAACTAAATTTTATTTGCAATAAAAGTAATTACAGTAGCAAAACTAACTAAATAAAAAATAGCAATTTTTAGAACAAAAAAAAAATGAAATAAAACTCCACTTAGATAAACGGCTCTTTTCAGAGCCAAAAAATAAATAAATAAATAAAAGCAATTTCTGAGAGAGAAAAAGAAATTGGGTGTTTGCCTGGTTAAAATTTAAACCAAAATTTTTTCTAGAGATAAACACTGCTCTTTTAAAAGTGAATTGAAGTTTCTTTGAAATCAAAATAAATTAAAATTTAAAAGCTTTTTTTAGAGCCTGAAAATAAAGCAATGGCACATTTTACTTTCATTTCATTGTTAATAAAATGTGGGATATGCTTTCTTCAAAATAAAAAAGAAATGAAGGAAACGAAGACTCTCCTTAGAGAAAAATATTAAAAATTAAATATATTCTGATAGAAAATAAATAAAACTCCTTTTCATCCTGAAAATTAAACAAAGATTAACTCCAATTATAGCAAAAATTCTTTTTTGGAAAATCAAATTCATTCTTTCAACTAATAAAAATAAAATAAAATATTTTCTTTCAGAACAAAAATTAATTGGAAAGGCTTCTTTGGTAGCTAAACAAAAACAGTTCTTAACAGCTAAAAAAATCTTGGAAATTTTTTTTACAGCTTCATATTAATATATGCTTATAGTTGAATCCATCGAAATGAATGATAAATATTTGAACCAAGAATTACTTAATGTTTTGTATCACGGAGTGGTGGAATGAAGGTATTCCGTGCCCAAGAGGAAATGCTACTTCCTACTTTTTTTCAGTTTTAAATTTTTATACTTGAACTTGATATATTCCTGCTAAAATACATTTCGGTTTAGATGTTTAAGTAAACTCTCGGTTTTCTCATTATTTGTAATTATTTATGGAAACGATTGATTTAATACTTTATAATAAATCATCCAGTAAAAGTTAGTAATGTAATTTTGAAATATTGTAGGACATTCGTAAAATCTATAAAAATAATAATTAGTTTTTCTTTACGTTCAAATAACAGAAGAGAAGTATTAAAATGCTTATACCTTTACTTCAGTCCACTGACAAATGACTGGACACTCAAATTATTCAGAAAATATTTGCATTGAAATAAAACAAAGCTTCATAAAAAAAAGTCGGGAATCCTAGATTTAATTTTAAACATTTCTCATCGATAATCTAATTCATTTTCTATTAAAGATACTAGTTTTTAATAACGAGTGGGGATAATCGAGAATGTCATACAGAAAAAAGACCTTCAAAAATAAAGTTAATAACTTTTTACGTAATATTTTCGGAATCAAATCTTATGCACCGAATTCTAAGTAAGCCATATCTAGTTTCAGTTTTTCATATTAATTGTTTTAAACCTGATTATTTATTTATCAGTAAATTTTTGTGCCGAAAAAAAAATGTTTTTATAAATCAGCTACTAAATGTCTACAAAACTAAGCATATTTTTCAAAAATACTACTCTGCAATGAGAAATTGAAATGCCCAGGGAATTTTTTTTTCAGTTTAAATGTTAAGTAACGGCAATTTAACAGAAAAACACTTCTAGTCTATATAAATAAACATGAATGTTTGTCTGTATGTCTCTTATGCGCTGCCGTACAGCTCATCCGATTGCGATGAAACTCTTAATGCTTATTACTTGCACTTTTTTGTTTCTATTGAAAGTAGAAAAACAAAAAATATTGCCAACACTAAAGTCTTGAATAATAAAGTTAAAAAAAATAGAATTAATATTATTTACTATTCTCCTTTATATATCATTCAATTTCAATGAATGTATTCTTTTCCGATACGAACATTATTCTTTCTATCATTCCTAACTAAACAAAACATTTATTTTTAATTTCAAACGATATTTCCAAAATTATTCCTTCTGCGGCAGAAACGCACAGGGTATCGGCTAGTAATTTATATTACAAACGGTTCGAAATACGTCAGGAATAAAAATTATAATCGATTTCTACGGGATCAATATATTATTATAAGGATGTTTTTAATTTGCAAAACTGCAGAGAATTGTTATCCGCTTGATGTACGAAGAAATGTGAATATTTTTTAAAAGAAAATATAAGCAATTAGTATCTGTAATACATTATATATAAATCGTTACATCTAGTCAAAATTGATGAAACAAAATTATAAAAATAAAATAAAATTAACAATGTTGTGTTCAAATTTTTTCAGTTAAATTCGGAGCTTCAGTAATGTTTGAGAAATTGATTTAATTTTAAATATAATTGAAAATTTGTAAAATTTTTGTTTAATGTACTAAACTATTCAGCAGATATCTTTTTTCGATTTATTTAGCTAGTATCATAATATTTAATACAGTATTTTCTCCAACAGAATTGAGGAAATAATTTTCAAGGAAAAAAATATAAATGCTATTAAAAGTCTTCTCTAAGATTCTGACCAGGTGAAACCGGAAAAAAAAAAAAAAAACGCTGACTACAGAGGGGACAGATGGTTGAAATCGAAGAGGTTCTTTTCAACAAGCACTTTCAAAAGAAGCGGAAAGCATTTTCTAGTTTCTCTCCCTAAATGCCCTATTCAAAGAGCTTTTTCCGAGTTTAGTTTATCGAGGTTAACTGCATCCCCTCCCCCCCCCGTCAGAGAACATCTGTTGTCAGAAATCGCCTCCTGAGGAAGAGGAGGAAAAGGAAGGCTGCGCCTTGCAGGAGGACAATGAACATCAAAACAGATTTCCAACCCCAGGCCAGCCATTCTTCCCAACCCCTTAATTGAATCGTACGATACAAGGATAGAAATGGAGAAATCTGAGAATGGACCAGTTACTCATAGAATTACAGAATCATTCGAAATTGCATATCACTGTAATTGATGCTATTCACAGGAAGTGTTTGAAAGAGTAAAGTAATTGCTTATTTTATAGTATCAATGAATTCCTGACTTCAGTGACTTCTTACTTGACAATATGAGAATCCGATGGAGATAGTTTTTAAATGTCCGTGACGTGACCTACTATTAGCATACGTTTTGCAGGGCCATCTGTTTGCAGAATAGTGAACTGAAGTAAAATTTTAAGGAAATGACTCTGTTTCAAATTTTTTTTCAGAAAATACTTTAATCCAATAAATGAATTAATTAAATGTTTGGGAGAAAAAATTAAGCTTAAAACTTTAACTCAAATAGATAAATTGTCAATCCCACATTACTTAAATTGTAATTAAAAAATATTCTTGATTCTTGTTGTTAATTTTTAATTAAAAGTGGGATTAAAATAACAGTTATTTGAAACAAATATTTAAAAATAATAATAGAAAATATAATTGTTATTAAAAAATCGTGGATTATGCACCTCTATTCGTAACCAGATAACGCAACCACAAGATTAAAGTGACAGTCATTCTAGAGGTTGTTATCTGGCTTATTAAGCTTACTCTACTGCTCTTTTGCTGGGTTCTATCTCACTCTGGTATACCGGGAAATGAATTAGTGAATAATATAGAGAAATCTGCTACTAAAATTTTAATCCTATTCCATCCAAAGATATCAAAAACCATGTTCAGTCTTCACTTAAAATTGTAAACACAATGGGATGTGATGAGAGAGTTGGCTGGAATTGTGCCAATATGGAGGTAAAATTCCGCCAAGGATAGAACTTGTGATGTTTGGGTTTGAAGTCGTCTAACATATCCCTTATACAAAAGTAATCACCGATGTTTGGTAGCAATTACTGGCTTATTAAGATGTCACCACAGGGAGGAGGAAAATAAATTTCATGCGACTATTGGTATATCTTGCCTAATAGAAAACTATTGTGGGAGTCCGCTCCCAAAAGCATAATATGTCAATGTCTTAAGGGTCGTTCCTACGGCGCATCCATCCGCAGACGAGCCACGTGCTCCAACTTCAGACTCCTTTTGCGGTTTTCAGGGCTCCTTTGATGCCTGTCGATTCTACCGACAATTTGTCGGTAAAATGCTCAAGCATCAAAGGACCCCAGAAAACCACAAGAGAGGTCCGAAGGGGGATCGCGTGGCTCGTCTGAAGTTTCTCCCGTTGTGTAACTGGCCCTCCTCACATCTTAATGGAACGCCCACATTTTAATAATCAATTTTTCTGCTGTTTTTATTTTCTTTCCCAACATTACTTAAAAATATATATTTCATCAAGTCCCAATCTTTTTACTTAAAAAAAATTGGATTTTGCTATTTTAGACGATTTTTTTAACCTTAAGTCTTATTTTTATCATATTTTGCAAGTTGACAGGTTCTGATGTATGACATAATTTTTAAGCAAGGATTTCAAAAATAAAATTTCAACTTTCAACATTTGTTTGGCGCTATTTAATCATAAATGATTCTTGTACCAATAAACTCCATCAAACCAGACTGTCTCTTTCATATCGATAAAACATTTCTTAGTTCCCATAATATCCCAAAACTGTTCGTTAACTATAATTTACTTAGATTATAACAGCTACGCCGAAAAACACTGTTACCTAAAAGGATAAAGGATCTGAAGATGTTATCGTAAAATTTTCTATTCGGCTAGATTTTTTTTTAGAATTTTGATTAGAAAAATTAAGAAAAAAAATTTGCTGTTGATTCTATTGATTTCATATAATTTCAATTTATTTATAAAAATGTACATACCATCCATTAACACTCCAAAACCCAATTTGTGCAAAATTGGTTGCAATGTATATCGAACATTTAATTCTTAATCTTAATCGTAATCGTTCTAATTTTTGTTTTCAATTTTTGAGGGATACGGAAAACCGTAAATATGAAACTTTTGACGACCAACTTTACGACGGAATATTCTCCATACAAACAATTTCCTTTAAGCTATTCTTGCAAACTCATGACAAGCAAGCAAACATAATTTCCTTCATTATACAATGGATTCCGCATTGTGAGTTCATTAAAATTATAATAATTTGAAGTAATATATATCCTTTTACTTCCCTCTTATTCTTCTGATGTTATATTTAAAAGAATAAAGTATTTTACGAAGTGGATATATTTTAAACTAATTTTAAGGATTTTTTAATCTTTCAAAATTTAACTCTTCATTTCATGTATAAAACCTTCTCCGTAATTTTCATTACACTAACATCATAGTTTTAACTGAGTATTATTATTATAACATAAGTATTGTTTCTTTTCACTTCCTAAGCTCATCAAACAGGTTAATAAATTCGTAAAGATATATTTATGTATATTTAATTTTTAAGTACATCATATAGGGAGTAAAATTTTTATGAGCGGCTAAATAAAAAAACGAAGAATAAATACTATCTCAAATCACGAAATTTGAACTGTTTATCACCATTTTTCATGTAATATTCAAATCAATATTAAAATTTCTGTCAGTAACTTTTTTTCATCATCTTATTTGTATTGAATTTTTTAAAATCAGTTCAGTTAAATTATTGTTCAAAAGTTAAAAAATTGTACAGCTTTTAATGATTAAAAGATTTCATTTCCCCCCTTCTGATTAATAGTTATTATAATAATTTTTAGCAATATATATATATATATGTATCTTGGAATGTTTTAGACAAATCAATAAAAACATGTATGTACACATATTTATTATTCAGTTTTATTTAAATCCAAATACCTAATTCACTGTTCTGATAGTGAGTTTCAATTTTACAGTTAGCAAAATAACATTCGATTGTATATCAGTAGAGAAGCTTCAGGATAGTACAAAATGTGCAAGAAGGGTAACGAACTTTTTTTCCCCCAAGTTTTCTATAATTTCTTAAATCATCTAAACTCTGTTTTTTAAAACTCTTTAAATGTCTTACATGCTGGGGAGTTAATGGTAGGAGAGCATGGATAGGCAACTTTTCTTATGATATGGCTTAAAGTGCAAAATATAGTGGAATTTATATACAACCTGTCAACTATAAATTGAAAGTCTTGCTGTGATAATTTTTCATTGTTTCTTTGGTGTTTACCCACCCATCTTTATTTCCCCTTTTACTTCCACATTTTCGTGGATCTTTCATTTTCATTTCCGACTTACAATTTTTACTTATCACATTTTAAATCAAATTACCTTCTCAGTTTACAAAATATGTTAGAAAAATATTCTGTATCTATTTCAATAATATTGTTGCTGTTACATAGCAAGAAGACATGTATTTGCATCACTAAATATAATAATACAAGTTAAATAGTAATATCAATACTTATTTTGTTAATTTTTGTGTGTGTGTGTGTGTTTGTTAGTACACGTAACTAATTCAATTTTGTTAACTGTTGAACAATATCTCATTCAAAAATATCTTTTAAGGTTATTTTATGTCTTAATAATATGTTTCATATGTCAACATTTTACTTTGTATAGCTAAATGATTTTACTTTGGAGGTAAGTGATTTTTATCAGGAGCATTTTTGTTTTTATGTTTTACTTTGAAACTGGAAAAAATATATAAAACAATTGGAATACTTTTAGGTTTGCGATAAAAATGTTTCTCTTTGTTCATTGAATAATCTACATTTTTTACAATTAATTTTTTTAATATATATTTGAGATTAAAAAAAATTCAAGAATTTATTTTACTAGAATTTTTATTCAAATATCTCTCTATTTGCTAACTCTTCCAAACATGAAAACTTATGCATCAATAATTATCTTGTTTTCCACAAATAGAAACTTATTATTAATTGAGAGCATTATGTTTGTACTCAAGAGCAATCTTTGATATAACATTTAAAATTTAGACATAATTTTTTAAAGAGTTGTGACATATTTACTATTGCAATAGTTTTTAGTTTTCTAATTTGTTATATAAATCTTTTTTAATCCTATAAAAAATGAATTTTATTATTTAATATCAAATGAATATTTAAACTTATGAAGGAAATCTAACAGGATTTAAGTATATAATAAGAAACAATTAGAGTAATGAGTTGTAGTAATAGATAATTTTTTAACAAAGTATTTTTCAAATATGTCAAAGTATTCACAATTATTCTTCAATACTTATTTAAGAATATTTTGATACATTTGAAATTTATATTTATTATAAAATCATTTGATATATTAATTATTCTTTGAATATTTTAAAATCTTTTTTGTATATGTGTACTAAATATAAAGATACTTTTCAGATTGAACAGATCCATTCAATATGTTTTACATTTATATTTTTGTGCCACAATGTCAGTTTTCTAATGGATCTTTCTGGTTGATGTGTTAAAAATCAAAAATGGTTCTGTTTGTAAATATCTGAAGTATGCAAAATGCTTTTATAATGTGGTTTACAGAATGAACTTCTGTGCTTTGAAAATTTCTTTTCTTCAAAAAGTGGCTTAAAAATGGAAAAACTGAAATGAAATTTAAATATTATGTATTTAGTATAATTAAATCTTAATGTATCTTGACTCTTTTTCCAATGACCATACTTATTGTTTTGCATGCACTACAGAACTGAATTTAAAAAGAAAGTGCTTTCTGATTCTCTGCATTGACAGTAATATAGGTAAAAAGGATGTGTTTATTTTCAGGGAACTAATTTTTCAGATGGGCATTTTCTGACTTGCATGGAAATGACCACCAACTATCCATCAGGTTTTCATTGTGTGAATCTAGAGATTGCCCTTCCTAATTTTGCTTGTGTGATTACCGCTTGAATTGTTGTTTGATGCTCGACATCTTCTACTATATAAACATTGCAATGATAGTCACTATTGTTCTTATTTGATTTAATGTTAAATAGTATTATAAATCAGGTATTCTTTAATTATTTTTTATTAAAAAAGAAGCTTCAAAATTATTTTTTTCTCTATGGTGAAATTTTATCAGAATATAAAATGTTAGTTTATAAGTCACTGGTGCTTTGAATATTAAGCAAGAATAATTTAAAAGAAACTTAAAAATCATCTTTTAGCTTTTGATATTTTAGAATTTCAGGAATATATTGCTTAAGAAATACATTTTTCAGCTTCAAATATGTGATTTTTTTAAAAAATTGAAAATTTATTATCTTTTATGGTATGCTTTATTGAAGTTTACAAACTAATGGCAGCATTTGAGATATTATCTATGTTTCTGTTGAATAAATGAGATTTAATCAGCTATTTGGACATATTGGATTTTCATATGACATAATCATTATGTGCACTTTTTTCATTTTTCTTCTTGGGAGTCAGATATCATAGTGATAAATGCTTCTTCTCATCATTATTACTGGCTTTATGAGAAAGTGATTCAGCTTCCTCTGAATTATACCAATTAGTGGAAGTATAATTTTGTTTTGCGTTATGTTCAGATTTTTTGTTGACATTTTTTGAAATAATAATGTAGAAACACTAATATGCAAACTCTTTTTTTGATCTTTAAATTCACAGTCAGTTTGGACATCTAAGGATGAAATTTGTGTTCATTAACAATCATTTAAATTTTCTTTAATTTTCACATGTCTTGGTACTACAAAACAAGAAATTTGTAGAAGTTAGAAGTTAAAAATTCCTAAAAGATGAGTAGAAATCCAACAGATTTGTACAATAATGATGGGGAAATTCTAATTCGTTTTTTATTAAAGGATATGTATTAGCATGTTAGTAAAGACATTAATAATCCACTGGTATTTCCTGAAAGTAAAAGGATTACATATATTTGTAAAAGTGTAGTTTTTTGGGAAAACTATTAAAAAAAAATTTTATCGTAAAACTGTACTTTGGTGTTAAGAGTACATTTTCAGAAGAAACAATAAATCATTTTTTTCGTTTGTCTTTTGTTATGAAATGTGTACTATTTGCTCCTAATTTTTGTCACAAATAGCATAGTAATGAGTTTTGCAATGGTATTTTTATACAATTGATAAATTGTGGAAATTGAAAATAGCACTGAATGTGGCAATTAGACTAATTTTCTTTCTGATCTTGAATTGTATTCATTGTTTGGTTTTGTTACAAAACATAAATCTATAAGAGTTGGATATGAAGAGCACAAGAAGGGTTTATTGCTTCTTCTGAATCCTAACCATTTGTTTAATGGAATTATAGCAGATTCGGCCCTCAAGTTATTATATAGTAATACAGAGATGCTCCATCATGCTGGAAATATTCTCCATTATCAAACATCTGTTGAATGTAGCATAATGGATTTCTGTTGAAAATTTAAATGGAATAGAAAATTTGAGAATTTCATTAGTCATGATATTTTTCTGAATAAAAAGGCTTAATTCATTAACTCACTGGCAAATTAATTTTAACAGCTATTCACACGGTGCTTCATTGTCAGGCAAGAATTATCATTTGCAGTATATCTGTAATAATTATGATAGTTTGAGTAGTTCTATATGAAAAAAGTATGAAGAATTGTATATATATATATATGCTATTAATTTGAGTCCAATAATTTGAACTAGTTTAGTTAAATTATTAATGTAATAATTATTTAAAGGACATTTTCATTTTTGGGGGATCATCCTATTTGTAGAAGTCTGATAAGGATAAAGTTTGATTTCTTGTGATTATTAAGATTTTGATTTCTGAATTAGAATGCCAATAATAATTAGATTTTGATTTCATTATGAATACAACAGCATTTTTTAAATGTGTTGGATTGAATATTTATGAAGAATAGTGTATGGATGATTAAATAATCAGGTTTGTCCTAGTCATGTGCTTTCCATGAATCATTTGATGTATGTATTCTATGTATGACTTATTTATTCGATAGAAGATGATCATAATTGAATGGTTCTTAACATATGAAATCAGTCATTATGTAGGAAACTTTAATTCTCATATAATATTTATTGGGACAAGTGTTGGATTAAGACAATGTTTTTAGAAATCAATAATAGTTTTATCATTAGTTAATTTTAAATTTGATTCCATACTAGCACGAGTAGTGTTAAAATCCATCAATAAATTTCACTGTCTACCCGGTGCTGGTGGTGGAGGCACAGTTTACTAGACTTGTAGGCTTTACCTACTATATAAAGTTGGAGTGTTGTAATGACAATACCCTTAAATTTTGGCTAATTTTTTTTCTTTGTAGCTTATTTATTTTCCTATTATTTATTTAACTAACCAACTTTTCTGCCTGCTGAGGTGAAGCTTCTTCCATTTGAAACATAAGGGTAGAATTACTTCATGTAGGATTAAATAAATGATATCATATGATAATATTTCAGATCTAGGCAATATATCACTCAGCAGCATAATACAAAGCTGTGAATCAGTTGAATATCCAATAACCTATGATTCATTAAAGGAAAATCTAGATGCTTCTATTTATGAATATTACTTATGGCAAATAGATTTACATTGGAACAGAAGTGCTTATTTTGACATTTGATTCTTCTATCTTGTTTGAAATAACAATCATTAAACATATTTCTCAAGAATTTTATTTTTATTTTTTCAAGAGCCCATTTGTAAAAAATCTAAATGTCAATAATGTCCCTCCTGCATATAACTATTGCGTTTTTTCTCTCTTTATATTTCCTACAACTTTGCGTTGTGATGTGTTTATTTTTAAAAGGTAAACTAAAGTATTGGTTTTTATTTCTGTTGTATACCTGGCCCTTCAACTTTACAGAAGTTTGTACAGATTTACTTATTACACCATTTAATAATTGAATTTTTCTGAAGAATCATTGAGAATTTTTAAATTTACATTGATATTCTTATATAGTTTTCTTAGAATTGCAATTGCAATATTTGCTGTATAAATATATCAAAACTCCTTTATTATGTTGAAGTATAAACAAATTACATTATCAAATATGTAATCATAACAATTCGATTACGGTTGCATTGATTGTTCATTTACATAAAATGTAAACTTTAATGTTAATTTATTTTTTAATTCTTGTTATTATTGAGCCTCTACTCATGGTAACCCTATGCAAATGTCTGAATGTATCCCAGAATTATTTAGAATAGATTATAATATTAGTAATACCATCTCAGTTTTCAAGTACTAATTTTTCAATTCCACATTAAATATCTTTTGAGATATTTTATCCATTATTTTTTAAGGTCCTCATAATTTTATATATTTTTAAATTTCAGTAAAAAATTTATTAAAGATTAAAAAATGGTTAAAAAATAATTAAATATCATTTGGTGAAGTAAAAGAAATATGAACAGTTATTACATACCAAAATTTCTTGATGGGGATAAAAATAAAAAAAGTTTCGGTGCCAAGGACCCTGAAATTATATTATATGAATGTTGTTTGCAGTAAGATTTTAGTGAACTATTTTATCTCTTTTGTTAATGAATTTACTCTAATTTTGGGTTGAAGAATAATTCACTTTATAAGTTTTATTGTAGTTTTTAAATAACTTTTCAAGAAAATCTCAAAATTTATACTAATTTTCTGTTCTAGAGTAATTCACTTTGTTTGTTTTATTGCAGTTTTCAAATAACTTTGGAGAAAATTAAAAAAGTATCAATTTCAGAATAGTAGTAGTGTTTTAATTATTCCAACTTGATTATAAGATTATTATTTTTCTTTAAATGTTTTGTTTATTATTTTAGGTTTGATACTTTGGCACCTAGCACAAGTTTTCCACCTATCCGTATCCCAGCACCAACATGGAATACAACTGCTACTTTAAAAAATATACCAATTGATTCAAATTTAGCATGGCTACTATGTGCTTTGTGCATGGCTATGAGCTGGGTCATATACATCACATATTACAATTCACGAGTCATTGGATACATTTTAACAAGAGTTCTTAATCATTTCATAAAGCAAGGATACGTCAAAGTTGGTAAGACATTCATAATTTTTTAAAGAGGTAGTATTTTTGAAAAGAAATATATAATATGAATCAGTTTTATCTAATGATTTTATTTTTACATAGAAAAATGTTTGAAGTTAAAACATATAAATTGTTATTGCTGAGTTTGTGTTATCTATGTATAAAAAAGAATGAGCAAAAATCTTAGGATTTTCATATTTTAAAGGTTACCCCATAAAACATCCAAAGCCATCTTATGTTTGATCATGTTTTCACTAAGATAGCTCTCTGATATGAAAAGAGGACTTAAGTAGAAATAGTCAAATTTTTCATGCTTCATTGCTGAATTTTTTTCAGAAAGAACTTAAAATATAGGTTTAGCAAGTCATGTTTCTGAAATTATAAGATGTAATATTACTTAGTCTTAATTTTTAAGAATGTTTGGATGATTTAGTTAAAATTCTTTTTTTCCTTTCATGTTATTGTTGTCAGCTTTAAAATCAACTTTATTACTGTCAATTATTTTCTTTTATAGTATAAGTAGAGTCTATCACAAAAGTATACAGATACTTTTTACTCTCTATAATCTGTAAACAATAAATTTAAATAAATATCTTCTATTTGGAAGTTTTCCTTCTTCAAAAATATGCAAATTGCATTCATATTAGGAGTCATCTACAAATTTATATTTGCATAATCTTCAGATTTACCAATTACAAGCCTTTTTTTTCATATTTTAAATGATTCTTCATAATGAGAAATCCCCATATATAAAATTTTAGACAGATATCTTTGTAATAATGAGAGATATATGAGGAATATTAGGAGCTGTAACAAATAAGACACTCTGTTAATATTTTTTTTTTATTTGAATGCTCGTTTTGAATGGTAACTGTGTCCTAAGAAAGATGTTTTGAGTTTATGGATAATAGTGATAAAGAATGATTAAATAAGAATTTGAAATACATTTTTTTAAATTTAAATATTTAATTAAAAATAAACAATAGTTAAATAGTTTTTGAAGCATATAGCTTAAAATAATGGAGAATTCTGCTTTAAGTTTAGCAATTGATGTTAATAAAATAAGTTTTAATTAAAACGTTTTTGGAGAGACTGATTTGGATGAAAAATGAGACAGATACTTATTTCCTGAAACATTTCTTTGAAATTGGAACATAAATATAATAATGCTATGGTTTTACATGTTTGATTTTCTGTCAAACAAAACTTTTGAGCTTTTACCAGATAGATAAAAATAATTCATTCATCAAAGCATTTCTAATCTTGTTTCAATTATTTTTTTTAAAGTTAAAGTTTTGTATTTACATTAATTTGCCAATTAACAATTGCTTTTGTCGTTTTAACATTATATAAATTTATACTTTGTGCAGAATTTTAATTTGTGTATTTTTTATTAAATACTTCAGAAATCACTTATTCATCTGTAATTGATACCCACTTTCCCAAATGGAACTTCGCCTGAAATCTAAGTGGAATAAAATCTGTTACTACAATACTATAGATTACCTCCCCCACCCCCATCAACTTTATTTTTAAAAGGGAAAAAATCTTAATCTAAAGTAATATTTAAAAACATCCATTCTTTTCAATTCCATTTCCTCATTTTAAAAGCTTTTGGTTCTTGCTATATATGTTAAAAATTATTTGATGGAAATGAATCCAATATGGAACAATGAAATTTCAACTTTTTTTCTCTTCAATTGGTTTCAAAGTTTTTGAAACTCTATTAAAAAATTTGTGTTATAAGTCTAAAAGTTAATTAAAAACTAAAGTACATTTATATATTTTTAAAATTGCACCCTTTTGTTTTTTGTTGAGTATTTTAATGAAAAATTGAAATTTTTGTCAAAATCTTATATTTTAAAGCATACTGAAAAACTAGAACTCTCATTTAACATTAGGAATTCAAATTTTTATTTGTTTATAATTCATCAACCATTTACTTAGAATAACAACACATTATA
>JAPMOQ010019132.1:243454-301945 GCA_026543055.1 Argiope trifasciata
ATATATAATTACTTTCATTAAGAGAATTTGAGTATATTCGAAATCAGATGTTGTTATTTGAAAAACTATAAATTTGTATCTAGAGACAACCCCTTTATTAAAATATTTCATACTCTTTGAGAAAATGTTTCTATTGTAGTATGTATTTAGGGTTTTAATATATGATTATTAGTTTTGTTATAGCAAGCAGTGTTCAAATATCTTTTTTGATGGGCATTTCATAAATGGGCTTCATTCTGGTTGAATTTAGTTTTCAGAGAGTAATTCAAATGTGAAAATATATATGAGAAGAGCACAAATTAACATCTGATTTTAATTTGGATTTCAGTATATACTTGTTTGAGCCATTCTATCTAAAATTTTTAATCAAAATATTTTCCTAAATTTTAAAATTCATAACAATAGAAAAAAAATTAAGCAAAATACAATTTAAAACGTTTTGCATATATTTATATATCTATATGTACAATTAACAGGATACAATCTTATTTAGGGTCTTTGTCCATATCTGTTTTATCGGGGAAAATTATGTTCCGCGATGTTGCTTACATTACTGAAGACTGCACATGGCGAGCTCAAGATGGCTGGATTATATTTCGCTGGTGGTATCCATATGTTCGTAAAGAAATATCTGAAGGTATTACTTCTTCTAAAATAAAGTTAAAAAACTTTGATGGCGTTATATATTTTTCTTTTTATACATTATTCTATAATAATGTGACAAAGAAAAGTTTAAACAGTTAATGTTGGTTTTTCTCTTTCACTAAATGCAGTTAAACAGAAATAAATATTCAACTTCTTTGATTCTTTTATTTTTATTATTTTGTGTGACATTTTCTTTTATTCTGCTTTTGATTTTTTTAGGACTCTTATGTATATATATAATTTCTCTCTCTTATTTCTTATTCCTGTTCTTCTTTGGCTCTGACTAAGCTGTTTTTTCCCCCCCAAATAAAACTGTTTATCAGTAGTTTCTTATTTCTGTATAGGAATATATTTAAAATAATTTAAAAATTTTCATATAATTAAAAATTAATATTAGTTTTGAATAAATAATAAAAACTATTTTATATCTAATAATTTAATTACATTCCAATTTCAAATAAACATGGTTTACTGTATTTGTATAATAAATCTATATTTAAAAATGATAAAGTTAATGAAATTCATATGAATTGCAAACATATAATTTATTTAGGATTTAAGGTTAATTTTTGCGTATTATCTAATTTCCTGTTATTATTATTAAAAAGGAAATTGAAAAAAAGGGGGGAAGGAGTAATTGATAAAGAATTATCTAAAAGGGGGTAGCAAATTGTGGGAGTTTAAGCAGTAAAATATATTTGCACATATAATATGATTTCGAATGATTAGATTAATTATTTGTAAATAATATTTTTTATGTTGAAGATCAAATCACAAATTTAGTTTTGCTGCAATCAGGTCAGCAACTTTAATTCAATTTGAAAGCAGAAAAGACTTCATTACAGCTAATTTTTGTATTGAAATGAAGGCATTATGTAAAATTAAAAATAAAATTGTTTACCGCAAATTATGATTAATTTTATTGTTTTAATATTTTCAGACTTGTCTCATTCTGATACGAGATTATCAATGCTGCTAAATGGATTTGAGCTTCATGTGTATAACCGTTCACAGTTGTATTCTCGATTAGAACATCTATTTGGTTTAGAACCTTCTATTGTGCCTTCTGGTTTGGAACCATATTGGCAAGATTCAGGAGGAGAAGGAGATACTCAAACACCAATAGAAAAACATGATACTATTACTGTTCCAAAATATGAATGGCGAGATTTAATCCCTGTAATTAAAGCAGAAATTTCTACAGTATGTAATAAAAATATTTATTTTTTTATAAATTGGCATAAGCTTTAGTTTTTTCTTTCATTATTGTTTTGAACAAAATAAATTTTTAGTTAGACTTTGTATAATGCATGCTGAGAAACTATTATTGCACATGTTTTCATGACATTTTATAATCACATTGCATTAAAAGTGCATCTCAGCAGTAATTAAAGCATTCTTCTATGCTATTGTGTGCCTAGTGAAAAATTAATGCTATGATTGTGTTTAAAAATATTTTTCCATGTGTGTGGATTTGTGGGTTTTTAAATTTCGACCTTTTATAATTTTAAATATAGTTTCAGTTTAGTACATTTACACAAGCTTGTTTTTGTTTTAATTTTCAGTTTTTGGAATCAATATATATTTTTATAATTAATAATTTTTTAAGAGCTTTATTAAACTGTTAAACATCTGAATGATGGTAAAATTTTAATTTTTGACTGAAATATTGAATCTTTGAACTATCAGTGTATTCAGTATCGTATAAAATTTAGAATAATATAAATTTGCTTTATTTATTTAATATTATTTTTTAAATGTAAAAACATTTAACGGATAAATAAATTTTAGTTAAGCAAAAATTTGGAAGATTTTTTTGAGTGGAAGAAATCTTTTATAAAGCTTTTATTTGTAAATCACTTAACTATATGAAGGCCATATTTAAAAAGTCTCCTGCAGAAAACAAAAGAATAAAAGAAATGACATTATTTTAACTCTCTAAATGTCTTTTTTAAGTCCCCCCGGGGGATGGGGGGGAAACAAAGAAAAATATATGAATATTTTTTGAAAAATTTCCAATTTTTTGCTGTGAAATCAAATTTTTATGATTTTTATGTAATTAATAAAAGCAAAAGATATTTTTTTGTGGAATTTTTTTTTGAGGAACTTTAAAATAGTTTAATATTTTGCTCTTATAGCAGAAAATCTCTGGAAACTGGTTTCATTGGCAGTATTTCTTTTTAAGATATAGTTTTAGGAACAGTTTTTTTTTTTGTACTTAATGAAAATCGTAATTAATTAAAAAGAATGCTTTTCACTGAGATTTTTCTTCTCTGTACCATGAAAGATGTGCAGTTGATTTTGTTCAATTTTACAAATTTTTTTACTTCTTTGTTATGCTTGAATTTAAAAAATAAGAATAAGCTGAGAGCAATATGCTATTTTATTTTTTATTTCTACTTATTTTTATTTCTGATTTTTTTAATAAGCATCAATATTTTCTTTTTGCAGTTTTTGTTGATTAAAAAGAATTGTTTTCTTCCTTATTTTTGGACATTAAAAACTTTGTAAAAGTAGTTTAAAATTGGTCAATTCGTTTTTTTTCTAATTGTTGTTTGATTCTTTCTGAATTTTTATGCTGATAAGCTGTGAATCAGCATCAAATTAAATTCTCAATTACGTAAACATTTTTTTTCCCCTTGCTTAAAAAAATCTGTTAAGAGATGGTTTAAATGCATTTGAATTTTGAAAAAAAAAAAAAAAAAAGCTTTGATTTTTATAAGAATTATTTAAATGATTTAGAAATGCTGGGGACAGTTCTGATTGTCTTATTACTATTTGAAATATAATATTCATAGTGAAGACAAACATTTTTAAAAACGATGCACTAACAATGGTTAATTTTAATTCTATTAAAAATATAAAATGTTACCTTTTCCATTTAGTTTTGGAAATTTTCAAGCACTTGCAAGTCATGAAAACAAAATTATGAGTGAAATTAGAAAAAAGAACTGCTGTAATTTTAGAGATGAGGAAGCAAATACAATAAAAGATGAATTGAAAAGACTATCATGAAAATAAAATAAAAATTAGTAAATAATATGATAGAATTTGTTGTTTTTCTTAAAGTTTGAGGCATTAATTAAAATGCATATATTAAGAACATTAATGTTTATTATGAATTTATATACTGAATAAACCATATACATATGAAAACTGTTGTTGATATATTACTGTTAAAGACACTTAACTAGTTTAAGCTAATAGTTCTTGTGTTATTTTTTATATTTTAAACTATAAGTAGCTTCATATGAAAGCGTTTTGCTTATTTCAGTAATACATACCTTTATCATAAATAAAATGTATCTTAGAAATCATGACAAATGGATAATTATAATATTATATTGGCAGTTTTTGAAAAATGTTCTTTTCCATGATTAGTATGCACAAAACTCATAATGATGGATTAGGTATTCATTTTATTTTCATACTATCAAATATTATCCTTAAATCAGATTACTATTGCCTAGTATAGAATTTCAAGAGAAATTATTGATTGTTTCAGTTGCAGTCATGAATGCATCTTTGAAAAAAAGTAATACTGTATAATAGAAAAATATGTACATATGCTATCAACACTGTTAGATCTTTGAGGGTAATTTTGTATTATTTCCTATTGTTCATAAAAAAAAATTGTTTTCTTTTATCTGATATTTTTTTGAGCAGATTCGTAATAATATTTTATTGAAAATCATTTAAAAAACCTTTTTTCGCCTCTTTAAAATAAAGCAAGAAGCCAAAGTATTTCAAGAATTATTCAGTGTTTAATGTTAAATAAAGTTGAAGTAAACATATCATGAGTATTTTACTCAAGGTAGAAAATATCAAGCTTCTCAAATTTAGCCTCATTCTGAATGAGTTGTGTTGATTGGTGTTTGTAACAATCTTATACTGACATGAGCAATTATGTAGATGCATGTATTGTTAATTATGATTAATTATAAACACTGAAATTATCTGAGTGTCTGAAAGTTCAATTTTATCTTTTTTAATCATGCCATTAGGTTTTGAATTTCAGCTGTTAATAATGGTATTTTTCAAGTTCTTTTTATACTTGCAATTGCATTTCAGAATAAGCCATATATTATGTAACAAAAGTAAGCATGGTGCACAATGGAATATAAAAGATTGATTATAAAAATTGATTTTCAAGGTTTTGAACAGTTATTGCAAATGAGAAAATATTTTCTTATAGATTTTCATATCAACTGCACTAAAATTAATAATGCATGATTTCTTTTAGAATTTTTTAAAAAATAAAGCATTTTTGTCATACAGTAAAAGCTTCTTATTCGCGCTTCCTTCATTCGCGTTTTCACTATTGGCGGATTAAAAAAATGTGACCCAATTCCTATATTCACGGCTAAAAATTTCTTTATTCGGGGATCTAATAAGTACATACATAATCATAAAAGGATTCCAATAGGTATCCAACCCAATATCCTTTGTAAATGCCGTCAAATGGACTAATAAAAAAAGTAAAATAGATCTTATGACAACTTTGCCTAAAGTATGTTGTTAAATGATATCGCCGAGGACTTTGACATAAGCCGCCTTCTCCGCGATCGGTGTTTTTGAGAATGTAAACAAACAGAATGAAAGCAACCTTATTACTCAATGAATAAAGTATGTTTGTAGAATTAACGACTAAGAAATAAGGTAGAACTAACGATTAAGAAATGAAAATTTGCTCACCTCATTCCGAAGATTCACTTGAATCTGACGTAAAGAAGACAGATCTCAAAGACTGTTTTAACCATTTTAATGTAACGATTAAAGATTGGAGCAAACTATACGAATACAGAATGGATGACTCAATTGAATACAATAATCCACCGGAAACATGAATAAGAAAAATGAATAGACAGATATATAATTTATTATATATATATATATATTAATTTTGTCACCTAGGAACGTATCCCCTATAATCCCATATGAATTACCATTCCGTATTCACGGTTTCTGTATTCGCGGCATATTTATGGAACATATCCCCCGCGAATAAAGAGCTGTTACTGTATTAGATAGTATGCAGTCACTTAAAAAATTTTTTTGTTCTTTTTGTAGTTGATGCTTTCCAAATATATGCAACTTTTTTTTTTCTTTTTACTCTTAATCATATGTATTACATAACATAGGCGCCAAAGCTTCTTGGTAAAAAAATACTGTAATATTTTTTTTAAAACAATGCCTGAGGAATTTTGATAATTTGACGTTTACTAGATAACTGGTTAAAGATTAACTCATTTTATTTCAGTGTTTTCTTTTTTTGGTACAAAAAAAAATGTTCATATCTATAAGGCACAAGAACCACTTGTAATGCACAAGGATACTCATACCCATTGTTGTGTCACAGCCATGCAAACAAGGGGAAAATATTATGAAATGAATGGGAAATTGAAAACTTTGTTTTGTAATTTCATATTCATTTTTAATAATTAATGTACTAACGATTGTTTTTAAAGATGTGTCTTTGTAAATTTAATTTGTAACTCAGACTAAAAGAGAAATTAGTCATTAAAAAACATTCTGATTCCATGGAACTTACTGATACAAGTATTTAATTTTGATAAGCATTTCTCTTTTTAATTACAAATATTTAGACGAATCCTAATTTTGTGGTTTATTATTTAAAATAGTTCAATCAATGATATAGAAATATCCATTGTTTTTTTTAAAACTTGTCAAAATAAGTGATGTTTAGGGGATAAGTGCTTATAAAAACCAAACAATAAAGAGTGAAATAATATTTTTCTCAATTTTAAAACTTGTTATTAACGTAAATTTAATGTAATGAAAGGTATTATATAATGGATTTTAAGGTATTTTATATAATGGGAAATCGTATAAAAGTGATCAGTTGTATTTTAATCTCTAATTAATGGAGAGAAATTAAGGCTAATATTAATACTGTATGTTCTTGAACCGTAAGGTGTATTAAAAAAGGGGTTGAGATATCTCTAAAATTCCCTATATGACTCTTGCACTGGAATTATAAACATTGTTTTGATATTTGCAAAATGCATTAAATTTTTTTTATATGTGGATGAGTTACATTGTTCATAAAATTCGTGCAATATATGTTTCTGAACTAACCATTACTGAATTACAGTAATTGCCTACAACAGTTACTCAGTTATTATAAATTGCAATTAAAAAGTATCAATTTTTTTGGATAAATTATTTACTTAATTATAATACTTTATTTTAAACATTCTATTATTTTTAATATCCAAAATGAATGAAATTTTTAAAATTTTGATAATTAAAAATTCAATCACTTTTAAATTTAAATCAGAATAATGGGACCTTTTTCTGTGATTACTGTTATTGATAGTGGCTTTTTGGATCTCCTTTGAAGTTTCTAATAATTCTAAAGCATGTGGTTGAGAACATTGGAGTATGAAAAAAATAATTATGTAAATCCAGCAAATCAATCAAATTTAATATTTATCGTATTTCATTCTACAGGTACTGAATAATTGCATGATGACCTCATATGCTTGCTAAAGGAAACATTATTTTGAACAATAATATTAATATTTCTGTGTTTATATATATATATATATCCACATGTTTAGGAGTGAAGATTCAAAATGAAAAGAGACAAAGGTATGGTTAGTGTTTTTTGGTATTGAGAAAGGAAAATTAGTATTGTCCTTGAAGATACCTGACTTGGCATTTCTTTGAGCAAAATTAATTTGATATGGGAGATCAGTATTATAAATTTTGAGAAGCATAAAACAGAATTTAAAAAAAATACTGCACCACCCAAAATTTAAAGTGTTTTTCTTTTATGAATTAAGTGATGAGAAAAAGATTTCATAATTGTGGATTAATTGAATTCATTACTTTTGTGTTTAGAAGGTGCTCAGACTTGTAAATATGATATTCATAAATTTTTGAATAATAATCTTGAATTGAAAAAATTATTCCTATACTTTGAAGTAATTCATTTAGTTCTTTATGTACAATTCAGCAAGTTCATCTAATTAACTTTAATTCTAGCATTAAAAAAAGAAAGAATTTAAATATACTTTTGAATTAAAAAGCCTGATTCTTTTGATTTAATACTGGAAAATTGACATCATGCAGTGTTATTTCAGCATTGATAATGTCTATAGTCTATTTGTGTCTTGTTTGATTGATAAATGCAGGTTTACTTCTATATGCTTACAGCAAAGTTTAAAAATGCATAAATATTTAGAATATAATTTAGGATTTTTTATATTTAAAGCTGCATTCAATTTTATTCAGATTCCTTTTATTATTATTATTAAATTATAGCCTGACCATTATACTGATGAGCCACCTATAACTTTTTATAGTTTTCCTTTATAAATATATTGCTTAATGGTATAGCAATAATTTAATTTATTAAATTTACTTACCTGCATTTGGTTTTTTTTTCATACAATTATAAATAGTGAATTAAAAGAATCTCATATTTTAAATCGCTATAATTTAATCTACTGTTCTTTGAAAGTATTAAAACAAATGATAATAATTGAAATAATGCTTTTTAACTGAATTTCATCGAAATAAAATACCTTTTAATTCTTTTATCTATCCCTGCTCCTTTTCTTTTTCAAAATGAAAAGGTGGATAAATTTTATTATAGTTAAAGATAGTTGTTTGTCAAAAAAAAGTCATAAATCTTATTCTATTTATTGCAGCTTTTCAAGTTTTTTTTTGGAAAAAATTTAAATAATTTATTTAAAATTTTAATTAATTTGTCAATTAACTAAACTGGCAATGCTTTGTGAATTAATCAGATTATTTTTTTAATATTTTAATTTATTGTGAAGACTCTAAGAATTATTGTTTCATTTGGAAGGAAAATAAATGGGACTATATTTCTTCAAAACTATGTTAGTGTCAGACATTTGAGAATGATGCAGTATATCATTTAATTTTCAATGCAGATGCAAATGCAAAAATACACAACTAGTCTAATGAATCTTGTTTTTCTTTAATATAGTTTTCTATTATATTAGTGTGTCAACAAGTCAGTATGATCTTTTTGAAATGCAGATATGTACTCACTTTATTTGTCCTCTAAAATGCTACAATTTTCCCTCCAAATACATTCTATTCCATGATTCTTAAGCAAGTTTCTCACTTTTAATAGTACTTGAATTTAGCTTTTTACCCAATGATATTATATATCTTTCATATCGTTTTTCTCTCATCTTTTTATGTATTAATGAATGGCATTTTTAATCATTAAATTTGGTATGGCTGTGTGTTTATTTCGGAATTCATGTTTATCTATTATAGATGAAAGCTTTTTCCCCTCCTTTCCTTTTCAAAGTATATCAGTTGCTAAGCATAAATTATTTTTAGATTTAGGTTATGTTTATTTGCCTTATGAACAAAGTTTCCCCATGAAAAGTTTCCCAACGTTTCAAGCTTCTATAAAAGACGTCATTTTTAAACAAGCATTATTTGCTTATTATACATTAAATTTAGCTAAACATTTCCATATTGGTGTGATGTGAAGGTGGTATAAAATGAGTTGTTCATTCTAGTATCATTCGCATTCTCTAATCATTCATATTACAGTCCAGTCAAATAACTAGCATTGATAGGAATGTTAATCTAGCAAATCTTTTTGAAATTTTACTCAGTTTCACAATGCTCTGAATAAGCATGAAATCAAATAATGATACCTGCTTTGATTATGTCAATTTTTTGTTTTATGTTTTTTTTTATTAGTTAAAGTAGCTTGTTTTATTAGTTTATTATAAATTTTTATTAGTTTTGGCTTTGAGTTCATTATTTATTGTCTGATATATATATATATAATCGAAATTTGAATTTTTACGTATGATAAATTTTAAGGTATATGGCAATAGCACTAGATTTTTTTGTCAATAATTGTATTTTTGTTTGTATTATAGAATGATTTTGTTACATAAGCTTAAATTCTCTTATTTGGATTACTATGGTGTTAGTAACCATCAACTTTTAGTATAATTTTCGCCTTATTTTCTTATTAATGTTTCAAACTTTTTATATTTTTATGACTTGCAAATAAATGCTTATGTTAGGCATGTTTTTTTCTCTTAACATTTTAAATGTGAATTTGAAAGGATTGAACTTTTATAGGGTCGTGTTGTGTTTGGTAATCGCTTGCTGCCAACAACATTATCTGTCAATTTTGAAGAAGCTCACATTATTTATACAACAAAACCTGCACCATCAAGACTTGATCAGTTTACTCACATTACAAAATGTAAAGCTGAGAACTTTAAAGTTATTTTAGCTCCAAGCCCTAAATATACTGGTCTTAGCGATGAACCTCCAAGATATATGGGTGAAGGATTTGTGGTTTTTCAATCTAACTTCGTTGATCTATATTATTACCAAGATGAAGCCGGTAAGCCATTTTTTAGATATATATTGAATTAGCTCAATTCTAATGTAATTCAATGGTTTTGCTGACACTTTTTAAGATGCCTAACCTTTGGATTGTAAAATTAGATATAACATTGATTTCTGGGCTTTACCTGACATATACTTTTGCAGTTAGTTTTCTATAATAAAATTGAATTTCGTCATATAAGATATTATATGTTGATAATTTATATCAAAAGCACATTTAACAGAAAATGATTTAAAATTCATATTAGGGTTTGTGACTGCTGAACCTGAAATGGTAGAACTCGCTGATGGTGATGTTGTCCAGAGATCAACTGCTCCACTCTGGGGATTGGATATTAAGTGTGGAAAAGGTACCGACTTCAGCTATGGACCTTGGGCAGATCGTCAAAGAGAGCATCTTTACAAATTTTTCTTCCCACAGGTACATTTTATATTTTGCTTTTAATTATTTAATTTGCGAAGTACAATTATTCTATCATTTAAAGATATGCATATATACATGATTGTCGTGATTAAATATATGGGTTTATGGGCTCAAATTTTTGGATGAAAAACATTCCAGATCATGCGAGATTTATTGGAAAAAAAATACAGAAAGGTGGCATTGCAATGTTAAAAAGAATTCTACTAAATTTCTGTGTGAGTTCCTGGTTCTCTACAACTTTTTCCTGTCGAAAACAGTGCGGTCCCTACGAAAGTTATGGTGTATGCAAATTCTCTGCAACTAATCATTGAATCGGTTTTTTTTTTTTAAACAGATGACTGAAACAAGGTTTGAAACATTCTTTGTCTTAGGAAAACGATTCTATGACATGCTGAAAATGTTTAAGATCTCTGTACTACAGCAACGGTACAGCTTTCAGTATACAGTCTTTATGCAGTACGTTGCACTACTCATACTCACTGTGACTTTAAATTGGTAGATTGACAAATTTTCACTGTCGAACGGATGGCTGGTTGCAGTTTCCCTACAAATTGACCTCCTCTCTTGCCTGCCTTAATTGCGTGAAACTTCTGTTCATGGGAATTCTTAAAGAATCAGGTCTACTGAAAACAGCATCACATCTGAAAAAGCATTATTCGACATGCTGGTGGAATCAATGAGGATTAATTGCGTTTATCACATATTGTTTTGCGAATGGAAAAGGGCGCAGAGAAATACAGGACTAATATAAAAATTATGTGAAATGTTTTGTCTTGCATCAGTGCCATAAGTCGCCAAATTCATGCACAAAATTTCATTTTTCAATAAATCTGGAGCTTGACATCTCTAATGTCTGTCATCCAAATTACAAGTTATTATGGCCCATATAACGGCTTGTGCAGCCCTTTCAGTTGGATAAGTTTAATTCAGGAAACCCTATACATTCAGGATTTATGTATAATTTTGAATATCTCTATATGTAAAGATTTTAAAATTTCATGTTTGATGTATATGTTAAATTAATTAAAATTTTACCTTATGTCTGAATTTTTATTTCATCCTTATGTTAAAAAAGTAATGTATATTCCCATCTTATCTGCTCTGTTGTGCAGTTCTCTTGATTTAAAATTTTTTTACTTATTTAAAAAAATAGTTACTCTTCTGTTATTTCTTTTATTTGTAATTATTTATATTTGATTGCAGCTTTATGCCCATATATTTAAATCAATATATTCTAAGAAATTTAATTTTGTATTGCATAATTAATTGAAGGGAAATTAGTACAAAATGGCTCTCGTTTTATATTAAAAATTTTAACTTTACTTTAGTACATTTTATAAAATTATTATTTTACATTCTAATTGATTATAATAGTTTATAAATCATCTTCCCGATTTTTACATACGCATTAGCCAAACTAATTCGTGATAATTTTTCTATTCATGTGATATAAATTTCTTTGTTGCTATTTATTAATAAAAGCAAAATATTTTGCCATCTTTGTTTTGCCTAAAAAGAGTTTTTGAATTTTTTTCTAGGACTTTCAAACATTGGAAGTAACAAAGCAAGCCAAAGTTGGTGAAAGAAGATTTTGTGAAAGTTTTGACATTCGTTTAAGCACTCTAGCTGAAGCTACAATTGATATTTTATTTTCAAAAGAAAAGGTAATTTATCTTATTTAATAATTTATATATAGTTGTGTTTTAGCATGTTTTAGAATACTGTCTAGACATTATGTTCCTAGTTTTTGATATGATATGCATAATGTATTTTGTGATAATATCAGGCTGTGAGACAAATATTTAGTTTACATACCATTTGATTGTTAATATATTTTATTATATAATTATTTAAAATAAAATTTTCGTGTTATAGGAAACAAATGCAATTCATATGAATGTTGGACAGGGGTCTTACTTGGAAGTTACGATACCAATGCGCATCACTGAAGACGGGTATGTTAGTAGAATCAATGGCCAACTATTGCATCTTGAAGCTTCAACTAGTTTACAGTATCGATCGTTAGTTGAAAGTGAAACTCTTGAGGTACTTTATAAAAATATCTATTTTCAATTTATTTAAAGTGAAATTAAAATTCATTATAATTTTTGTAACGTAACTCGGAACATTGTGCAATTTTGTTAATTTATGAGTGTATAGCAATAATTTTTAATAACTTATTACAAGCTGGTTAAAATGTTTTTAAGAAACTTGCAATATATATTTTTTCTATTTGCATAAATATCTAGATGTTTGGTAGTACAAATATTGGCTTACTGTTTAATTTAAAGTGACAAAGTGATTACAAACCAGTAGTTATTATATAATGATAATCATGCATTTACTCTGTTAATGAGCTATTTTAGTTAATACAATCATTCTGTTTTGCATTTCAGTTTGATGTTCAAGTGAAATATCCTCGTATGTGGAATGATCACCAAAACTGGACTTGCATTTTAACTGGATGCAAAGCTACTGTTCATTTAATTTATGCCCATAAACATTTTTTTCATGGTAAGAAATATATTGCTAAATTTGTTACACTCCTACCGAGGTTTTGTGATTTCATAAATGTTTTGACACTAATTGTATGGATAAACAACTTCGAGAATATTAAAATAATATCCTATGAGTTAATGAGTCTATTCACAAATTGTATAAAAAAATGTTTAAATATGGATTATTTGTAGTTACATTTTACTGTGTTTGTTTTTCCTGAATTTATTGCATCTCAATTTAAATTTATTTGTATTAATTTTTTTTAAAAAAAATTTACCTTACATTTCATGTTATGCTTAGTAGATAGTAAATAAATAAACGTAATAGTAATAAAATTCATAGCTGCCATTCAGACCTATATACGTAATCAGAGAATAATTTACTGCTATTTGGTGCTATGTTCTAATATATGAATCAATTTGAAGACTGTTTGATTGCTATGATTCATGTTTAAACCTACTTTAACTCCTAATATTTATCTTAACTTACATTAATAAGATCTTGCATTAGCAGGTTGTGCAATGTCATTACATTTCTTAAAAACTGCTGATTTTTAATGGTCTTTATATAAGGGCATTAAAAATGCTTATTTTTCTATTAAGGGGCTTATATATTCCTTCTGATGGGGGGAGGGAGACATTTCATCATGCCATATTTGTCCGTATATAAGCTGTATTTTCTTTATGGTACTGGATCTTTCAATGTTTAACGGATTTAATGAATCCGAAGTCAGTAGAATAGGTTTTTATCTCAATTTAAATAAATACTAATAGAATAAGTAAAATGTATTTTTATTTACTTAAGTCTTCTTCTACTTGCTTTTGCTGGAGTAGATCGGTGAAAAATCTTTTCTTATTAGAGATAATTTCATGTAAAACTACAAATGTTGGTTTTTAGTAGTAATTTTAGATCGTTACTTTTCTGCTCCCATTATTGTTAGTTATTTTCAACATAATTTAGCGACTCCTCATGCGTGAATTATTTAAATGTTTTTACTTCATTCATTGTGGACTTCTATTAGTGAATATTGTTGCGGAAATATTCTTTACAAAGTTTCGTAAAATCGACGAGTTTGCTATATTGGATATATGGGGACACATATCGACAAGCAGAGTGGCAAGGAACAGCATTTATTTACTGGAAGACATGAATCAGAAATAACAAATACACAGTTTAAACGTACACACGTAATAAACAGCAGCACGTACAACAAACTATAGTCCACATGTAGCTAATCGGTAGCAAACAACCACAGCAACACACAAAGCGACCAGACAGGACTCAGTAAGAAGAGAGATTTCAACTATTCACCATGGCCCTTCTAAACAATTGCTATCTATCAGTGTCTCCTAGCTTTAGTTGTACTCAATGACTGGCTCAATAAACAGCTAGCTGCTCAGCGCAGTACTCAATGTACTGCCCTGAGTGTTCAATACTTGTCTCAAAGATTCGGCGCACGACCGAATTCTGTAATCACTGGAGCTCCACTTAATGCGTGGACTTCGTTGGACTGATCCAGCTGACTTGCCGCTGATTGACTCTGGCCTGGTCTGCTTTTATAGCTTTCTAAGCTGGGTACAGAAAGCTCTCGAGGGATTAATATAATTTCCCTTCGGTTGGTCATATCGCCAAAATTTATGGAGATTCTGGAATCATCCATTTTGTTGACAAGCCTGGGATTTATTTATCCAATATCCATAAGAGACCCAATAAAGCAGCTATACGTGAAATGTCTTTCTCATGAAGGAACTGTGTTGCGTAGCAACATTACAGATTTGTAACAATATACTCAATGATTCAAAACTTCCAAATATAAAAGTAAATCAAAAGTTTTATGTTGTCTCAAAGTTACTTCTATGTAATTTGTTATTCTTTTCAAAAAATTTCAAAAATAAATTAATGTCAATAAAATTCAATTTTTACTTTTTCGTTTAAGAACTATTTATAAAAAAGAGCTGTAATCTGTAAAATAAAATTTGAATTTGAGATTTTCTCTAATTTGCATTATTTAAACTTCTGAATAACACATTTTTGTAATTATGTGTATCTGGGAATACGATAGTTAAAAAATGCTTTGAGCTGTAATTTTTTAGCTCCAAATTTGCTTATTGCTATTAAATTTTGAATAAGATCAATTTTCAAAGATTTTTTTGTTTGGGTACAAGTGAACGGGATAACTTTAAAACGGAAAGCCCTATATTGGTTAAATTTGGCACTCGGTTTTAGAATTTAATATATAGATCAATATCAAAAATTTGAACAAAATCCATCAGTAAATAGGCCATCTGTCATTTTATATGTTCGTATGAATGTAAACATTGTAATAATAATAATTATTATAATAAAGCCCTTCAACAATTTAAGTAAATGAATTATGTTATCCTGTTTCCAAAATTGTGGCTCTGTCATAAATTTTGGATTCAATTAGCCGAAAAAAAAGTTTCAGAGCATACTCGGTCCGTGCCCTCCCTCCGCCCCTGCTATTAGTAAAAGTCAGAAATAATAACTATTGAATTCATAGCCTCAATTTTGGTAATTTTCATGAAATGAGATTGGTTATGTTTTTTTAAATTCTTTGTTTAAAAACTGAAAATTTAAAAACTATGGTGAATTTTGAAAATTATTCCCATCATTTCTTATGAACAAACATCTGTTGAAAGAGCATTCATCATTAATTAAATAGTGAAATGGAAAATTTGAATGAAAAAATATCGTATTTCACGACATGTGTTCTGTGACCACTTAAAGTATAGCAGAACCAATTCCATAAATAGTACTAAAAAAATTGAAAATGTTTGCGATATCAGTCAATTTATAATACAGCCTATTTTTGCGAAAACAGATTGTGAAAGAAATAGTTGTCAATATCACATAGAATGATTTATTTGTTAATGGAAAAAGAAATTTTACATACAAATGGAAATTACTGAAGTTGAATATAAAGCTTCATTAATTTACAGTTTACAGATTTTTAATGTATTTTCGCCATAAAATCAATGCATAATATTGTTCAAAAATTATTTTTACTCTGTTGTGAATGTTGAAAATAGGGGTTTTTTTTTTTAGTTGTACCAATTTTGTTTGAATGGAATTTTTTTTCTCTAGTAATTTTTGAAAAATGAGTTTTGTAATTTCATTTTCATTGTAATGAACTTCAAAATAATGTCTTTGTTTGATCGAATCGTTGAGTCACGTTAAACGTGTTTAAATGTCATGACGCTGCTGATTGATCAAATGATGTGAATTTTAGTTCCACAAGGCCAACCCTTGCTAAACTGCGCCACCACGATGTTGTCAATGCTGGGATTTTTTTAAACGCTTACTTTGCGTTAATTTTAATTTAAAACTTTTTATAACACTTCAGCAAATAAGATTCTCCACTTGTTGAGTGTTGCTAAATTTTGAGGTGATACGATATATTTTTTCGTACTGACTTAAAATCTTTTATAAAATGCCTCAAATGGCATTTTTTATTTTCATTTTGCTTCTAACTGCAGAGCTGGCATCTTTTTAATTTAGTGAATGTGTTTTTATTACGTATGAAAACTAGGAATTATTACATCATTTTCATTTTTTTTATAAAATATATTATCACATTACTGTAATTAATCTGTTATTAAATTAAATTAAAGAAAATTTTATTTATTTTTGCATATAGGATTAAAAGCAAGTTTTTACTAAGATTTCAAATTATAAAAGTTCATAGAATCCCTTTACTAAACTTTAAAAGTAAAAAAGTTGTAAGATAAATTTTTTTCTGTAAATGCTGCTACTCTATTTAAATGATAGGCTGCTAGTCTATTTAAAAGTTATTTTTAAAAAATTCATTCAGTATATGCCATTGTTCTATTGTCGGTTTCATGGCAATTTTACTAATTTTATGATGGTAGTCATCCTGAAATGCTTTAGTTCTTAACTTCATAAAGATAAAAATAAAATGTTGTAAATTTCTAAATATATTGAGTTAGCACAGAAGGAAATTTACATTTTTCATCACAGCATATCGAATCTTATGTGTATCTGCATACATAAAAATCAAATACAAATTTTGTTAAAATACTATGCTTCTACATCAATGTTAACATTTTTAGAAATGTTGCATCCATTTAAATCAACTTAACTGGTAATGTGTTAATTTTTGGTAATGATAGTTCTTTTTTTATTTTTATGAAACTTCTGTTATGTTTTTATTAAAATAAAAATAAAAACGTTACTTGTTTTATAATAGAAGATGTTATGCTCCTGCAGTGTTTCAGAAAAAAAAATATAGAAATTATTGTGTTGTTGCAAAAATAAATATTGACTTTTTAAATATATATACATTTAAAATTTAAATAAAAACGTTTCTATATAGACAATTCAATATTTTTTTTAAAAAAAACTTCCAATGGTTAGAAAATACATAGAATGATCTGTGCATGAATAAAAAAGTTGTTTAAGTTTTTTTAGCTAAGGTACTTAAAAAGTGCTTAATTTTTGCAACAATGACTGGTTTTAGTTTGCATTCTGCTAGAGATTGGAATCAATTTTTCATTTAGTGATTATTGAAGTGATATGTAGAATTGCTTGAATTAGTTGCTACATGCTACACATTGGTTACAAATAGCATCACAAAAGTTTACATATCATGTTTTGGGAATATTGTTTTTGAGGTATTTTGTTTTTGTACTAATTATTATAAAAGAAAATTATAAATATGTGTTATATATATATATGCCTATTAAACTGGTATAAATTTATTCTTTATCATTTATCTATCCTTAAAAAATATTCATGACACAAATTACATTTTCTTTTTCTGAAAATGAATCCATGTTTAAAGCATCTTCATTTCACATATAAATTCCAAAACTACCCACAATTTATTATTTTTTTAAATTTTATTTTGCCCATAAAATCAATGTTTCATTCATATCTAATTCGTCACATTAATATTTCCTAAAATATATCTTTCCAAATATGTTTGGATTTGTTTTTTTTTTATGTATGAATTATAATTTCTAGTACATTTTATATAACCCTACTTTTCATTATCATTGCTTGCATCATTTGAAAATAGTGTTGATTTATTTAGATATTTTATATGAAATAATGAAGTATTTTTTATGTATATTAAAATATTTTTCAGCTCTTATGGAAGACTGGGCTAGTAAATCAAGACCAGATATTTTGCACTTTGTGCCTTATACTTGGCATTTCAGTTTAATACTTAAAGAATTCGAGTTGATAACAGTTGTTAATGAATATAACTGGATTGACTGTTCCTCTCAACACCAAGAGAATAGTAAGTCCTTACTACAGTTCTTTTATTATTTTTCTATTGTAAATATTCATTTTAGTAATTCTTTTACAAATGTAATGAACCATATTTTACTTTAATTTGGATTAGATAGGAAATTTTAGAAAAACCAGAAGTTAGTAATGTACTTGAGCTTTGTGTACTGTATAAAATTCTTACAAATTGTCAAAATTATTATATGAAGAGAGATTGAGAAAAAATTTAATTTCGAAGATTCAGGCCTAGTTTCATTACAATGAGCATATTTATTCATTCTTTTGCCTCATGATTTGCTGCCAATTTTAGAATTGTAGAAATGAAGAGGAAATGACAGGAAGTAGGAGAGTCTTGGGTAAGAACTTTATCTAGCATCATGTCCCACTTGTGAATAAAAACTATGTATAAGTCTATGAAAAAAATCTTGATCCAGATAATTTAAGAGTTAATACAGCTAATAAAGACCAGTATTTGTCTTGTGTAGCCAGATGTGTAAAGAGTGGAAAACTTCTAATCTCTCTTGTGACCTTCATGCAGCCACACAAAATTGAATTTCAATTGTTAGTATTTTCAGAAGGCCACATGAGAAGTGTCTGTTTACAAGAAGACCTGCTGTTTCTATCCTCATTTATGGACAGTGAAGTGCATATTTAGAATAATACTGAGAATACTGACTGTATATCAGCAATGATAAGTAATCTTTGTATACATTATTGAACCTTGGTATACTCTGATTACTTATTCTAAGTGTATGTTCTCCTGCCGAGAATTAAAGACTTCTTACGCTCCTACAACATCTGAGCATTGAGCTACTATGATATAAGAATTCAGATCGGTTGAGCTAGCATCAGGTGCACAGCCCCTTATATTATTTGACGCAGTTTTATAATTGTTGAGATAAATAAAAATTTCATTTCAAAGTTCTATGGTTTCCTTTTCAAGGGTGCAAATTGAGTCATTTTTATGGCTAACAACATGATCATACATAAATATTACACAATTGTTGTTTTTCATTATATCATCGTATGTAATATTTAATTTCATTACGATTCGTCCAAAAGCTTTGGGAATAATCCACCAAAAGGGAAAATTCTCTTTATTTTGGACACTAGTTATAGCTGATACATTTTAAATATAATATGTAGCAACTTAATATACAATTTTTTTTAAAAAAATTGAATTACTTTCCAGATATTTTTAGAGGAAAATATACATAAGTAACATTGTATTAAATACTACTTCAAAGTTGAATTGCTGCTTATAATATTGCTTCTAGCAGTTTTATAGAATGTGATTAAATTTTCAGAAGTCAATGGCAAAGCCCATAATTCTTTAAATAAAAAAAAAACTTATAAAAATTTTTTATTATTTTTTATTTTTCACTAATTTTAAGAAATGTTATGAAAACGAATCTGCTTCATTAATAATAAACAATCTTTTTAGACTTTCCTCCAGAAATACCGTTATGTCTCGAGAAAGGTAGTTGTGCATCTTAAATAAAAGTAAAATGATTCTGTGAAAGATAAATACAATTTTTCTTTTAATGACATAATTTCAAATTAGAAATATTTTCATTCACTGATGTCTTTAAGCTTTGTGCATTTTTTTTTGAGATATTTCTTTGAGAAAAAATGCATTTAGTTTTTCATATAATCGTTATCTAATACATTAGATTGACCTGAGATTTATATTGCTAACATTTTTCACACTGTATTTATATGAAGTATTATCTCTATTAATGATCCATTAAAATGTTTTTGAAAAATATGTAATTTCTTTCATTTTGTTTTTATAGCTTACTTGGCAGTTTCTGGGGACCAGTTTGAACTGTCATTTGATTTGCCATTTGTAGAATATCTACCTCCAACTGTTGCTTTGAAATTTTGGATTCAGGTTAGAATAATTATCTATTGGGTTGTTCGGAAAGTCATTTCGTTTTTTTTTGTCAAAATGAAAAGAAATTTTCGTTTAATGAATAAATTATTTATTAAATTATAAAATTGCCATTCTGGTCTAATACCTTTTGCTATATTTTTGGTAGTAACATGATTACACGCTCATAAAAGTTTTGGTCTTTGCTGTAATAAAAAGTGATTGAGGTGGTTTTTGGCCTCCTCATTTGAAGGAAAAATTTTGCAAATCAGTTCTGGTACTGATGTACTGTTAACACATCTTCTCCACACATATTGGCTAATTTATTTCTGGCTTGACAGCATTTTTACCTTTTATATAGCAAAAAAGAAAAAAATGACGAAAATGCTGTTTATTGCTCTCCATATTTAAAAGGGCACCATCCAAAAACTACTGCGAAGAATCAGCTGCACTTTTTCACACTCAAGCCTTGCTATATCAGCTCTTAAAACATAAAATGATTTTGCGGTTTAAGTACGAAATTGGATGCGAAAAATACAATTAAATCCTCTGTCGGGAAAAAACGAAATTACTTTCCGAACAACCTAATAGAACCTCAAAATTTTTGCTTTCCCATCTTATCTTCTATTCATTTACTGATTTTCTTTTATTGAACAAATTTATATATTTAGGTGATTCTGATATATTTAGAGATTTTCCATAAGCCATTTGTGCTGGATATATAATGAAAAAAATATATATCATGATGGTCTATAAATATAGGTGATTAAAAATATTTTCAAATTTAAAATAGGAAAAATATTTTACTAAGATAAAGAAAATAATCAGATTGAATTTTTATTTCTGGGATATTATTAAAATATGTTGTAGGAGATCATTCAAATAACTGAATATTGTTTTATGAGAATCTTGTCAGAAAGGTTTTTATAAATATGTAATTTTGCATCATCTCTTAGTTCCAAAAGAAAAATTGCAATCATATGTACCTTAAAAAATTGAAAATGACTTATTAACTTTCTGTAACTAATTTAGGCACAATTTTATGAATGTTTTGTCTCTCCAGTGAGAATATAATTTTATAAATATTATTCTCAAAAGTTTTCTGTTTGCACAATTGTTTATAAAGCCAAGCAGATGAAAGCACCTACTTATAGTATATTTTTATTTTTTTGTTATCAATAAAATATGAATATTATATGTTATGATTTTTATGAAAAATTGAGCGATTTATTTAAAATTTTATGTTGTATTTGAAATTTTTACTTTTATTTTTAATGAATTTAATTTAATTTTTTGTCTTCTGTCAAACTTGTTGTGTTAAAAAAGGTTTTTTCGCCATTGAGTTTTTTTTTTCTTGTATCCTTTTCAGGGTGAAAGTGTTGATATGTGTATGTACCTGCCTGAAGTTAATACCAATAGAGACATAATATTAATGCTAGAAAGATGTTCAAAATTAACATGTAGAAATGGCTCTCCTGTGGTTCAAGATAATAATACGAAAAAATGGAGAAATATGGCTAAAACAAGGTATATATATTTTTAAATAAATTTTTATTTTATATTTTCATATTATATAGATTTATATTTTATTTTCTGCTTTGTTCAAATTTGTTACGTGATATCCATGACATTTTGTGCAAAATTCTTTAATTTGTAATAACATTTTGTAATGTATTGTAGTTTTACTCTTTTTTTTCCAGATAGCAAGTTTATGCACCTTCTATCACTGCTTAATAGTTTTCTTTCTTTTTTTCTATATTTTTGAACCTTCATATTGAGAATAATTTTTGTGTTTGGAAATGAGAGCATATTTAGTTTGGCCATATCCAAAGAATAAGAGTAATATTTTCAGTTAAACATCTGCTTTATTAATTTAACTAGGTACTGTATGTTTATTCAGTATATGAATGTTTAAATAAAGAAATGTTAGAAAAACAATGTGTGTCAATTTTCTTGTTTAAATTCGAGAATCAGTTGTAAATATTTAAATTTTTTTCTAGGTATTAAAAACCTATTTATTTTATTTCAATTATTGTAAATTATTTCAAATGCTATGAGATTTTGTCGTTTTTTGATGAGAAAACATTAACCGTGAAACTTGTAAGAAAATAGGAAGTTCTCAGTGGATAATTTATTTCAAAATGTTAGCTTTGCTGTTTTAATGGATAGACATTTTATTTACTTTCTTGTATGCAAAATTTTCCAGGAGAAAGTATTGCAATTTTCAAAAAATTCAAACTCGAGATTTTAATGAATTTCCGCTTTCCAGATTTTTTTGAGTATGAAAAACATGTTTCTGTTTGTGAACTCGATGATGTAAAGACGGATGAAATTTCATATATGGACTTTTCACCGAATTTGTAGATTTCTGTCAACTGAAAAGGAAAGAGAAGTCTGGATGCCTGAGTATTAGTGAATAACTACTAAACGTAAAAAACAAGGCAAATTTGGTACATTGGTTTAGAATCTATAATTTAGATTCATATGAATTTTAGAACTAAATCCTTCAAGGAATTGATCGTGTTTCGGTCTACAGTGTTGTTAGCATGTAAATGTGATAATTTAAAACCACACGGATTTAAATGCATTTTGATATGTGATCTTGTGACTATAGTTGTAGATCTATGTCAAATTTTGATTTCAGTCGGTTGGTAAAAGGTGTCGAAAATATGTTTGATTTGTACTTGTGTTTTAACTGTATTATAGCGATTAATCGCGCGAAAAAATTGCTAAAGATAGCATGCTAGCAGACCCTTTAGAAACTAATATTCCTCTATGGCACGTAGTTAATCGTACATTTATTAGAGATTTAAATGTTTATTCGAAGTATGCAAGAAAGTTTTACAGAGACCTCTCTATTGCTTATTTTCTCTAATATCTTTTTTCTTGTGTGTAATAATTTTAATGACTTGGAAGGAAAAGGAATCTCTAAAGATTGTTCTAAGACGTTGTTTCATTGCTATAAATGATATGAAAAAAATTAAAAAATTATTTATCTAAAACTGATGAGTAACTGAAATTTATTATTCTAGTGCTGGCTGGGTGGATTGCTGGTCTGTTCCTATTGTTGCTTTGAGCATAAGATATATATACCATCCTTCTCCTCCATGTTGCCATTCAGGTTTGGATTTAGATATAACAACTCCAGAAAAGGAAGAAATTTTGCTTTCTCCAATTCGTCCTAATGGATCTCAAAATAGGAAAAAACGATCATACAGCCAATGTTTAGAATTTGATCCTATGTCAATGAATCCTGACACAGTTCATCTGGAACTGGAAATTGGACCATCCGTTCTAAAGCTGTATGGATCCTTGCTCAGAAATCTTATAAACTTGAAGGTATTTTTTTAATACACTGAGATGTGTCTTGCAATTATGTGAATATCAAATGTTTAATATCTTGAAATATATTCTAAATCTTCAGTTGTTGATTAATTCAGTGAATTGAACATCGAAATTGTTGTACTGTGTAAAGGTATTGCAACATTATTGTGTGCTGTTTTTAATTTAGTTAAATGACATTTTGTCAGAAATCTTTCACTAGAAACTGCTGAAGATCGTCATATATCTTAATCTGAATTAGTATGTTCCTTTTTGAGCATGTTAAAAAGTTTTCCTTAAATGCATGTATGACAAATTTTCTTGTTGCAGCTAGATAAGTGTAATAATTAAATTAAAAACTATGCATTCCCGGAAAAGTGTTGTATTAATGAAAAATTATTTTTAATGAAGATACATTTCCAGAGGCAGTTGCACAACTTTGCAAGAAAGCTCGTATACACTCATGTTCCAAAATCAAGGTCACAAAAATATTTTTTAAAGTAATTATAAATGGCTACCATTAGAATCTAAACAAATTGTATTTTATGTATTGTGAAGGACTGGTAACATGATATTAACAAGCTGATAAAGTTGTTTAGCATTAGTTTTTGAGGAACTACTGAAATTAGACGTTCTGAAACATCTGGAATTTTTGCTTGCGATTTGTAACAATATTATATTAAAGCAAAAAATCTAACCTGTTTCCAGTGAGAATGAGTTCTCATAATCGTTTAGACGATTCCTTGAGATCGAGAGCTGTTGCAGGATTGAAGCTAGGCAGTCTCAAGCGGAAGTGGCTCGATAGTTGCAAGTGGCACTGAAAGTGGTATCCAGGTTGTGGAATCTAAATAAATTCTAAGAATTCTAAATAAGTGATACGGTAACCAGAGAGGCCGGCCAAGACCGTCACTGAGCAACGACGCTATTTGGCATTAAGCGCACGACGGCATAGGCTGACAACGGCTCTTCAACTTGCTCGTGACCTTGCTGCTGCGTCTGGAATAAGAATTTCCAGACAAGCAGTAGAGAGAGCCTAGTAGTAGAACAGTAGTGTCTAGCAGAGAGAGCCCTTTATGCCCGGCGACCAGTTGAGTGTGCACCTTTGACTGTAACCAACAGAAAAGCCCGATTGTTGTGGTGCACAGTAAGAATGGAGGTGTGTTCTTTTCAGTGAGAAGTCGATATTTACCACACAAAGTGACACTCTTCGAATCTTCATCTGGAGTGAACGAGGAGCTCACTATCATCTCCTACGGAAAAGAAATCGACAGATTTAGAGGCAGAGGAATCCTTGTCTGAGTGGCATAATGGTGGGCATTCGTACATCACTGCACGCCTTCGATGCGGATACTGTCAATGCACATCGCTATAGAGATGAGATCCTTGAAGCCTATGTGAGGTTGTCCAGGCTGCTTTTGGTGCAGACTTCATGTTTAAGGACGATAACGCGCTCCACACATAGCCCAGATCGTTGATGATTTTCTTGAGGAAGAGGATATTCTATGTATGAACTGGCTCTCGAGGTATCTGCATTGCAATCCTAGTGAACATGTTTTGGATGGCCTCGGAAGAGCTATTGCAATACGTAATCCTCCTCCTAACATCCTCCAAGATTTAAAAGCCGCGCTTTTGGAAGAAGGGGCGTTGTTGCCCCAAGCATTTATTGGCACTCTCATAAACAGTATGAAAGCTCGTTGAAGCCTGTATAGCAGTGCACGGTGATCACTCTCCATATTACACAGGCTTTTTCCGAGATAAATGCTTTATCTCTGATTCACAATGTAAAATTTTTTTGTATACCCTGTTTCTTAATTCCTCCCAAAAATCTGTTCCTTGTTGTTATGTGTCTACGTTCTTTCTTCCATTGTAGTGTGCGCCTGTCCAAATTTTGGGGCAACACAGTGAATAGTTTTTCATTTTTCTCAAACTTTATATTTATGACCTTACTTTTGAACATGATTGTAGTATATGATACCAATGTTTTGCTTTCTTGCTCTTTCAGTATAATATTTGTAGCCACTCAAGAATTGTTACTTTTAGTCAAATTTTTCAACTATTTCTTTCATGAATAAGGTTCTCATTCAAGTATCTTGGTTTTTATCTGTTTTCAGATTTTTTTTTCCTATCGATATACTGTTATATATTAAATTCCAGGTACGTTATTCTTGCTATAAAGCACAACAAACGTTTTGTATTGAAAACATTTAGGCTTAACTAAAGTATTTTTTTCTTTATATCTGATTAATTAATATTAATACACCATTTAATTATTTGTCTTAAAATTAATATTTCATTCTTTATCTGTATTATTTATTCAGTTGTCACTAAATACTAAATTGTGTAAATTAGCACTAAATATCAGTTGTTGGGATATTTGGAGTAAAAGAAAAAAAAAATGTTTACATATGATGAAATAATTTAGTTTGTTTCAACACAAATAGTTGATTAGAAAGCCAGTTACTGTTCTGAATTTGGTGGTTATTTTTGAAAAATTTTTTAGCTGTAAATCCCTGAGTTAGATTTTTTCTCTAAAACTGTAGCTGACGAGGATGAACTATTGATCCAAAATTTTGTTAAGATATAGAGCATCATTTGTATAGTTTGTAAAGGAAATTTTCTCTTATGAATGTTAAGAAGATAGTGCTTATGGTGCTGGTTTTTCTACACTTTTCCACTGTGTGATGCTACATGAAATAGAATTGTATAATTTTTCCTCTTCCGATTAGAATACAATAAATGATTAGGTTAAAAAAAGCCTGTAAGTAGCATCCATTGGTCGTCACATTTAAGCAACAAATAATCTCTATAGCAATAGTTTATATTGACATCTCCTTGTAATAAATTTCTTCCCATTGGAGTTCTTTATAAGGTTACTGTAAAGTGTAGGCGCATGACACTCTTCTGATAATGTTACAGACTTTCTAATTCTTATGCTATTATATCATCTAGCATGTTGCAAAATATGCTGTCAGAGATTCATTTGTGAGTTTGCAAATGACAAAAACTTGAAGCAAGCATTAGTATCAAATACATCGAGGGTCAACCGTTACTCATGTTGTGATGCTAGAAAGAATGGGTGATTGCAAACAAGCAAATGAACACTGTACATATTTTGATCTTAGCACTCATATTTGAATGATCTCTTAATGCTGCAGGGGTAACTCTTTATAATGTATCGCTTATAATTTTCGAAATATGAACTATTTCTTAAGTAAGTACTTTCCTAAAGTTAGTGAATACTTTTGTGTAACTCGGAATGTAGTGTATAACCATTTTATTATATTTTCACATTATGCTCAATATAATAACTAACTCATTTCACTCATTACCTGTTCTAAAATGTGCTCAGGTTTTCTCACTGTATTTGACATTGCATTCAAAATACTATAGCAATCTATTTTGTAGAAGGGTTTAAAAAAAAATAATTGTATTCTGCTGTAATTGACTTACAAATCTTATATATTTGTACTGGCTAATTTTAAAAAAAAAAAATTCTTTTTTTTTTTTAGGAAAATTATTTTGGTGAAAATCAAAAGTTTTTTGAATTTGATTCACCTATAATAACACCTGATCAAGTGCAGTCAAACACTACTGATGAATGTGATAATAAGGAATTCGATCCTCGTGTGTATCGTCCTTTAGAAGTGACAGTATCTGTCACCATGCATGATATACAAGGGCATATCATGAAGGTGAACTTTTTTTATTCTCTATTAAAATCACATATAAATCAATTGATTAATCACAAGTTATTTAGAAATCCCATTTTGCATACATTAACGACATTAGTTAGTTTGAAAACAATTCTTTGAGTTATGTGATGTTTAAATAATACTTGGAATTTTCAATATTGTCCAGGAGGAGGGGCACAGGGTTGAAAATTCAGTTCGGGATGAGATTTAGTTTAAAGTTTGTATACATTTAGAATATTTGCTGACGAAAATATTAAATCGCTATAGCCAGTCAATCTCAAAAAATGACTCTTCAACTTTCAGCATAGTTTATATTCTAATAATGTGTTCATGCTGCGAAATTGCGAATAGCATAGTGGTTAAGACGCGAGACCCAAGTTCAATCTTGGGCTAGAAGCTTTTTGCTTAAATTTTTTTTCTTAATTTGTTTCAAATTAGTTTAACAATATACAAACAGTTTTAATCCATGCTTTTCAATTTTATGCAAAAATAAATCTTTATCCTCCTAATACGTTGATTAAATTTAATTTTTAGAAGAAAAATAGCTATGAATGCATATTTTTAATATTTAAAATTACTTAAAATAATTTAACAATTTAAAGAGGGTTTCAATTTATATGATACTAATTTTTACATGGACAAAATAAATATATTTTCTCTAAATATATATCTTATTTTTTTGAAAAAAAATTATGTTTATGTATGTTATTCTTGAATCATAATAATAATTTAATTTTTAATTGTTAGAATAATTATATTTATAATTTTAACAATAAAAATATTTCAATATAACTATTATCTTAAAAGTTTTAAGTTTTCGATTTTAATAAAGTTGTGACTAAATGATTGACTTAATAAGTAAACAAAATTCCAGCTAGCTCTAAAAATTATTTACTTTATCTAAGAGCATGAACACGAACACTTAGTTACAATTTAATATTAATTGCACAAAATTATAATGCGGACACCCAGGCAGTGAAAAATATAACTTGCTACATTGTTGACGGCTTTAAGTTGACTGTCAGAGTTTTAGTTGGTTCCACTAGAGGGCACGCCTAGTTGTTACACTCCCTCTCTGGTTCCGAGAAATCGTCCTCGTCCAGGAACCAGCAGGTTTCACATTTTTAGGCTTACCTCCTTTTCTAAGAGGTACTATTGGCGTAGTATCACTTTCCTTGCAAAGCCAAAGGGCTGAAGTATGATACTGCCCATCAGAATTATCTGGATAGTCTCTGGATTATCTGATAGTCTGGATACTTTAAAGGTTGTTGGAGACCGCCTTGATCTTGAGCGTGAGCGGCAATGTCTGGACTTGTCTTCCACCAACTTGATTTGGCGACCACTGAAATCAGTATCATCAAATTTATCAAGGACATTTTTCAAGTCAAAAAAACTTGCGAATTCCACAACTCCTTCTTTTCGTCTTTGCTTATGAGCATCGATATAAGTTACTTCACCAGCTTCTCTCATATAGTCTTTTAAATCCTGTCAGCTCACTCGACTACTTACATTCTCCACAATGAGTCTGTTCTTGTGGGTGGACTGTACCTTTTGTCTCCTCCACAACCTTGATGTCCTCTACGCATTAGTACTCAATATCTCCTATTTCTATCTTGATGCATGTCATTACCTCTGGGAGATCTTTTAGCATGCTCAATAAAGGAAGTGGTTTCTCCCCCTACTTCAAAGGCAGATTGATGCTTGATAAGCATTACATTTGTTTCGATGTATTGGGAAGCAGTAAGTTGTTGCCCATCATTCTCACATAGATTATATGTGTTTACAAGGATTGCTCTTATATTCACATTTGCACATTGGTGTGGCTCAGCAAAATCATAAACTTTATTAGGTTCCTCATAGAAATATGAAGGAAATCGATTCCGAACAAAATAGAATTATCTTGGGCATCAGGTAAAACAATAAACAGTGTTTTGATTTTCTTACCTTTCAGTATAACAGTTTGTTTTGTGCATAGGATCTCTTTTTCTGACATGAGACCATTAGCAAAGGATCGTTGTCTTTTCAAAAAGGGCTCCTTGTTGGAGAAGAATGCTGTAGAGAGTCTCACTCACAATGAAATAAGTTGCACCACAGTCAGCAAATGCAGTGTCAAATACTCCATTAATACTGATCTTAAGAACAACATTTCTTGTTTAAGAGGAAAGAAAACAAATGTTCATTGTACCAAAGTTAGATGAATTTTCAGTTTTAGTAGGATTACATTCAGGGCATTTGGCTTTTAGAAAACCTGGTTTACCACATCCATAATAAAAGGCACCCACTGCTTCTTAACTGTTAACTAACAAATCAAATTGGTTTAGATAATGGTTTTGTATCAGTGGTATCAGTGTATTGATATAATTAATAGTTGAACTTTTCTTATCAGTTTTCGGTCGTGATTTTTAATACTGTTTCAAGTTTTTTCTTTCTTTTTTTTCTTCCACAATGGCTGGTGATTTAATGATTTGTTAGTACCTACATTTTATTTAATTATTTATCTGTTTGGGCAATGGAGTCTGATAAGATTTTTTTAATTTGCTCTTGATATTTATTAAATTGAAGAAACACAATCAATAATTTATGCAATTCTAAAACTGTGATTTATGAGAAAAATAAATATTATTCTTATTATTGAATCCAAGAATATTGTTTTGTAAAGTTTTTATTTTCTGCTTTGATTAAATTAAAAATTTCTAATTAGTTCAGAACAATTACTAATTTTAGCCAGTAAAATTGTAAAATGAGCATTATAAATGGCTAAAAGACATTTAGGGATTTAAATACCCATATTATGAATGTGGTGAAAGGGGGAGAATTTGAGTTGAAAGTTAATTTTACATGAAAAAGGTTATTAAGTTATTACATAGTTTTAGCTTTCAAATAATACAAATATACTGAAAAATTTGTTAATGTTTTTACCGTTTTAAATGCAATTTCTTCCATTTTAAATGAGCATAATATTAGTTAAAATATATGTTTCCCAGGCCATTCATTTAAACTGCTGCATTCTTTCTCTCTCTCTCTCTCTCTCTCTCTATATATATATATATATACACACACACACACACACACCTTAAACTATTGCATTCTTTTAAATTCAGTAAAATTAATTATTTAAAGACAGTAGAAAATATCTGAATCCATATAGCATATATCAGATCTATTTTTTTTATTAGTTCCGTTTGTAAAAATAAAAGTTAATTGAATGGATGTATAGCTAAACCATTGCATAATTTTATTATCCATTCAAAAAGATCAAGTCATAAATTACTTTCTGCCAAATAATGTAACCAGTAGGAGATAGCAAAAAGTTTTGTTAACTTATTGTATGATAATGTTTATTAAATATTAATTGTTTCTATATTTTGTGCATGGCATTGGAAATAAAACTTTTCATATAGTTAATTGTTATAATATTTTTTAAAAGTTTGAGCCCTTCCTCTCAGAGAAAAAGAGAGAGAAAAAAAATGTAGGAGTTTTGTAATTTTTTGAGGCAGTGGCTGAAAATATATGCATTTTGTTTATTAATTTATTTTTAATAATGAAATATTTTATAATTTTAATCAACATTTTTATTTAGTAAATATTTATCAATATTAAGTAAAAACAGTGTATCAAATATATTAATAGGAAAAATTAAATGACCTATAAAAATTGATGCTACTAATAATCTACAGCTAAGGAGATTGTTGTGCAGGTTCTTTATTTTACCATGCCTATTTCTGCAAAAATTAGTTTGTCTGTTAAAATCAGAACATGGAAAATGTGATAATAGTTAGGTAGGGAAAAGTTGATGTTGCAATTTTTTAAGGATAAATAGAAAAGAATTAATACATTGTGTACTCGCCTGAACAAAATGGAAGCTTTGCAACGATTTTTTCATCCTATATATTACAATTTAGGGGTGTTATTATAAAAGTGTATACATTGTGAATAAGGGCTTGAGGCTATTTCAGATTTTTTAAATTTAGTCTATAGAGATATAAATTGTCATTTTAGTACATCCCATACATGTTCTTTCATATTTAAATCCAGAAAATAAGCCATCTCAATGATGTGCCAGACATTTTACTTCCAAAATTTTCATCCAGCTACTCATAATATTTTTTTAATGAGAAATGAATTTTTTGGAGAAAGAATTTTTTTCCACAAGTATCAAAAGAAACTATGCAAAATTCTGCATACTTATCTATAGTGAAGATGAATCTTATTATAATATTTAATAAGGTTGGCCTTGAACTACTTATCAATAAATTTTTTATTAATTTTCACTTAATAAAATTGACATAAAACGTTTTTCATGGTTGTTCCTTTAATTTCAATGAGTTTTGTATTCCCAAACTTATATAAATAAATATTTAGATGCAGCTGATAAGAGTTACTATTTTATTTTACAATTTTTGAAATGTGTATTCTCTTCTAGATATAGTGATAGATTGAATAATTTACTTTACAGAAAATGCTATTTATGTCTTAAGTTGAAGTTACTTATTATTAATGTAAAACTCTAAATTTTTTTCATTGTAAAAGTATGATTTTTTAAAAATTTTAGTGTTGCAGTGAAACTGATCCACCATGTCCTAGTTTATATTTAGAGAGATTTTCATTTGAAATGCAAAAGACATATGAAGAGACTGTATTGCAGTTACTGTTATCACCATTAATTCTTAGTACAGTTGATACAGTTGCACGTCCAGATTGTCATGCACATTTAAAGGATGGCCATGTAGCAGTTTCATCTCTGCAAGTAAGATGTTTAATAAATAATTCTATTTTAATCATACGTTGCAATACTCTGAAAAATTAATTTATTTAGTTATAAAGAAATATGACATAATTTCATATCACATTTCCCCTTATATTCTGAAGTTTATGATCAAAACTTTTAAAATTTCAATCTTTCTCTACACTACATTATTATGTAAAACTATGTGGATTACAGGCTGAACGCCCAGGCTCTCCTTTCAAATGCATATATTTTCTGGAATGATTGATTGCATTTTCAACATATTTCTAAAACTTTTCTGTTTGTACTTTTTTATGTATTTAAGTGTATGCTCTGAAGTTTGAAACTGTAATGTTGTAAAACACTCCCTGCAGTTATCAGATTATTAACTATTTGTGTTATAAATCCAATCTCAAAAATTTTTGTAGATGCTACACATATGCTTTATGATAGTGGGAGATGAATATTTCTGTACTTATATGATTAGTAACTATATTAGTAATTGTTATTGAGAATTTATTATCAACAAAGATCTCAACCAATATACATAAAGAACGGCATGATTCAAGGTTAAGATGTAATGATTAACTTTTTTTACGACCGTTTATTTAATAAATAAATAAATAACTTAACGACTTAATAAAACTTTTGATGGCAAAATTTGACTTTTTCTAAATTAATTTGATTTTATTGTTTATTTTCAATTTTTAAGGTTCGAGGACATGCCATGTTTTCAGGAGTTGATAGACCTTTAGGAAGTGAAACTCTGGAGTATGCTTGGCTCATTGAAGTATTAGTTGGTGATATCACTGGTCGAATAACTGTTCCTCAGGTGAGAATGTGCGAATATTTCTGACAGATTGTGATTTTTCTTCAAAATTTCATTATGGCTCATATTTTATAGCTTTTTAATTTTTAAATTATATGTGCTACATTGGAAGAAAAAACTGGGCAATTATATTTTTATGTCTATTAAATCTATAAAATTCTGATGTTAATTTTTTACTAAATTTAAGTGAAAATTTATTAAATAATCCGAACTTTTTTTTGCTTTAACTATCTTCGTATTTTTCTCCTTCTAGTCGAATGAAGTATATAAAAAGCGCTGAATTCTATTTTTCATTACGATTCAGTCAATTTTATAAACATTTTTTCTTTAGATGTATTTAAAAATATCCTTAAAGGATTTAGGAGCTGTGTGATATCATTTACTCGTATGTAGTTTAAACCAAACTATGGTGTAAAAAGTATTCTACATTTGAAGGAATAACTTTTTCTTATATATAATTTTATTTTTTTTGATATTTAACAGTGACTTAGAAAGGTAAACAGAATGTAATGTATTGTAAGGTAAACTGAAAACATGAAAGCATAGTTGATAATTTCTTTTAAACAAAAGCATTGTGATGCAAATATTACATTTCTGTTTAACAAAATAATATTCATAGGAAAATGCAAGTTTCCTCCTAGCAACAGTTGAGTGCATTTCTTTTTGTAAATATGTGTATTATCATGAAAATGCTTGATAATGTTTCTATGTAAATATATTTATATAAAAGCCAACATATGTATATAAAATAGAAAAAAATCTGAATTATTTTTGTTCTCCTTTCAAAATTGCCTGTAAATAGAAGAAAAACTAGAATTTTGCTTGCCCTTATTTAAAATCTTATTTCCATTTAATTGTCTGTCAACCAATGAATTGTAATAGTAAAGGTTAATGCTGGTGTAAATCATTTAACCTACTATTTTGTTTATCTTCAGGAAAGAAATTTTGCTTTTCAATCCACAATGTTTTTAGTGTTAACTAAAAGCTCTAATGCATGATAGGATGGCATGAAGTGAATACATTTGCTAGGAGACCAAATTTTTATTTGTGAAGTTGGATGAAATTGCAAACTGTAAAGAATATAGCGAATTAAAATAGCTTATAAACCTACTATGTGCTTTCACTTGTGAAGAGAATTCTAAAATGGGCACATATATTTGTGAATCTGCAGTTTTCACCCTTTTTATTTTATTTATTCTCTACCTGGTTACAAAAGAAGGTTAATTTTATTTAGGTATTACTGATTTATTTAGTTTTTTTTAAATGGCAAGTTTTTACTCGATATCGTATCGCAGCAATATCGTTATAGTGTTTGACGAATTTTATTTCTCCCTGCTTTTTGGAACATCATTTTAATAGCAATATTTTCAAAAAATCACTGTTAAGGAGTTAATATTTTTATTTTGATTCTTAAAGGTTACGATTTATTCATGAAGATAATATTCTTTTTTTATTATGAACTTTTCCAACTCTTATTATCTGTTTATTAGATACATATGCATGCTTAGAAACTTCTTCTAATTGCAGTTTTCTATTTTTTACATGACCTCTCTATAAAATTACGTTTTGTAATTTTTACAATTGATACTATAGAACTTCGCCTCTAGCTTCTGACATAATAAGTTTTCATTGTATTGAAGAAATGCAATTTTTGATTTGTTGAGGGAATAATAGAATTTTATATTTCAGTTATTTTTTCTCTGATAAAGTGAAAAGCATTGAGGAATATAGTGAAAACGACAAGATCCAAAAATAAAAATGCACTACTGGACACTACTTCATGTTTATTTAAGTTAACTCCAATGCCAACAAATAGATTGAAAGTTTTGTTTTTAACAAAAAAAAAATCCCTTGAACTCTTTGTGTTTTGCTTTCTGAAAAACAAACATTATTTTAAAATTTGTGGTTGAAGCATTTGGACAGAAAATTTTCATAATGAAGACGAGAATTAAAGATGTGCTCGACTATTAAATATACCTCGATAATTATTTAAAAAATATGCTTTAAGTTTTTCTGATTTAAAAATATGTCTTAAAAATAAAAGGTGTGAACATTAATTGAAAAAGTTTTGTAAAAGATTACAATAAGTGACTTTTTTATTGATAAACTACAACACATTCTGTTGAAAAACTTAATGATATAATATATGAAAAATAACAATTTGTTTGAAAAAAATCCTGTTATTTGTTCGTACAGAAAACAGATTTTTGATAATAGAATTTAATTCCTCCATTGATTTTTCCTTCAAAATCTAATTAGATGACGCCATACATTTAAGGAAAGTGTTGCTTTTCTGATTCAACTAAGAAAATATAGTATTCTTTAGGTGTTTGTGGATTTTGTGTTTGTTTTGTATCAAATTGTAATGCATTTGAAAGATTTAATTTCATATTACAGTTTGAAGCCAGTTACTTCGAGGGCAGTGAGGCTCAGGAGCATAACCATCATGGGTTTAATTATTACTGGAATATATTCATCAAAATTTATTTATGATGAGTAACTTTTGGCTGATTTATATTATATGTTCATAGTTTTTCACAACATGACCATAATGAACAACATATAAATGATATAAAATATATCTGGAAATTTTCAGATCAATAAATTTGATAAGCAGTTGTCTGACATGTTTATTCTATTTTGATAGAGAATATCCTTATAAATTATATTTGATTTGTAAATGACATATTTTCAAAAAATTCAACATGTGTAATTGAAATAGTAATTAAGTCTTATTAAGTGTAAGCTGATAATTATTATAAGTTTTTGTCTAGATTCATTATAGTGTTTCTTGATTTTAATTCAAACATCAAATTGATTCATTGTTAGATGTCTAAGTTCATGCACTACAGATTTTAACATTTTTCTTTCTTATAGATGTATCACACAGTTACTGGACTCGAATTGTTTGTATTTCAAGTACAGCAAGTAGATTGTGATCTCCAACCCCCGTATGCTTTTAAATTATGTCAGCATGATATACCTCAACCTAATTGTTCACATACAACAGCTTCTTTAGTTTGCCCTTGTCCAGATGATATTAAATATAGGATGACTCGTCTTTCAATTGATGCACTGGATATTTGCATTGTTGAAAGTGGAACTGCCATTGAAATTGAGGTAACAGATGCTATTTTTCTGTTTAAATTTTTTTTAAAATATTATTGTATTTTTTATGTATTAATAATTTGCATATTTATTTCAACTATGTTCTTGGTTATATTTAATTGTAACTTTTTTTTTCCTTAGATTTTCCCTTTGAGATTAGCAACTTGCAATTTACATGGAGGAGATACTTTATCTGGTTTGAGCATGCTTCTTCAGCATGTGCAATTTAAGCAATTTGCCAAAATCAGTTCAAATCTAGTTTGCTCTTCTGTATACAGTATTGTTAGTCATGGACTTGGATCACAACAAAATTCTTCATCTGAATTGTGGCTAGAGGTTGGAGGTTTTAGTTTTGGACCTGTATATGTTGATGCAGCTTCATCCCAATTGAAGAAGGACGAAGTAATTCAACAGGATAAGTTTTTAAAAATTCATGATGCTAAGAGGAAAAAATTGTGGTTTTTATGGCCCTTCGACGCATTAACAATTACTCAGTCAGTAAATGGAAAATGTGGATGTGTCGGAGGCTGCGCTTTTTTTGGAAGCAACCGGAATGGTGTTTACTTTTTTTGTGCGAATAATCATCATGAAGATGTAGTTTCTGCTAGATATCAAATTGGTACGGACAATTATTTAGGGTATGGAGAAAGTTTATTACACAGAGGTCATTTTGTATTTGATGCTCCTGAAAATGCTCCTATTCTTAAAACTGGATACAGTCCTAGTCATTCTGAAAAATCATTTATTGCTACTGATAGTTCAAATGCTCTTAGTAGCAGTAAAGTAAATGATACAATACTTTCGAGATCTTCTGATACAGATTCTCAATTTGTTCCAAGAGGACACAGTGCTTTTTCAGAAAGTTTTCTAGATGATAAAATATCTTTTTTCAGTCACAACAAAATTACTAATGAGAATCATTTAGAAAATACACAATGTGACACAAGCATTCCATCTTTTTCTCGAGAACATAGGCATAGTCAAGTACGTTGTATTAAAAGACAGTTCAGCAGTCCTACTCACATGTCAATGCCATCTAGTTCATCAGTTCTCTCCTCATTTCAAATTTCCATGGCTCAGTCTGCTCCAGTATCGGGAAAGCATGAACGGAAAATGATGGTAAAGAATGACGATTGGAAGAATACATTTGAATCTTCTGTCAATTCTGCTCCTGTTAGAGAAGGAAGTGTTAGTCCTGGCTTATCTCAAAATCGTTACAGTTCGCGTATATCCTTAAATACATGCCCAAGTGGACGAGGTGAAAATAATGGTTCTAGACATTCACTTGCTAATATTGCTTCTCGCAGTTATTCACCTCGCTCTGTTCGAAGAGCGGCTTCTACTGAATCTACTCATTCAACCGAAAGCTATTTTTCAGCTGATGAAGATGCGATATCATCGCTTGAAAACGGAGATTCTGTAGCATTAGATGAAAGTCACAGTGAAGAAGAAAAACGACATGTAATAATCAAAAACGGTACTAATTCTGTTGATAGAAAAATTTCAGCAACACGGAGGTCTCTACATGATATACAAGAAACTCCGTCACAACAATCAAGTGACAGTGATCTGCATGTAACTGTTTTACAACGAACTCCATCTTGTGGAAATCATCATGATCCATCAGATTCAAATTCTATTTCAAGCACTTCCTTTTTATCTGCTATGTCTTCTCAAGAAGATATAGCCTTGGTTGATCTTCATAATCAGATGGACAAACCAATCATTGAGTCGCCATTGCTGATGTCATGCTATATGGCACATATGACACAACTTCAGTGTTATCAATGGGTTCAGCCACCTCCATTACCTCAATTTATGCATCAGTCTGGAAGTCATCACAGTGGCCATTGTAGAGATTTTATATTTAATCGAATGCATTCTGCTTGGAAACCAAAGTTTGTACCCTTAACTGAGGGTTATACTTCAATACATATGGTTGATAAAAGTAAAGTACCTGGTTACCGCCAGAAGTATTGCCATGTGCAAAAATCTGTCTCCACCCATTCTGAAGAAGAATTTCAGCCAGGCTTATTCCATCCAGAAATGAAAAAAGGTCAGTGAGAAATTTCTGAAAACTAGTATATATAAATTTTAGTTATTATTTTATTCTTCATTTTTTTACATCTAGCAGTCGTTCTATAATATGTGGTTTGAAGCAATTTATTCTATATTATTAATGTCTTATATAACAAAAAAAAAAAAAAAAATCTGAACAATAAAAGATGTTTTTCCTGTGGTAGTTTGATTCTAATGTATGTAGTTTTGATAATGTATGCATTAAAGTATGTAGGGTAAATATTTTCTCATATGTGCATTTTAAAGTTTGTCTCTCTTCATATAGATAAAACCATTACTATCACTTGAAGCAAGAATATTTTAAATGTCTAGATTATGAATTATGTGTCCATTTTAATCAGCCATATTCGTGTTTTTTGTTAAATTGACATTAAGGTTTTTTTTCAATTGATTTAATTAAACATCAGTTTAAATTGTATAAAAATTTAATTATATGGAATTCATGCAACAAATTCTTTGTCGTATTTAACCTGATAAAAGTATTAATTTTATTCCCTCAGATGATTGCATTGGTGGTGATTACAGCTCAAAAAATGCTTCAAAGGTTGTTTTAGTGATCAAACTGAGTGGTGATGTACATTTTATGATTTCTCCTTTGTTTGTTGAAAGTCTGAGGAGGTAAGGCTTTTAATTTGATTTTGATTTTTAAAAATGTTCCGGATAATTTAAATTTGCTTATTTATTATTTTCTGATTATAATAAATCTTATTTATTATTATTTTAGTTTTATCGACGTTTTAACTCCTACATTAGTGCAACTTCATCCTCTCACCATAGTCAATCATCTGCATGTGATGTGTTCCCATGAAGTTCAAAAAAATAATCAACTGAAAAAGGAAAAGATTTTACATTTGAGTCAGTTGAGAGCTCAAATAATTGAAAAGTATAAGAAGCGTAATATGAATGAGAAAAATATGAACGGAAGCTCAGAAAACTTGGGTAACAATTATGAAGAAACACGTACAACTCAAACAAGAACTCTTATAAAGGTGAATAAGGTAAGAATATTGTATCAACATAATCATTTTTACAAAAATGTGTGCTTTTTGGTATATTTTGTGTAGTCATATATATATATATATATATATATATATATATACCGGGTGGCCAGAAATAAAACACCCCTACTCTGACCTCCCTGGATATCGAACTACTCAGTGTAAAGGCTTGAAAATTTGTGGACATACTATTCAAAAAATGGGGAAACGGATTTCACGAAAAAAAAATTTAGTTCCAGAAATCACCGATAGGTGGCGCTGTACCACTGGACGTATGCTGAAAAGACACAAAAACACGTTTTAAACACATTTTATTTGAAAGTACCAAGCATACATGAAACAAGGACGTTATCGATGCAGGGAATGCTGCTCAATATGGTTCCCTTCCTGAAGATGTAAAATGTGAAGTCTGTGGACAGCTTGTTCAACTGCGGATCGTAACTGGTCATCTGAGATGCTTCTCACATGCAGACTGATACTCTCTTTCAAATCTGCCAAGGTTATCAGACGTTCTCGATAAACAAGGTTTTTTAAGTGTCCCCAAAGCCAAAAATCACACGGATTAAGATCCGGTGAACGAGATGGCCAAGTTGTCGGAAACGCGCGACTGATTATTCTGTCAGTGGTGAAATGTTGGCGAAGAAACTGTTGCACAGGGAGTCCAATGTGTGGAGGTGCTCCATCTTGCATAAAAGTAATGGTGTCAAGGCATTGGTGCTGCTGCAAATGGGGTACAACAAATGTTTCGAGCATCCTTTTGTACCTGTTGGCCGTCACGGTACATGTCTCAAGGCCATTGGAAGTAACCTCTTCGAAAAAGAACGGTCCAAGGATGAATGTGGCTGTGAATCCACACCAGACTGTAACTTTCGGTGAGTGGAGTGGAATCTCTTGGAAGGTACGGGGGTTTGTCGTGTCCCATATGCGACAGTTATGGGTGTTCACTGTTCCACTGAGGTGGAAATGGGCCTCATCGCTCCACAGAATCTGCCACGGCCACGATGCATCCACTTCAACTCTAGCAAGAAATGTCAATGCAAAGGTCAGTCGCATCTCCCTGTCTGTGGCCAGCAATTGTTGATTAGGGCGGATTTTGTACGGGAAACAATGCACCATTTTTCTGAGTACGTTCCACACTGTGCTATAGGGAACACCCAAGTGTCGTGACACTGCACGTGCACTACTGCAGCCTAAAACATTATCCATTGACTGTTCAACAATACCGGTGGCAACATCTTCAACGACATCTGAACGAACCGGTTTGCATCCTCGACCAGGCTGAACTCCAAGATGTCCAGTTTCCTCGAATCGAGCGATCATTCTCCTGAGAGCTTGTGGAAGCAATGGTCCCTTACGCAAATCCTTAAGTCGGCGAAACTCTCGAAGTGCTGCTGGAGCATTTCCTTTATTCTCGTAAAACAACTTCACAAGCAAAGCGCGTTCTGGCAGCGTGACAGCCATCACTAATAAGAATGACATTCCCCACCTTTTAACTTCTTTTATACCCAGAACATGGCTTCTAACCATGCTTTATGCAAATTTTTCTGGTTACAGTATGAAATTGCAGTTACAACGGGAGTTCTAGCTTCTTTACTATTTTTATTTTCCATAAGGGGCAGAAAAATTAAAAAGGAAGCATGGAAGCATTCCATTCCGCATAAACATTTTAATTTTTATTATTATTTGTGTCTTTTGATCATAGTTCCAGTTGTGCAGCGCCACCTATCGGTGATTTCAGGAACTAATTTTTTTTTCGTGAAATCCGTTTCCCCATATTTTGAATAGTATGTGTACAAAATTTTGAGCCTTTACACTGAGTAGTTCGATATCCATGGAGGTCAGAGTAGGGGTGTTTTATTTCTGGCCACCTTGTATATATATATATATATATATATATATATTATGTAGGAGGAATTGATGGGACAGAATGCCCATTCAACCTCGTTTGGATGTGTCTAGGGTCACTGATTAAAGAGAAGATGCTTTTAAATGAAACCAGTAAATTTATTTACAGCAAAGAATATTTAAAAGAAAAGACATTAACAATTAGGACAGGACAGGCTATTTACAATAGAGATAAAAGTATAACCTTTAGATGACACCAAGGATGAAGCCAAATCAATTGTTCCATGGCAAAACTACGTCCCTCTCTCTCCGTCTGTCTAGCGAATGCTCACGGCTCGATTTCTAAAACTGGACGTCTCGCGTCTTAAGCTTTGGATCAGTGGTATTCAGTAGAATCCCTCGTGCCATCTATTACAAAAAAAATAAAACTAAATGTGGAATGGTAACGACTGCTGAATCTCTCTCTCTCTTTATATATATATATATATATATATATATATATATATATATATATATACACACACTGAAGTGACAAAAGTCATGGGATAGCAGTATGCAAATATACAGATGGCAGTAGTAAAGCAGCGAAAAAGTATAAATGCGCAGTTCGTTTTCCAGAGCTTTCATTTGTGTTCAAGTTATTTATGTGAACAGGTTTTTCGTGATTTATGGCGGCACGACGATAATTAACAAACTTTGAACGTGGAATGTTAGTTGGAGCTAGACGCATGGGTCATTCCGTTGCGGATATCGTTTGTGAATTCAACATTCCGAGATCCACAGTATCAAGAGTGTGCCGAGAGTAGGAAATTTCAGGCATCACATCCCATCATGGACAGCGCAGTGGGCGACCACCTGCACTTAACGACCGAGACCGCCGACGTCTGTGTAGAATGGTCAATGTTAATAGACACGCAACACTTCGTCAAATAACTGCAGGAATCAATGTGGGACGTACGAGGGACGTGTCCGATAGGACTGTGCGGCGAAATTTGTCTTCCTTGGGCTATGACAGCAGAAGACCGACTCGAGTGCCTTTACTGACAGCACGACATCGCCTGCAGCGACTCTCCTGGGCTCGTGAGCATATCGACTGGTTCCTAGACCAGTGGAAAACCGTGGCGTGGTCAGATGAGTCACGATTTCAATTGTTACGAGCTGATGGTAGAGTTCGAGTGTGGCGCAGACCCCACGAAGCCATGGACCCAAACTGTCAGCAAGGCACTGTTCAAGCTGGTGGTGGCTGCATAATGGTGTGGAGTGTTTTTACATGGCATGGACTCGGTCCTCTGGTGCAACTGAACCGATCATTGACTGGAAATGGTTATGTTCAGCTGCTTGCAGATCACTTGCAGCCATTCATGGACTTCACGTACCCACACAACGATGGGATTTTTATGGATGACAATGCGCCATGTCACCGGGCCAGAACTGTTCGCGATTAGTTTGAAGAACATTCCGGACAATTCCAGCGCATGATCTGGCCACCTAGATCGCCCGATATGAATCCCATCGAGCATTTATGGGACATCATCGAAAGGTCCGTTCGTGCCCAAACTCCTGCACCATCCACACTTTCACAATTATGGACGTCTATACAGACAGCATGGCTCAATATTCCTGCAGAGGACTTCCAACGACTTGTGGACTCCATGACACGTCGAGTTGTTGCACTTCGCCAGGCAAAAGGAGGATCGACACGATATTAACAGTCATCCCATGACTTTTGTCACTTTAGTGTATATATATATACACACACACATACACCAAATGGTATATTTTGTTCATATATATTATAATATTTTAAATATTATTTCAATTCTAATTAATTTCCAAATTTTTATTTGAATTTAGCCTATATTAACTTCATTCTAAAATATTCTCTTATTTCCAGATCCCATTCCACTTTTTCTACTTAATTAACTGAACTGAAGCTTTGTAAAAATGTTTTCGTCTGCGGTTTACACGTTCCATGTGAAGGAACAGAAAAATGCCATTTAAGCACATTTTTAAAAAAATGATCCCTTCGTTTCCCTTATCAGAATTGAAATGTGTTCAAAAATCCCTATTAGAATCTTAATAGTACATTAGCACTGTGAAAAAATATTTGTCCTATCAGAACCTCATGTTATATAAGACTAGTTATAGTTTATTTCGCTCTTCTTCCCCACTTCTTGCCTAAACTATTGCTATGAGTGGACTTGCCTTGTCCTCTTCTTCTTGTGAATAAATTATGCCTTCCCAGGAGGGATTAAAGTGAACTTAAAAATGCAAATTGCCTTCGAACCTGCCTTCTGATTAAAAATTATATGCGAACATATGTGTGTGTGTGTGTGTGTGTAATGTTATTTTAAAATTTAATTTAAACTGAATTAATTTTCTAATCTTATAAATGTTTCCTAATAGTTTTATAAAAAGATCCCAGTGTTTCCCCTGCTTTGAAAGTCACATGTTCAGAAATCCCCATGAGAAACTGAATAGTCTACAAGCACTTTAAACATGATTTTCCCCATCAAAATAAACTGTTTAAGACCCAGGATAAAATGTTCGAAAGCTTTCCCACATTCCTCAGTCTTTCGTCGTGTGTTGTTTGTGCCTCGTCGCTCTCCGCTTGTACATAATCATGCTTGCTTTTTCATGATGGAATAAAATGACGTAAAAGCATCAAAGTCTTCGAACTGCAATCTACTTATCAAGTTTTAAATAATTAAACAAGTAAAATTCTGAGGAGTAAGATCTTGAAATTTTGCTTTTGTTGCATATTTACTTATGAAATAGACACTCACTGTGCTTTGAAATTCATTTTATTTGAAGCTATGTTTCACAATTTTTATTCATCAAATGCAAAGTATAATACTACATATAATTCTCATTTGCATTGCAGAAAATTAAGATATTGGATTAAATAAAAAATCTCTGTGCATCATTCGTAAAAAAAAAAAAAAATAATGAAGTAGTTCTTAGTTTTTTTTAAAGTAAAATTAACTTTTTTGAAACATTTATGAAAACTTCTCTTTCTGAACGAATATTTTTGTATAATTTCTTCTACTTATTGCACATTGAAGATTTCTATTGCCCAGAAAATATGCATTAATTATTTATCATATTGAATGTTTTAAGTTTGTGTAAACTTTTCTTAGTTTTAAGTTACAGCTTGTATAGATAAAACAAGCCTAATATAAGTATGATCTGAAATAGGTTGAAATCAGGAAGTCAAATATAAAGTTTCCTTTCTGTAAGGTGAATGCAAATAAGCTTCAAAATATTCATATCTCTTTTAATGTTCTAGAGTATTGCCCCAAAAATAATAGTCTCTACGGAAATGTTTTACAGATTTAAATCACTAGTATTTTAAAATTTCTTGTTATTTCTTTCATTTTGTCGAATTCCATGTTTGGAAAAAATATTCAGTGCCCAGGATTTTATTTCATTCTTTATTCAAATGCCATGATGAGAATCGACAGCTTGTTTGCAGATTCGAAATTTTAATTCAACAGAAAATAGTAGTTAGATTGAATTTCAAGAATTGCCTATGTATTTGAATCTTTCAGACAATATTTAGAGCCATCTGGATCAATAAATTACAAAATCTAAGAATTACTAGATTTACAACTTTAAGCTGTTGTATAATTTCAGAAATTCATTCAAAACATGCCTAATAGCATTCTTGTAACTATGACACATCTAAAAAGTATAGATTAAAAAGAGAATTCTTTTTTATTTCCTTATGTATCAAATATATTATTTTGAAATAATGAAATTTCATATTTTCATCCAAGTCAAATGTGGTGTATGTATCACAACATTTCAACCATTTCTTATGCATTAATAGTTGAACATTAAGAGTAAAAAATCTGTTCAATATTTAAGTTCTAATTTACCATTAAAATTCCAGTATATAAATGTTAACATATAGTAATGGGTTTTTGAAATCATTCTTATAAATTATTCCGTATTTTTAAAGTATGATGTGTATATTCAAGAGTTCATATTTATATATTGGATGCCGTGGAAAATTCAAATAATTCAGTATGTATAAGGACTGTTTAAAAGGTAGCTTATTTTCCTTTAATGTTTAAATACGAAAAGTAAAAGGATTTTATAAAACTAATTTCCTTAATTTTTCGGCAGGTGCACCCTCTGTGCAATCACAAAGGGTTGCACTTATTTCTCTGATACAATGTTATAAAATTATAAATTTTAAAAAGCTATTTATTAATTACTTGTATAACGGTGTGTGTATACAATTATTTCAAACATATATTTTAGCTGACAAATTTTGTTTAGATAGGAATAGAAACAGCTTAATTATAAAAAATAAAAACAGCTTAAATTGACCAAAAATCAGCTGAATAGAATTAATAAACTTGAAAATAAATAAATGGACTTGTCAATATTACATCTGAAATATTTTTATTTGTAATAGGAGACTGTAGAAGTTTTATATGGGAGAAAAAAACAAGTCTAACCAAATATACTTAAAATGCTGTAAGCATATAAATTTCTAACAGCTAACTTTTGTGACTTCAGTGTTCTTGTCATTTTTCCTGGTTTGCATTTTCTATGCCTCATAATTTGCTTTTATAAAAGTATTTGCCTTGTTGTAGATACCTCCTTCTAAGTAGCTTTTCTTTATTGTTTGTCAAATTAGTAATATAGCTGTTGAATTGAAATTATGTTATTTTTAAATCGAACAAACAAACAAAAAAGAAGATATAACAAAATTGAGAACTCCGCGCATACATCTGAGTATATGCAGCAAATCCGTGGCTCTATTAACGCCTCGAATTGCGAACTTTGGTTATAAATTAGTAGAAAAAAAATTTCAGTAGCGTGATTCGTGTTTTTATAGATTCTTGTGGTAAAACGATGTAAGCAAAATTCTCGATTATATCTGTGAAACAAGCCTGCTGGTTTAAGTTTAAAAATAGAAATTAAGAAATCTTCAGTACTAATAAAAATGAAAGTTCATATGTCTATTGCCGATCTACATAAAAAACCATTGAACCTAGAGCTACATAATGTGATATAAGATATGCTTTGGTGGATGGAAATTTACACCTTGAAGCATTGTTTTGTAGCATTATTTTTACGTCATTGTAAAATACAAATATTTATGTTTCTAATGTTGTTGGTTTAAATATTGTCCAATAATAGTCAAATTTTTATACATTTTTTAATTATTTTCTATGATCAAGTTCATGCAAAGAGAAAATTTTACGTGTTTACCCCACGAGGGGACAAAAGGGGGGGGAATAGAGTACAGAGAAGAGGGAACATTTCAAATTGAAACAGCTGGAATCGTACTGAGATGGACCTGCGCCCTTGGCAGGATTACCAAAACTACAACCCCTCCTCCCTGCACACACACACACACATTTAAATGCTGCATTTTTGTTAATTTTTCACAAAGCTCTGGCCTCTAATCAACCCCACTCAAGATAAAATCTATCTGCAATGTTTTAGTGCACAAATTTAACAAATTCTTTAATTTTGTGAATAGTTAAATAAAAATTATGTATTTCAAAAATAGTTAGCTACATTGATGTGAAGTTCTGTATGTGACTAATCAGATTTCAGTTGCAGAAAATAAAAAAGAAATAGTAAATATTTTCTAAACGATTAAAAGTAAAATATTTATTTATTTATTTGGAACAGCTACTTAGCATTGATGTGTGCATGATTTATAATAAAAGGCATCTCTTCTACTTATATACCAATTTTTTAAGCTGTCTCAATACATGTTAATATTTACATTAAAACCCTTATCGCCTGTTTAGGACAATTCTCAGCACGGTCACTTACTTAATTTGTAAAAATTAAAATACAAAATAAATGCAGATAAGCAATTTATTGTCAAATTTATTTAACTTTTACAAAACGACTTTCTAACAAACCAATTCACAGACAATTTTTTTTCTTTCTTGTAACTGGAATTTAGTATACAAGATAATTATGTTAAAATGTTTTTTTTTAAATCTGAATAGTGAAAATGCAGACGATTTCTTTTTTTAATTTCCTGGTTTAATTTTAATTATCTTTTAAAGGAATTTTACTAATACTCTTTCTAAATCTATATTCTGCATTATTGCGCGTTTTCATTTTTATTGTACTAGAAATTAAAAATAGTCACAAGATCTTTGTAAAATATATTTTATAAAATGTCTATCGATAAGTATGCATGATTTAAAAAAAATTAAATGTGTCAACTGCGAGAGTGCGTAAGAATAAATTAGGGCCACATGCATCCTACTGCATGCGTAAGCAGACCACTGTTTATTTCTGTCTGTTAAAGCTATATTTAACCGTATTCGGTGTTTTTTGTGCACGCTATTGTATTTTTGGTCTAAAACATTTTAATATAAATTTGTATCTGTTCTCTATTGTCACCGAACCAACAGCTTTTTAAATGATGTGAAAAAATGACATAAATCATTCCCCCTCCCCTTTTTTTTTCATTTACTTTTATTGATACGGTTATACAGATTTTTTCGAATAATCTTCTTGGATGGAAAAAAAATATTTTCTAACTGACAAAATTTATCTTGCGGAGTCTTATAAAAATTAAAAACGTGTCATTTTTTGAAAATTAAATATATTTTTTAACATAGTCTTATTTTGAACTGTTTTGCAATTTACGTCATCTCTAATTGGTAGAGAATGAAACCGTGTTTCAATCTTTCGGGAGATTTAATATTTATATAATGTATTATAATTAGTAAATTCTCAATCAATTCCTAATCAAAAATTGTGTTATATTTATTACAAATTGTTATATACATATATTATATAAGTTATTTTATTTGAAAATTACTTCTTGGGAAAACGCTAATTTCAAATTATTAGTATAATGTACAACAATAATAACTACTTTAAATAAATTTTGGATAATTAGATGCATAAATCAGCTGTTCATCAAAGACAGTGTTAAATGAAGCATGAAAAAAAAAAGAACTTTAAATATATAGAAATATTTCTTTACTGCTTTTTGATTATCAACACGTGATTTTCTTTACCTTTATCTATGCTTCGTCAGCTTCACAATTTTAACTGTTTAATTATTATTATTGATATAGAATAGCATTTTTTTTTCTCCAGAAATATACTGTAAGTTAATGATTGTATAGATAGCATGTATTGGGGTAAAATTCCATTTTAATAAAATATATTCCTCTTTCTGGAGCAATCCTCTATCTTTCTAAAGTTATAACATTTGTTTTGGCAATGGTTTAGTTTCTAAAACACTTATAGAGATTATAGGATTGTGAAAAAAATGTTTAATGTTTTCCTCGACATTTTGTTGATTGTAAACGTCAATTTCCAGTTTAAAAATCATTAAATGTAGGAAATTGTATGAACTTTTATGAATTTATTCCATTTTGAAACTGAATTAAGGAGCTGAAGTATAAAAATGGATTAGAGAAGTAAATCGTTTATCCATGGAGTAGTTGCCCAGCTGTAGAGTTTTATAAAGAGAAAAACTTGGCTATTAATTAAATTCTTGCTGAAAGTTATTGCTGTGTAAAATTATTAGTTTGGAGGAATTATATTAAATAATTATTTAATTTCAATATTTATTTTAGGTAAATATCAGCATAATGCAAGCGTCTATTGTAGAAGAAGTGATCGCATTTTCTGCCCTTGACAACTTGAAGGATTTAACATGTGTGTCACTTCTTTCAATATGTGTAGATAATACTCTTATTCAGCTATCTCATAGCTGCCAAGCAAAAAAGGTTATACAGACATTTACTGACTATTGTAATGATAATATAGCTCGCTCAAAAATGAATGAACGCTCATCGAAAAAAGCAAAAACAGATTCTTTGCCAACGGAACTGTTAACAGTTGAAACTAGTGAAACTCAACAAGAAGAAACTGTTCTATCCGCTTCCGTGACATGTATCCATTGCCAGTTGCGAAGACTAAAGAACAATAGCAGTATTCTAAAAGAAGCTATGTTGACTGTTATACCTTACTACAGAAGTAAAGTTGAATTTACTTTTGAGAACTGTAGTTTCCTTGGTCGTCAACTTTCTAAGCAAAATGAAAAACAAGATGCTTTTGTGGATTCTGATTGGAATCAATATTTAGATGAAGAAAAATTAGGTTTTATAATGTTTGAATGCGGCTTAGAAGACATAGGTGTAAAATTTGTAAAAAGGTGGGGTTATAATTCTTTACCAGCTATTGAAGGTGAAGAGAAAAAGCATATTCCTAAAATACCAAAAGAAAAGTTGTCAACAAGAAAGATGTATGCAACTAATGAACAACCTTCCCCATCTAGACATAGTTTCAAATCTGGCAATTGTGATGACCATTGGGATACTAAAATGTCTTTTCCATCATGCGTGTCGGAATGTGGAAGTTACAGCAGTTCAGATGGTAGCAAATCAAATATTCACCATCAAAATCTAAAAGGAGATGCATCTTCATTTATAATTGAATTGAAAACTGTATGGTTTAACTTTGCTGCTCCTCCAAGGACTCCAAACACACGAAAAATTGATTTCACTCGGTACGTTATTGAATTATTTTATTTTATTATTTGCAAATATTCCTTGTTTGGTTAATATGTTTAGTATTACTTCTGCATGGAACATATTCTTTGAGGTATAATTATAAGTGAAAGGTAAAAGTATTTGTCATTTTAGATATAAGATAATTTTTTTTGTTAGATACCTCAACAATTTTATTTTCAGTAATATTTATGGTATATGTAAAATTCCCCATTGAATAATATTCAGTTTTGAAATCTTTGATTTTAAATTATTTAAAATAAAATTCATTTGCTGTATTTATGTGTTTTTGTTTTGAATGAAGCATGCTGAATAACTTTTAATAAAAAATTATTAATTTTTATTCGTTTTAGAAAAATTTAAAACCTATATTCAATCTTTAAATTAAAAAAAAATTATTCAACAGTTCAATAACTCTTGTATATTACTCAATTTTTTTTCTAATTTTTGAATGCACCTGCTAATGGTCTTAAAAATTTCAAAAGTGCTAACATTTTGTTGCTTTAATGTGGATTGTTCAGATTTTTTTAAAATTAAAATTGATTATTTGCTTAGAAAGAAAAAAATATATATATTTGCAAGATTAAGTAAAAGTATTTCTGAGGTTGGATATTAAATAATTCTTCATACTCTTTTCATAAATTGATCGAATATATTTTTTATAGAGTTTTATAACAATAATTGCATTTGATATTCTGTATACTAATTAAACTGAATGTAATATTTCTAATTCATTTATTATATCTGATTTGATAAATAATACTATGCTGTACAATTATTATTTCTTTTAAATTCATGTAACTTTTTAAAATTGTAAAAGAAAAGCATTTCCTTTTAATAATTCTTCATAATAAAATACTGGCATCAGTATTTTTTGAAATTTACTTAATCAGCAATAATTTTTTAGCCAGTTTAAAAGTTAAAGCTGTTTATCTTTTATATGTATATGCTTTTTTTTTTTCAAATAGATTAGACTGGCATTTGCTAAGTACAGCCACTCCATCAATAAATGCTTGGTTGAAACCAAGCGACCGTCTTTTAGTTTCAGTCCGAAAAATGGCCAAAGAAACAGCACAGAGATCTGCAGCCGCTATGGCTTGTCTTATGGCTGAAGCTTTAGAAGTTCAAAGTATACATATGCCTATTAAGGTATTTAAAAATTTGCTGTAATTTAAAAATATACTTCACTGATATTCTCTCTACTTATTATTGCAGTAATAAATGTAATGTAATGTAAATGTTATTGCAATAATAAATGTATTTATTCACTTTGAAATACATGAGCAATCATTTTACCTACTTAGTTTATAATGTTATTTTCTTAATTTCCATGAAGGTTCTATGATTTTAAGAGAAAGTTAATTAATAGAATTGAAAAAGGAGATAAGGTTAATAGGTTCAAGATACGGATGTATTTGCTAAATTGAGAACTTAAACAAATCCTTCAAAAGATGCTGTTTAGTAAAAGAATTGTAATGTTATGATGGGAAATTTGATCCTTAATCTAATAATTTTTCCTACAGAATAGACTCATTTCCCCAGTTTCCTCACCCATTTTAATTCATTTTCCCCAGCAGACACGATAGACTTAATTTCAAGAAATATACTAATATTTTTTGCCCAATTTGCATTTAGTCGTAAAAAATGTATTTTCTGTTTATTAACATACAAAAAGTTGTGTATTCAAATACTTCCATATTATTTACTGGAACATGTTTTTAAGCTCCAATCCTGAAGTTTATGTGACCTCTTTTTTTGTAGGATTTAATTAACATTTAGGCTTCTTAGCGTTATCGTCATTTAACAGTTTTTGTTGTTTATTGTTACTTTTGGCACTTTACGAGCCTGCTGACAGAAAGCTGTCAGCGATTTAAGCCTAAATTAGCGTTCCTTTTTCAGTAGCGCCAGCTAGGGCCAAGAGTATAACTTAGCTACTTCACATTTGCTTGCACAACTTCTTTTTCCAGGGGGGCACTTTCACACTACTCACAGATAGAACACAGAATAAAACCGGGACTCGAACCCGGGACGCTCAGATTACGGGGAAGACACGCTACGTTTAACAGTTGACTAAGATTACTTCTATTTGTCATTTTCAGACTGCTTTGATGATCCAGCTTCTCTGCTGCCTCTTATTTTATAGTGAATATTGAAGATTCTAATTAGTTAGAGCCTTGTCCATTATTTGTGAAATGTGCATGTATATTGTATCTACACTTCATTTGCTATTTGATTGTGAGTTGTCTGAATATCTTAATTAAAGTTATATTGGAAAGTGGAATTACGTTGTGATAATCCTGGGTGAGATTGTATTTTCACAGAGATATAGTAAAAAAAAAGATCAATAATAATAATAATAATGGCAATAAAAATTACTTTCATTCTGTACTTTCTTGGTAGTTGAGCTATTTTTTGGTCGGATGATAACATGAAAATATGGGTGATAAACCTTTATAATTTGCATTACAAAATTTATTTAACTCATTTAAATATAGATTGTAATAACTACATAATTTTATCAAATCAATGCTTTAATTGTTTGAAACATCTCTGTGTCTAAAAATTTATAGCTGTAATAATATGAATGATTTTAATATTTTTAAAATTCATGAGAAGAATATCATGACTAATTCATGTGAACATAATAATATTCCATTTTATATACTCCAAAAAATAGAAGTTTTAAAAATTGAACTTATTCTGTTAAACCATGTAAGGAAAATTTATTTTCAATAAGAATTCATAATTTGTTATTTAATTTCAACATATTATTTTTTGTATAGTTTTGATATTTTAAGTAACTTGTTTTATCCTTTCACTCTGGAATATTTTTCTAAGAAACTGTATTACATTTCAAATCAAACTACAAATTGAATAAAGTTAAGCAACTCCTCATTATATATGATTTTATCGCTTATATAATGTCAAAAGAGATTTTAAAAGCTCTATAAATTAAAAATCTTTGTTTAATCCCAAATGATCACTTTATAAACTTTTGAAGTCCAGAAATTAACACCACGAAAATTAATTTTTATTTAACTGGCTTTCATGTGTCTTTACAAATGTAAAATTCTCTGCATATTCATTGAAATAAAGACAGTATTGAAATTTAGCATGTAAAAATTGCTTTTCCGTCATTAAAATTTATTTCTTTATCTTATAGAGTAAGTATCTTTCTGCGAAGCTTTCACCTCTGGCAAAAACTTTGCAAGAAGACCCTTCTTGTCAACTGCTAATGGTTCTGAGAAGATACTTGAAACAAGTAAATTTAGAAGCTGTTGAGGAAAATTTGTCTCCTGAATACATTCCTCAAATTAAAACTCTATATCGTGGTTTGATAGCTCTTAGCCGTCAGTGGAAAAATGTTCTTTATATGCCCTTCCTTGTGGAACAAAATATTCGGTTTCGTAAAAACATGAGACCCTTGAACTTATCCTTTTCTGCTCCAAAAATTGATGCCATGCTATCCAGTAATGAAGAAAACGATAAACTATCTTTAGATGAATGTGAAGTTACTGATGAAACTACAAATTTGTTAATTGCTGAAGGCGGATCCTTAACTGTTGCACAAGGACAAAAAGTTGTGCCATCCCAAGGGACACCGCCTATTAAATCTTATTCCAGTCCAGATACTGGTTCTCGCTCCAGCAGTAGTCAGCAAGAAATTACAGAAGAAGCTGTGAGTAGTGGTTCTGGTCCCCATAAATCCAAGAGAAAACTTCCTAGTTATCCCCCACGCACTTCAAGAGCAAGTGTTGCATTTCCTCTTTTAGGTGGCCCTCTTGATTCTCCTGGTCGATATGCTGGGGGCATGAACAACAAAACTAATGGCTTTGTATTGCAGCAATATGGCGTTAATGCAATATCAAAATTAAAAAGGAATGACAGTAGACATAGTCTAAAGTCAACTACTTGGAGTTTATCAAGTATTGAACCAAATTTGCAATCTTCTGTCTTTGGCACATCACAAAAGGGCTTTGTTAATGGTGATATGGATCAAGTTGATGAAGATTTATATAATTGGATGGCAAGGCAGCAAGACTATATTAGAAGTACCAATAATCAAAAACGAATTGAACGTGCTCAGATGGAATCAAAGAAAAGTACATTTGCTACCGAAAATAGTTTTGAAACTGAAATGCCTAAATCTGTGGCTGCTGCAGTTAATTTTGCTCCTCTGAGTATTCAACTAGCTGATGCTCATGTTATATTTCAGCCTTTTCTTAATAGCATTGGTGTTCCAAACCAAACTCATCACACATCTTTCAGTGCAATATTTGGACCGAAAATATCTGTGTCCACTGCTGTTGAAATGTTAAAGATTGATATAGTAGAATCTGAATATCAAAGTAATGCCCGGCAAAAGAAAAAGACAAATCGTAAACAATCAAATATGCATGGGAAATTTTTCATTGATACTAGCATGGACACACCTACATTTATTTGTGATAAATTTTCATTAGAAATGGAACTAAGAGAAACATTGCATCACAAGGCTGAAAGCATTAGCAATGATATTTTAATTACTGCACCAGCTTTAATGTTTATGACAAATGACTCAAGGCATTCTACTGTTATTAATTTTACTGTAGACATTAATTTTGTTGCTCAGCAGGTAAACATGCCATTGCTTCGCCTACTACATCAATTTTCTACCATGTATGAAAATATTAAAGAAACAAGACTTGAACTTAAGGCCAACAGACTAAGTTCCTTTAAAGAAAGTATGAAAAATGACAAAAAGGGATTTTCACCCTCTGAAAGCCAAACTGGGAGTTACAGACTCAATTCTCCGCGACCTCCGCCTGCAAAATTTAACACTCCCACTCCTACACCTACAAAATCTTCATCAGTTGGTGTTGCCAGTATAACTGCTGGCATTCGCAGGCCTCATACTCTCTCTCAAAGACTCAGAGCAAGTACTAAAGGTTACACAAACTTACAAGAGATGACCTCTAAAGAAGAACGTTCTTCCAGTCCTCTAAGCTTCACTCTTAGTGAATCTGTGGCAATCGATATTCCAGACACTTGTTCTGCTCCTGCATCTGAACACACATTATTGGGAGAAATTAAAGATTTGCATCCTAGATGTTGGAGAACAATGTTTTACTTACTGGACCTGTATGATACTATGCCTGAGCCAAAAACTGTTAATGAAAGGTAACTAATTTGAGAATATGCATTCAAATACGTTTGAATAATTTATTTCATATAATGTTTTATAAAAATATTTATACTTTCATCAAAACAAATTTATAGATTTTTTCTACTGAAATTGCATTTATTGGAACAACGGAATGAACAGAAACTTAATAGATAACTATATTTTTGTATCTAGTTTTTATATATATATATATATATATATATATATATATAATTTTTAATGCAAGATTCAGTTTCTTTTTTGAATATATTTATTTGAAATGTAATGTATATTATTTCTTGAAATATACAATTTATTTGTAATGTTTCAGTTAATCTAAAATTGTAGGGTATTTCTATATTATTTTGCTATCCTTTGTAAAGTGTTTAATTTTGAACAAATATTATTTAGCGAATTATAAATTTATTGAACAAATATTGTATAATTTAATTTATTGTGCTAACCATTTCAATTAAATTCAAATCCAGTGTTTGTATAATAGATTGTAATTATAGTATACTAAGTTCTTTTTATTATTTTTTACAAGATAAATTATCTTGCTCATATTTAGAATTTTAAGTGCTTTTTTGGATTGGTTTTCTTATTGTATTCATTTTTTAAAAAAATGGAAACGACTTTATTGTATTAATGAAAATTGTATAATTGAACTTTGATTATTGTAGTTATATGTTTATTTAAAAATTATTTTTATAATATTACATATGCAAGGAATTAAAATGGTCCCTATTGTTAAAAATATGAACAGGAAGTCTATTTCATATAATTCCTATTGTTACTTTTTTATCATTTTATTTCATAAGATCTATTCTTACCACTCACAACATCCTTTTCATTTATTTTTGGCATTTGAAAAAAAGGTGTCATTCTGTAGTTTAAATTGATACTTCCTTTTTTGAAGCAATGAACCAAAGTATTCTATATTTGTGCTTTATGATACTTTTGGGTTTTTTTTTTTCTTCATTAGAGTATTTTGCTATGTTGGATAATATATGAAAGAATATTTCATATTAAACATCTGTTTTGCAAACTATTGATTCTTTTCTTTTGCTTTAAGATGTTCTGCTGTTCACCTTCCTCAAGATAGGAAATCTCCAGATATTTCTGATGAATACAAAGGGAATGGAAAATATGAACCACTGAAAGAACAACATGTTGATATTGATGCTCCTGATAATGCTAATGCCGTAAAACCAGAAAAAGCCACATCTCCTGTAATACATAAAGATCATTTAAAGGGATTTACTAAAGGTAAGGATTTAATACATTAAAAATGTTAAGTAAATGCAGTTACTGTGACATATTTTTTTATATTATTAGTCAGTTGCAGCTGATCAGCTCAGAATGATTGGTATTGTATAAAATTTCCCTCAAGAGATTGATATTGAGATATATTTAAAAAAAATAATTCTTACTTTTATGTAGCAAGAAATTTTTAATTGAGATAATTTAAAGTGTATATAAAAATTATCTACGGGATTTTTTCGATGGTGACTTCAAACAAATGAAAAAAGAATGTATATTAGGATGTGATTCTCTCTCAGAAATATGAGATCCCAACAGAAACCATAACATAGCGAATGAGATAAAAAAGAAAAAAAAAAAAAATGAAAGCGAGTTTATCCTCAGTCTTTAAGAAACGATTGTGTGAAAGTCAAACCTGATCCTCAAAAATATTCGATACTGGTATTTAACATTCTGAATGAATCTGTTGCCACCAAGTAGCTTTATTTATTTTTATTTTTCAATTTTAATGTTTACCTCTCCCCCTATTTTTTTAAAATGCTATTTTGATCCAATTAGAAACTGTAGAATAACACTACTAGAATATATTTTTTCCCAGTTCATGAATTGTGATTGATAAAAAAAGTGCTAATGATCCCACCCCCTTTTTCGACAGTTCAATTTTTTCCCCCTATAAAGTCGGAATTTTTCAGAAACTGATGCAGGTATCGATATGAAATTTTTACCAGTTGTTTTCTTCAATGTAATACTTGGTATAATACATATTTTAGTGGAATTTCAAAAATTATGTGCAAATTCAAAATATTTTTCCACATTTGTTCTTTTTAAAAATTTATTTCTATCGTAATTATCATATAACAATTGCTTGCTCATTATATATGGGCTTTTAATATCCTTTCTTAATAATTTAAATTTTTATCAGATTAATGATTTTGTATTTAAACTTAAAAAACTAGTGCCTCATCCCCCCCCCTTCCATCCCTTATTTTGTATCATCCAGGATCAAATTTAAAGGCTTGTTTTTGGATAAAAAATTAAGCAACTTAAGCCGTAAAATTCCTGTTAATTATTTTCACCGATTATTTTAATACTTTTCATGACAATTCGATTCGAATAAATGTGCAGCGCCCGAATTCGGATTTTTTGAGAGCAAATTGGCATACTACCTTGGGCTTGTGCATTTCCTACTTAATTCATTTTCTGCATTCTTCTTATTATTATTTTTATTTATTTTCCCTTTTCACTGTTTGTTGAACTTTCAATCCAAAAAATCAATTAATAATAGTAATTAAATTAGACTAAAGGAGAAAAAACACGTTAAAAATATAAGAGGAATTGCAGCTCTGTAGTCCTGATGGGTGAGTCACCTCTAGTTTTATTATTACATATTTTTAAAAAAAATTATTTGAATTCATTGACAAAAAAGTCATTATCTTTTGAGCGTACTTCTTTTTACCATGACCATGTTTAGAACATTGCACTATTATCAGTTATATTAATTTCAGAATTAATGAATAAAAGGAGTAATTTCAAGATTAAGGTGCCCCATAATATTATTGCACAATTCGAATGTTTCTAAAAATTATTCTTGTAGTGATTAAGAATTGTAGGTAACTACAGTACTCACGGACTTGTGAAACTGTTATGATGGTTTACGCTGGATGATTCTGAATAGCTGTTTAATAATTTGCAGATAAGTTAGATCTACAGAAATAAGTCATTTTAAATCGAAACATATAGTTGCAAATACAGAGTGAGAAAATAAACTGCACAAAACAGTTGTTGTCAGATGAAAGTAATAAGAAAAGATCCCAAGGTCAGATTGTTATGGTGCAAATTTTCTAGAACATAACTCTAGAATGCACCCTGTAAGAATATGTTGTATGTTCTGATTTTGTTGTAATTCTGTAAAAGTAATTTCAAGACACAAAATTCATACAACTAATACTTAACACAAACTAGAATTTAAAGGACAAAACAAATTTAGTAGGAAAATAGATGAATCAGCATCGTGTATTAAACAACAAAGCAGAAAAAAGTTTTATTATCAGTGTGACAGTGATAATAAACAAATGTACAGTCGAGAAGACAACAAATCAATAAAGCTCAAAATAATATTCAGCAATTCTGAAAGTAAAAGCATCTGTGGCAGTTGTTTTTCAGTTTTCGAAGGATACGATCATGAGGGCAGGCATCTCTTCAAAGAATTTTAAATATGTTCAGTCGGATTTAATTAAAGAGAGAATGCTGGCCAATTCATTCAACTTTGGTCTTCACTTTTCTAAAATTCCTGAATTACCAGACGCCTTGTGACCTTTTGTTTTAGCCCATAAACATTGTTTGAACCTGCGCTACCTCGGAACACACATTCATGGGTGTGGATAACTCCATCATATTAATGATCTCCGTTTGATGAATTTCAGTCGAAAATGTGGAGCTTTTTTTTTTCTTTTTTTTTCCATTCATCAGTATGTCTCCCTGCACAACACACCCTTGACTTTTCCTTGATGATTTTAGTGGAATGAAAACGTGTCTGCATTTTACTCCTTATCAACTGGCATCGAGAATCGTTTGTGAGCGTAAACGTCTTTCATCCATAAAGAGGACGTGATTCCATTGAACAGATGCTTGTTTTTTCTGTTCTTTACACCATTGTAAAAAGTGAATGCCTACACCTTTTACAATAGTGTAAAGTACAGAAAATAAAATTGCTTATAAAAGTTGGCCACACACCAGCCTACTTTTATCAGCAACCACAGAAAATCGGAATACTTACCATCTGGTTATCATACGTAAGTGTGAATAGTATTGCCCCTGAATATATATATATATATATATATATATATATATATATATATATATA
>JAPMOQ010019132.1:311259-340763 GCA_026543055.1 Argiope trifasciata
TATATATATATATATATATATATATATATATATATATATATATATACCAGCTGAATGAAATTTTTTGTTTTCATATCAGTTTAATGCGTAATTAATGTTATATATATCAGAACAAAGTGGTTCGTAGATTCTGAGATTTCAGTAAATATTGTTGTGTTTGGTTAATTAATTCTAAATGATAATTTTCAAACTAACTATTGCACGAAAATAATCTGGAATCTAATAATTTGGAAGGCTGTGAATACCGATAACGAATTCCAATTTCATTGATTCAAAATTGAAAAGATCATAATATCAATCTTCCAAAAATTCGAATTAAAAATGAATCAATGAAATGTTACATGTATGAGAAAAATGGCTGGACAAAAAACAACAACATTTATTTTAGAAAGGGCAGTAAATATTTATTTATAATATCTAGCAATATTGATGAACGATGCATTATTAATAGGTGAGCAGTTTGTAGTTTTAATTAATGAAAGTAATTGTTATAACTGAAAATTACTTTTGCTTGCAGTTATTTAACTTCTATTAGATCTATGTACATTAATGTGCGGAATTCATCTAATGTTTTAATTGCTTTTCCTGCTTTATGCCTAGCAAAAAAACTCTCCGGAGATTATTTTTTTATCTGGTTAAATAAAATGTCTGGGAAGGGAGAGGCAAAACAGACTCCCTTAATAAAGGATATGAACTCCCCTAAGTACAGTTGTTATTTGACATCATCTCTTCATACTCAACACCAGATGACTGGTCACTTTTTCAAACAAGAATGTGTATTCCACAGTGACCTCTACGAGTCCTTTTTATAGTTGTACTATATTTGGGAATTACAAACTACTGAACTGGTTGTGTCTTTGTCAAACCCATGGAGTACACTCATTATTTGATGCAGTTCTTCATCCTTCCTTGTGAAGTTACATTGGTGATTTCTTATAGAAAGTTTACATGTGCAAATTGTAAAATTTTCAGTAAATATTCCTTCCTTCCCCCTTTTTTTATCGTTAATTTTATACATAATGATAGAATATGTGGTATGGCATATTTTATGTGCATTTTTACGTATCGGATATCTTTCTATCTAACTGGTTTTTATTACACTTATCGCTACAATCTCAATCTACAGTTTCGAGGGCGCATGTTTCGAAATAACATCCAAGTTTCTCACGTCTAGGCTATTTACGTATGTCTTTAATAGGGTGGCAATAGAGCCGAGAAATCAGATATATTAGGGAAAAAGTCAGGGACTTTTATCAATCAAGAAGAATTCAAGGAAATTCTTTCAAGTATCTATAAATCATGGCAAAATATCAACTAAAGCATTTCGCGCTAAGTTCGTTATTTCTCTACACTCGGAGCCTAAAGTCGTCAAAAGGATTACGGCAATAGCATCCCCAGACAACTTTCTTTTAAGCTATAGAAACTTTCTTTGGAATTTCAATACGATTAGAAGAACAATAAGTTGATGAATATTGCTAAGATCAACACTAATAAAACTTTACGAAAGATCAGCATTCATTTTTCGATAAGCAGAGAAAGTGAATAAATTTTGGTTCGATCTGCTCTCAACTCAGAATCTTGCGATGATGCTATGACATTGTTAAAAATGATAATGATACTGTCTCTTTATAAGTAACAGTAATGTTGGGAGAGGATTTTCGATTAATCACATTGTGTGTGAGAGAATATGAATGAATAAGCACTCATTGATAGAAGAATTGCTTCTAACAGCATTCCAGTAAATCGTGGAATAAGTAATTTTGATGTGTCAAAGCAATTCATTTAAATGTGAGGAATTTACGAGCCAAATATAAAGATTATGAAAAGAAAAAAAAAAAAGAATTACTTGAAAATTTGAAAAAAAGGGGAGGGGGGAGGAGGAAGCAGGTTATCTGTTCAAAAAATTGAAAGCAAATAAATAATCTGTAAGTTAACTCAAAGAGAGTTTAAGAGCTAAGGCCGAAGCTTTTGCAAAAAGTTGCTTTTAAAGCTTTTTTTATTCACTCCACTATAAAACTTTGAGTACTTACTACTTGCAGTTATGGGATGGTTATAGGCATAATGCAATCATCTTATGTACAAAAAATATTTTCAAACCTATTTACCGCATTCATTAATCGCCGAATAACTCACCAAGGAGACATAACAGATTCAGTAAAGATGCTAAATTCAAGCTTAATGCTAATGTTTCGTAGCTATTGTACATAAATGCAGTATAAGGCTTTCTCTCAGGTTATAGTTTTATTGGAGAGTGTGAGAGAAAGCTTTAGGGGAACCAGTCCTATAAGTTTGAAATTTTAACTAACCATTTAATAAAATTCATACGTTTTTTGCAGTATCTTCTGTAAATATTAAAGTGGAAAAGATTTTGCACCATTTTAACTTTTAAAAAAATTATTAGCTCAACTGTATCGACGATTTTGTTGCACAAATTATTGCAACAATTTTATTGCGTATTTTCTGTGTTCAATCAATTTTAAAAGAATATATTTTAATAACATTTTCTAACATTAATCTTGAGAATTCTGAACGAATATTAAACGAATTACGAAATATGCAAAAAATATTTATACATAGATTCTTTTACAATTCTCAAAGAACAACAAGCATTAAAATTCTTAAAGAATTCATAAATCTATTATATTAAAAGGATTTTTTCTTTGTTCGTACCTTATACACGACCGTACTATGCAACCGATTTCTATGCAATTGGTTAACTCATTACTTGTACCTGCGCGAATGTTACAGGCATAGTAAAGTTATATCTGTTACATAAAAATGAAATTTTGTTTGTTCGTATTCTATGCGCTGCCGTACTGTTCAACCTATTGCGTGAAAGTTGGTAAAACCTATTCCTTGCACTTCCACGAAGGCTATACAGTGAAACCTCGTTACAACAATATTTTAGGGACCAAATAAATACAGTGGAACCTCGTTACAACAATATTTTAGGGACCAAATAAATATATTGTTGTAGAGAGGCATATTGTTATATCGAGGGCCCACATATTTTGAGCATTTAATAAGAGTTTTTTTTTTTTATTATTATTATTAGTTTAAGGTGCATAACATACTACTTTTAAGTCTATATTTAGAAGAAATTAATTTGTAAAATACTAATAATAGTGGTTTAAATACTAAAAAAATAAATAAATAAGATAAATTTAGAAAATAAGCACAGAAATATTCACATACCTGAAAACACTTTTTATTGAAAATAATCCAATATTTTTGTTTGTTTATTCATTTTTTTAACTGTTAAGTTCACCAATACTGTATGCATTGAGTCTAGTGCACGAAAATGTTCTTCATTTGTCGACGGAAGGCTTGAAAAAAATGCCCGTAGAGAATTCACGTATTGAAGAGCTTCCTGGGATGACAATAAGGACTGCGATGGACCTGTATTATCATCATCTTCATCATTGTTTCCTATCTCATCAGTAATTTCAGAGAGAATATCTTCATCAGTAACTGCTGCGAAAACCATAAGATCATCATCTGCTGTTAAATAGTCTTCTATACTAATTCCAAACTTTTTACCGCTTGTTTCCTCAAGTTGGGATACGGATTTTTTGATGTGCAAAACACATTCTTGATCATCTGAGAGGTCATTGTCTATGGAATTTTCATCATTATCAGATTTTTTATTTTCCATAACACAAAGACCGGCCTTTTTCCAGCAATTCCGAATGGTTTTTTCTGTTACTTCCCACCAACTTCCAGCAATATTGTGACACGCTTCCTTGACATTTACAGCTTTGAAAGGGTCTTCTACTTTATTTTCAAAGTTTACAAGTATGGAGTCCACCAACCGTTTTCTGTAATATCCTTTGAAGCACTTAATTATGCCCATATCAAGTGGCTGTAAAATTGAAGTGCAATTGGCAGGGAAAAAAGCTATTTCGATATTTTGTAGCTTTGGAAATGACGTGTGAGCACCGCAGTTATCTATCAACAAAATATATTTTTTTCTTTCTCTTCTTGATTTCATTGTCTAACTTCTGTAACCATTCGGAAAAAAGTTTAGACGTCATCCAAGCCTTCTTATTTGCTTTATACTCCACGGGAAGACTTTTCACGTTCTTAAAGCACCTTGGCTTCAATGATTTACCAATGACGAGAGGTTGTATTCTATGCGTTCCTGTGCTATTTGTACACAGAAGAACAGTCAGTCTCTGCTTTGATTTCTTCCCTCCATAACACTTTTCACCCTTGAATGCCAATGTTCGATCGGGTAGGAGTTGGAAAAACAGCCCAGCTTCATCTGCATTATAAATGTCTTCTGGAGCATACTTTTCTAAGATTTCTTTCATCTTGTTTTGCCGCCATTCATTTGCATCGTTTATCGGGGCTGACTTTTTCTCTCCGTGAACTTCTTGGAAAGTTATTCCATGACGATCTCGAAAACGCATTAACCAACCATTGCTAGCTTTGAAAGTTTCGTTCCCTAGCATTGCTGCAAATTTCCGTGCTTTTGCACATAATAAAGGTCCATTTATTGGGACATTTGTTGCTCTCATCTCTTGAAACCATTTTAAAACAGCAGCATCAATGTTTTCATTTGTCGCAACCTTCAGTCGTTTTCGCTCTGGGTTAATTTCATTTGAAGTTACAGCATTTTCGATTTGCTTTCTCTTCTTTAGGAAGGTTGCAACTGTAGATTGCGATAATCCATGTTTCTTAGCCGCATCAATCTGCTTCATTCCCTCATCAATATCATTGATAACTTTCAGTTTATCTCGAAAAGATAGTTACTTTCGCCCAGCCATCTAAATGCCTTATCACACGGCAACATATTTTCGGCACTTTCCCTCAGCAAACGACAAGGAAAGTGACGTCACTTGCGTGACATCACTTAAAAGTTTCACATGATTTGTTGAATTTCGTTCGCGGACGATATTTTCGATAACATTTTCGAACTTGTTCGAATAAGTTGTCGATTATGAAACTTGCTTGACCGGTTTTTGAGGGTAGAAACGGAAAAGGGCTGGCGACATTTCACCGTGTGATAAGGCCTTTAGGGAACAATATCGCTTGAAAGAAAGAAAAGTTTAAACCAAATGTTTCGCCTAGAGCTCAAAATCGTTAAAGACTATAAAACAACCTTTGAACTCACTTTTCAGTACATCACTTAACAACACCCCGCCTCCATCTCCCTCTGTTCCTCTAACAAAGGGCACTTGTTCTGTGACAATTTGAAAAGACAGGTCCAGATGTCCTTAAACCTTATCAGAATTCCAAAGCTTACTGGGAAATGAGACTAGGCATACATTTACACTTCTACCCCCCTCACCCACTCCAATTCCCAAAAGGGTGGTCTCCATCTGTTTTGAAATCTGAACAATAGCTATTTATTCAGGGATAAGTTGAATATCCACTATGAGTCTTAATAGACGGAAAAAATAACAAAAGAAAACGAAAAAAAAAAAAAAGCGTTTGAAAATCAAAATATTACTATAAAGGGAGAAAATAATACTGAAATTTAGATTGAAAAAATCGTTTTACAGAGGTTTATTGTTCTAGAGAATATCGCAATATTGAGGGGAGATTAACATTAGTTTATATGCAAAATCGCCGGGACCACAAAACATTATTGTAGTAGAGGGAGTTATTGTTGTATCGGGTACCGTTGTAGCGAGAGTTTACTGTATTTAAAATTGATACTTGACAAAAGTCAAACTGAAAAAGGCACATCCCATTCGAAATTAATCGCACATATATCAAACAAGATAAAATTATTACGATTGATATCAGTTAATGTTTTCCACACAGGATGTTGTCATTCAGCGTGCTCATTATTTTATCTGCCACACATGTTATTCAGGATTTGTCTCATACATAAAAAATAAATGTTTTATTATCGATGCCGATTAAGGTAAGTCATATGTATTGAAAATTTTTCAATGCAAACAGTAATTTTGCTATTTATTAAGTGAATCTACAAACGATATTTCGTTATATAAATGCATATCGTGTTGATTGCTTCAACAAAAAATATATTCCCAATAGACTCAGTCACTTAATAGATCTAATAACTCAGCATCTAGAAATAATCCAATTCGTGCTGATGAATGACAAAAGAGCAATAAAATTACAGATTGTAAATTCACTTGTTTCAGAATCCCAAGATCAGCATGAGGCAAGAAACGAAAGACAACGTTTGCGTGCTGTTTTATCACGAGAATCAAAATTAAAACACCAATATGTGGCAAGAATCTTGACAACCATACTTAAAGGAACATCAGTTGGAGAAAATATGCTCACACCAGACATTCCTATTATTCCCACTAACATTTCTTTTGATTTAAAACGATTGCAGTTAGCCTTTCGACTTGCATTCTCAATGTCCATCATCAAGGCGAAAGATCAATCACTTCAAATGTGCGGACTGAACCTATAAAATCCATGTTTTTCAGATAACCAATTATATACTAGATGCTTACGAGTCGGTCAGTCAATAAATTTGTTTCTTCTGAGGACGGAAAAAAATATTTAAATATATATTGAAAACCCTAAAGTCTTGAATAATAAAGTTTAAAAAAAAATCAGGAGAATAAATATTATTTGTACTTCTTTTTTACATATCATCCAATTTGAATGAATGTATTCATTTCCGATACAAAAAGAAACATTATTTTTATAATTCTTAATAAAACAAGACAGTTATTTTAAATTTCAAACAACATTTCCAAAATTATTTTGTCTGAAGCAGCAATACGCTGGGTACTAGCTAGTTCGTTTTTAAAAGCATTCACTTGATTAGAGTAAGTAATTTCTTATAATTTGTTAAAGAAAAAAAAATATTCGAGGCAATATTTTGGACGTTCCTTTTATTTAAATCTTTGCTGAAATGTGTATTATTAGGCGCATAAAATAATACTGCTTTTATATTTATTATGAATCATGTAATTCTGGTACTTATACAAAAGTATTAATTAGTTGGTGAACTGTTTTAAAATTTTGTGAAGGATCATAATAATCTTTACTGTTAACGTAGTTAATTTAACTTGTGTTGCAAAGAATAGTTTTAATCTTCCTTAGAATTCTTAAGCAGTTTTAAAAGCAGGTATTTTATTAAAATTTCCATCGTTTTTTCCATCTAAAAATGTTATATACTGCTTTAATAACTTTTGAGGATGTTAATTCCATTTTTTTTAAAATTATAATTCATTTAAACATAATGTTTTTTTCATACTAAGTAACTTGTAAAAGTATTTTCGTTAATGTATATTGTACACTCACTGCGATTTTGAGTTGAGAGAAAGCCAGGAAACTGATATAATTAGTAGATGCAAGTCAGGAACATGTTTTACATTAACCCAGATAAGCCTGAAACTAAAATTTTCTGAAAATTTTGAAAAAAGTTAAACTAACTGTTAAAATAACTGTCTTTTTATTTTTTCTAATAAAGCTGACACGTTTCTTACTGCAAATCATAAGACTAAATAATCTTAGATAAAGAGGGTATTCTGATATTTTTTTTTATTTCTACTGTCCTAAATATAGGACAGTAGGCTTATCTGGGTTAATCAGATAAAAGTCCTAGATTTTTTTTTACAAAGTCTGCAGCCACCCTGTTTAATTTGGACAAAGTTTTGCTTCTGGAATAATTGTTGGTAACTAAACATGCGTGGAAACAATGGTATACAAATTATAAACGTCAGATATTATAAATAGAGGTCTGTCTGTACATGATTGCCTTTTAGATGGCCGATCTCGGTTTCTATATTTTCACTTTTTTTATTTAGAAAAATGTTAATTACTTATTTCAATTTTAAGGTAACTTTTCTTTTCCAGAACTGTGGTAAAGATGACAGTAGGAAAATCACAAGCCCTGTATTCCAGCCAAAATAAAAAAGGAAAAGATCGTAATTCAGCTTTATTAACTATTGGTCCAATTAATATTGATATACCACAACATCCTGTAGTTCTACATGGTATGATGACGCGCAGCAGTCGCCAATTATCTACAACGTTACAAGAATTGAGGGCGACAAGGCAACCTTTGAGAACGAGGTAAATCTTATGAACATTCAACGGCTTTTTCTTCCATTTAGATTTCTTAATATAACAGAGCACACTGCACCATTTTTTTACAGTAATACATGTTTATGATTGAATATATATAGACGCTTTTTACTATCAGAATTGTTGAACTTTACTTGTGTATCAGATATAAAGGGATTTTAGAAACGATAATTTTTTTTTCTTATCGATTATTTATACTACATTATTCTTCCAGTCTTGTTAGTCCTTTGATAGACATATCAAATGTAGAACATTGTTATTCAATTAATCGAATTGCATAAAATCAATTTGCTTTCTTATATGTATGTAATTTGTACTTAATAATATTACTTTGGTTGGATTATTTTTGTCATTAACAATTTTCAAAGTTTAATTTTTGATCCAAAATTGTGATAAATTTAATAATTTTTAAACTAGAATTTAAGTTAACTTGTTATTACTTATGATTTACTCATTTTATTTATTTTTTCAGTCGTCAGATTGATGAATACAGTGCTAGTGCTGCAAATCATTCACCACAACCCCCTTGGGAGACACCTCAAAACCGTTTACCAGATCATGGTCATGAGCTTATAAGGCCCATTATAATACAGTTTAGTATTATATTAGACAGTTTGACTATTGGAGCTGCAGTTTTGCCTTCCCTTAGAGCACAATACCAGGTACTAGTTTTTATCCAATTCATTTTACTGCTATTTACTATATTTATGCTTTGTCTAGTATTTAGTATTATGCTTATAAATTTACACAGTGTTTCAGCAAATGTATTTAAAAAACTAAGCAGCACTAAAATAAAATTTGCTGATTATTTGATAGTTTACTGAATCCCATTTTTGTTATATGTGTGCATAAGTGGAGTTCATCAATTTGAACAATGGTCTACTGGGTATCAACTAATCCATAAACGGAATTCGAATAACTTAAGCATTGTAATATAGAAACTTGACTTGAACTTAAAGCATTGAAACACAAAAATGTTTCATCATTCCAGCTTTTTGCTGATAAAATCATTAGAAGTGTAAGCTGGATATAAGTCACATTGACATTGTTATGAGATGTATATGATATTCAGACAAAATACTATCTGAAGTTAGATTCAATTGCCAAAATGGAATGTCATCTGCAAAATTTCGCTGTTCAAATTTTTTCTGCTTACTTGTAGCATGTGCTAGTAAGTAAAGGACATAAATACTATCTATTTAGAAAATTTGTCAGGATTATGTATAAGTTATGCATGGATATCAGTTACTTACTTAATTGTTGACATACTGTTACAAACTGGTTTATATACGGCTAAATTATTAGCTGTCTATTTTAGAGTTTGTAATTTATATGCAAAATTTTGAAATTGAGCTGAATGATTGCTATATAATATATATTGTATATATATTATTGCTTTGTATTGTATATATATATTATTTGCATTGTATATTGTATACTGTATTGCTTTGAAATAAATCTACTTTTCCTTATGTTCTGTTTTTTAGCAGATATTCAGATCTTTTTAACCATCTTAATTAAAATCAATTGTTTTACAAGAATGAAGGGTTTTTAAACTGTAAAATTAGATGCATACACACATAGCTGTTATAATAAATAAAAAAGTTACATTAAGTTACATAAATAAAAACCTTTGAAAATATTATTTTGGATTCTAAAATTGCCAGGAATTTTTAGATATTTCATCCTTACTGTATTGAATCAGGAAATTCTAAATTTATTAGGTATTAGTTGATTTATTGCTAAAGTTTATAAGTTTATTTAAATACTTTATTTATAAAATATTTCTTACCTGAACATAGATTAATCATGATTTCAAAAATGTTTCTGTCATGAGAAAACAAGAAATCTGTAATTCTCCTTGAATGCATTGAAATCTCCAATTTCCTGTTTCACAATGAGGTTATATCAAAACTTAAATTTATAGGCATGAAATCTTATCCAGGTTTCTTTCTTTTGATGCTTTTTAACATAATTTTATTAATTTTGAAATTGTATTCACCTTCATTTCTCTGGCAGATCTCATTATATTTGAAAAACATTTGTGTTCATTTCTTTGAATATTGAAGATTACATTAGGGAATTTGATTGTATAGCTGGATTTCTATAATTGTTTAAATTAAACATCCAATCCTGTAACACCATTATAATTACAGATTAAAAACTTTTCTCATATATAATAATCCAATATTTTATCATAGTCATTAAGTTAATACTTAAATAAATTTTGCTTACTATTAAAATGTTTTTAAAATAATAATCTCAGTAATCTAATTTCATTTATAACTTTTTTGCAGATGGGTCAAGTTACAAGTATGGGTGTTACTGGAAGCAAAGCGAAATTTACTGTGGATCTTCCACAGCATACACTGAGCTTTAATACGAAGGTTTCCACAATGTTTTATTTTGTTTAGTTTATAATAATTCCATACTTGATAAAATTTTGGACTATCCCAGCAGATTCTAGTCTATGGCATAAATATTATTTTATGAATGTAACTCTTAAAAGTTGTAAACGCTTTTTTTTTTTCTTTTGTAATATTAATGTTCAATTATTTCTATGTTTAATGGGAAAGTAAAAATTAATTTTTAAAATTTTGATTCTCACTTTTATAGATTATAAATGAGTTATACTTTCATAAATTTTTCCTAATTTTTAAATTTAAAATGTTAATTTATTTCTTATTTATTTCATGTTATGTTAATGTAGATACAACCTTCTGAAGGGAATATGCCTTCATCAGCTAGTGTTGATCTTCCATTGGTTCATATATCAGCAGAATATATACAAGACCCTGCGTCAACGAACACTGCTACTAATAAATTAGAGTCTTTTACTGATGGTGTAGTGCTCTGCCAAGGAAGCTATCTAAGTGCTTTGGCTGAAATCGGATCTTTTGAACACAGCTTAACTACAGATTTGTTAAATCATTTAGTACTTGTTCAGAAAGTTTTCATGAAGGTAATAAACATTTTAAATAATTTGCATTGTAAATGTATTTGCAATCCTGAACATGGCTTTAATCAATGAACCTTTAAGTTAGCTTAAAAATATATTATCATTGATTATTAAATAAATGCTGTTTAATCCAGTTATTATAGAGAAATATTTGCTGTCATAAACTACATTTAATTACAGCAAAGAAGGCATTGTTTTTCTATTGAAATAAATATTTCTTTTTAAATTTAGATTTAATGATGTTAGATTATTTTTTATGAAAGAAGGAGTAATATTTGTCAGCAGTTTTGTTTCCTAAAATTGTTTATATAAGTTTTTGGGATAATTTATTACCCATATGTTTGGGGTAGTTTTTTGCCTGTCACATATAACAAACTAAACCGGTTTAATAGTTTGAATCAGTACCAGAAACTATTTTTAAAATTGAATTAAGTTGATTTACTATGTTAATACTTATAGTATTGAATTCTTATTATCAGAATTATTCTATCAGTTCTTAATGAGTGACATGCAGGAATTTAAGTATAAGCAGTGAATTTGAAACTTATTTTTATGTGAAAAAAATCAAAGAATTAATAAGCATTTATCTATGAATAATCGAGATCTGGCTGAATAAAGTAAAGTAAAGCTCTTTTTAAAAAAATTTAGGTAAAGAAATTAATATAAAATCATGAAAGCCGTGTTTTCTTCTGTAAATTGGGTTAAAACGGCGGTTAACATACACAAGATATTAATATATTTTAGAAATAATTTTTTCCCCCGTATTTGCATACGTTTACATGCAAACCAGAACATACAGAATATAATTTATGTGATAACTTTTTGTTTGCTGGACTGAGAGAATTTAGTGAAGAATTTCATAGTTTGGAGTTAATTTTTCTAGCTATTAAAGTTATTATAATAGAATATATTATAAAGGTATATTGTGTAAAGCTATTCAAATAAAAATGAATAATAAAAGATTAGTTGCTGATTTGTCGCAATACAAATTTCTAAATATTAACACAGAAAACAATTCAGCTATGAGGAATGGAAAAACTCAATAAGTATATGAATAATTTATCTAATTTAAACTTCTCGAATCTAATGTTTTACCGATTCTGCGATCATGCGAAGACTCCGCGATGCTAACTGATTTGATGACATATAGGAATATATTTAATAAGACAAAAGTCTAAGATGAATTAGATTTTGCTACATTGAATCTTGCTTAAAATTCATATTTTGCAGCTAAATAGTCCTTTTTAAAAATTAATGAAAATGGTGAAAGAAATTTATAATTAAACCAAGGTCATATAGTTTACTCTATATTCATGTTATCGGTACTGAAATTAAAATGAAATTAAATATTAAAAATTTCTGTAAATGGAATTGTAAAAGTAAAATGGTTTCAGGTGTTAGAAGGGTTTTTTTTTTGTTATTGTTGAGATTAATAAAATTATGAAAAAGGCTTCATCCGAATAACTTGGTATCTCTTTTTTTAATATTGATTAAATATATATTAACTTTTGTGAGAGTTGTCTTTTAGAAGTTGAGAATTATTAATATCCGACTTTTGGGAATGTAGATCATGCAGCTTTGATATCTTTTATCATGTCATCAATGTCATTTTTTTCCAGTTTTATTCTCGTTGATCATTTTAAAAATTATTACACAGATTTATTTCTGTATCTTCTTCTAAAGAAACAGAAATTATCATATTCTGTTGTTTTGTTTTCTAGTTGATTATTTTAGAGCTATGCATTTCGAATCTGAATGAAAATGTCGTTTAATCGATATTGTTTCAATGGGAATCTGAATGAAAACGTCGTTTAATCGATATTATTTCAATGGGGATGGGTAAGTTGAAGTTAAAAATTGGAAGATGAAGTTGAATTTTTAAAAGTTTACCATATGTCTGAGAGACATGAATTGAATGTATAGAATTTTTTTTTTCTGATATTTAATAGAGGCCTAGATATTTGTTGTTTCAATGCTTGCACATTTCTTCCCTCAGGCTTATGAAAATCAACTTAAAAAGAGTCTTTATCTTTATTCCTTCTTTCGTTTTGTTTCATTAATCACATTATGTTTAGTGTACCAGATATGCTTTAATATTAACAAATCTAGGACTAGCATATGTTAAATATTGGCAGAAATCCCTTAAGTGCTGTGAAAATATTTAAGTATTCTGAAGCATTTGTTGTATATTAAAAAAGCTTGAGATTAAAAAATCCCTTTTCAGTTTTGAACTACAATCCATAATGAAGAAAACTTTCCCTTATAGCCTCCACATAATTTTCTCTTTATCATTGAATTTGTTGCTGTAAAATATATTTAGGAATTATTTCAATTCTTGAAAATCATTTGATTCATATAACCACTTTGTTCCTTATATCATTAAATCTATTACTATTACTTAGTAAAATGTATTCATGTTACTTTTAAGACATCCTTTTTTTTTATTTGAAAATAAATGAAATAGAAAATGGTAAAAGCTAGCATCAGATGGAATCCACTTGTAATGAAAAAAATGTGTTTACACATTGAATGATTACCTATACCGTGGGAAACTTTTAATAATAGATTGTACATGAAAAACTATAATAAATCGGGGTTTTTTTTTTTTGGTTTTTTTTTCTTTCAATTGCGTCATGATATGTTTTACAGGAAGTTAATGAAGTTGTCCAGAAAATGTCTGGAGCAGACAAGCCTGTGCCTTTATGGGGTGAGCAAGATAAATCATCACATATGAGACCTAGAAGACTGTTGTTTTCTCTCTTATTACGCTTGAAGGTATTTTTTCTTGAAATTTGTTAAGTAATCAAATATGAAATTTTAATTATTTTGAGACTTTTTGGATTTTGAAATGCTGTTCATATCTTAAAATTAATATTCTTTTTATATGGTTTTTAAATTAACTGCTTTATTAATATGGTAAATTATTTAATAGCTATTTTGGTACAAAGTATTATTATCAAATTCACATAAATTCATCAAACTTACGATTGAACTTTGCTTTAAAGTACACTGAGCTCAAAATTTGCATTATAGTTTAACATTTTTCTTTTGTGTTAGTTATTTGTGGCTATAAACTACTTATTTATTGAATTTATTAAGTTAATCTTTAGTTGTAAAACAGTGTCTTTATTATGTATATTTTATTTCGGGAAATGATTGGTTTGAAACACAGTTATGTAACTCTTACAAGCTTTCTTGCTTGAGCATAAAAATTTACATGCATTCAGTTGTAAGATCAAGATTAGCACAAGATAGAAGGGGTAAATAAACGTTTCTTTTCAGAAATATATCGGCTGTATATTTATATAAAGTAAAAGCGACCAAATAAAATAAAATAATAAATATGTTAATAAGTTCTGATTGTTTTAAAGTGTTATTACTGTAACAGGAGAAAATTGTGGATATCAGTACATGTGCAACATGTATATTAATAATGTATTGATATGTATGATTTTTTCTCGGTACTGATTAAAACAGCAAGAATGCTTTAGGTTTTCTTTCTTTTTTTTTATTTAATCATTTTTCTTTATACTGATGATTGTGTCACTATTTTTAGGAAGGTCAGAAATCTGTCTTTCTCTCCAGAATTTTACATTCCACATCAGATATCTATACTTATAATAGAGCTCAATGTGCGTGCGTGCGTGCGCGCGTGTGTGTGTGTGTGTGTGTGTGTGTGTGTGTGTGTGTTGGCGCTCTACAGGCCAGACCGTTGGACCTACAGCTACCAAATTTGGTACATATATACCTTGCAGATCCGGAATGTGCACCTCGGAGCCCTTTTTTCGAATTTTTAATTAGAATTTGAATTAATTAAAATTTAAGCGAAATTTAGACGCTTTTCCGCTATAACTTCCGAAAATATGATCGCATAAACATGATTTTTACATCAATTTAAAGATTAAAAAATTAGCCTTGTAATGGTATGAGTGTTTTAATGTAAAACTCAAGCGTCTATTTTTAACTAATTTTTAAAGAAATATTTTAACCACGTTTTTTTAGCACGTGACTGGATAAAATAAAAGAATGCCGGAAGCTCAAATAAAAAAAATTATCATCGCAAAATAAATCTACAGAAATGCAACTTTCAGCATGTGACTGGATAAAATAAAAGAAATATAAAATGTAATATTTTCTTTAAAAAATAAATGCAAAGAAAAGGTTTCTACAATCGTTTGCAATATCTATATCATTAACTCAATAAATCTTCTTTATTTACGGTAAACCTGATTGAATTTAGACAGGATATGCATTGAAATCCCAACTTAATGGCATATTTATGTAATCGTTTGCAATATCTGTATCATTAATTTAATACTTTTTTTCCCTTTCTCGCTTTCTTTAAAAAAACATATTTAATATTTTGGCAACATCATCGAAATTCTTTTTTAATATTTTAGAAGCATAACCGATGGTTAAAACTGACATTTATAAAATTAAAGAATATTATTAGGAAAAGGTGTACTTTTAGAACTTTCCGTCCATCATCTTAAAGAAAATATTAGTTTCAGGTCAATCAATGCCCGGAATTACTTCAAGGCTAATGAATATGTGATTTAATTGAAAATTTTAGAACGTTTTACTCATGGCGAACCAGCTGGTCGCCAAAGGCGGCTAGTAGGTTATAAATCTTGAGGATTTTCAAATGATTGCCTTTTTTTTTCTTTATTTTATCATGTTAGACAGTTACTCGGAAGAAAATTGGAAATCATGCATAGCCATAATTTAACACATATCCGATGTTGTCAGATATGTATTGTAAGTTACTATATATTTTAACTTAAGAAAGATTAGCTTTTAAGCAAACTTTTTTTGCAGGCTTATTGTGAAATGATTTCCTTTTTTTTATTTCCGTTGGTAAAAAGTTTATTTGAATTGATATCAATATAATTTATTTATTATATTATAGCTTTATGATAAAAATGCTGATTTGAAATAGCTTTAGTGATAAAATTCTTGTAAAACAAGATTTGGTGTAATTATATTGTAAGATGAATCAGTTTTGGGCATTCACTGTATCTTATCTTGACTGTGTGTGGTTTTCTTATGTTTAGGGCATTCAAATTACTGCTACAACTCCAACAAGTAGTGCTGTTCGCTTAGAAACAGGGGTTGTTGAGCTACAGTTATCAAATAGAGTGCAAAATATGTCTTCCAGTGGTCCTTATACTGGTATAAACTCATTTTATTTACTATTATTTTTTCTCTTTTTATCATGAATATATTGCTAATTTTTCTTTTAAATCTTTGGTTACAGTTACTGTACCCAATGTTTGTCAACATTTAAGGAGTAGTATATAAAGTTATAACTCTCTATCCTTTTTCTGTATTCAAAATTTTATTTTCATAAGTAAGATACATTTTTGTACAGTTCTTTCGAAATGTTTACTTAAATTGCATTTTATACTTGAAATTTGTAGAAAACATAGCTTCGCCAACTGTAGAAACAGTTTGGGAATGATGAACATATTTACTTTAAACTGGGTGCACGTACATGCTCTCAACAGAAAAGAAAACCTTCAAATATAAAAGAAGGGTTTGATTTCATCAAATATCTGAATTTTTCATGCAAATCAGAAAAGTCGTTTCGCTAATTAGAAAAAATCTTTAAAATGCTAGCATTCAGTGTCGGAAAATCATTCTTCGCCTTGCGTTTGAAGAAAAAAGATCGAGCTTCGTTGCCGTAGTTGTTCATGTCTTGTCTGTAATTTGATTTTCTCATTAAGAATTAAATAATTAATTTTATTTAAATGTATGCTATGTTGTGATTATATAAAATATTATCTTTGATATATTTTCTTTAAACTAGGAAGCTACATGAAATTGTTTGGCAAAGCTCAAGTTGATGTGAATCTTGCTCTAGGACAACTAATAAAGGTATGTTTTATATACTTAACAAGTATGAATATCTCTTCTATCAAATTTTGAATTACAGTCTTTTAAATTATCTTTAAAATTTTTGTAGCCTTTTCTGATTGTGTTTCACAATTAAAATTACAATTAATTCTTACAATTAAAACAATTAAGTCTTATCCACAGCGAGTTAGATTCATAATGGTACTCCTTTATCTTAAAATGCAGAAATGCATTGTTTTTATAAAATCTTTGATTACTTTCAAGAACCAAATTTTCTCTGATTTAGGGTCTATTAATAAAATTGATTTCTGTTGTGAATAGTTTGAGATTTTTCTCAACTAAATTTCTAATCCCAGTTTTGAATGTCAATTACCTGTATGCAGTTTTGAAACTTTTTTAAATGATAATCTCAGGCCCGTATTTCACTTTTTATTAGTTGAAAAAGGAGTGGAGAAATGGGTTTTAAAACAAAGAAAATGCTTGTATGAAATTAAAAAAAAAACATTTTTCAACTTTTTATGATGTTCAAGGTTGTTAAAATTAAACTTCCCAATACAGAAGATTGTAGAGTGTGTGCTTTTCCAAATGTGCAAAATTTGCACAGTATGCATTCTAGATTATGTGTTTTTTTGTTTTTTAAATTAATAAAATAACAGGAAAGCCCAGGGCAATTTTTAAAAATCAGAAAGACAATTTTCTTCTAAATCTGGACTTTTAGATGCACCATTATCAGAAGTTAAATAAATTGAAGTCAGACTTGTGGGAGGTAGAGTTACTGTGAAATGACGGCTGATTGCCTAATAATCCATGAAAATTTATTTTAACAAATCGCAGATATATGCATTTATGTGTGTAAATATGTTATATGAATATTGTGTTTTGAATGCATGTGAATTATTAACTCTGGGATCACGAGAATTGCCAATGTTCTATGATATCCTTGTCCAGTGATGGGAATTGGCTTGAATTCCTGGAGAAATGCCTTTTTCAAACGAATAAGGCAAACTATCTTTTGAAACGTTTGCAAAGCTTCCCATCCTCTTTTATCTCTCAAAGTACTTAAACATTTCACATCTAAGTTTGCATTTTAAAATTATTATTATTATTTGCACATTTAAACTTCTCTTTCCATTCATCACCAACTATTTACAGAATTTATATTATGTTCTGTTTTAGTATATAATGAGCCCATCGTTTACATAAGTTATTGATCCATATTTGTGTTGTTATCCAATAAAACATCCTTCAGAACCCTCTGAGTTGGTAACATTTAATTTGAATTATCATGTATACCAAAAAGTATTGTATCCTTCTCTGAAAGATTGTTGTAAAGTGACGCATTTCAGAAAATTTGAAACTCTGTCATCAAATACACTTCATGTGTTAAAATTCAAATGTTAACATTTCGTAAATAATGGGATGCATTTATGTGTGTAAATATGTTATATGAATATTGTGTTTTGAATGCATGTGAATTATTTTTTCGATTTTTTTTCTCCTCACCAAGGAAAGCCTTTTCTAATTTTTATATATTTAAATATAGAAATAAAAATTAATTAGATAGTATTATTAAACTATAAATCTATTAAACTATAAATCTCTATTTTTATAAATTCATGTCTGTTTCAGAGACTTATCCTTCTATATACTGTGTTGTTCATGTATCAGAAAGTTTCATTACTGATTATACTTTTAAAAGCGATTGTAAATCACTAAATCAGTTTCAAGATTTTGTTAAAATGCTTTATAAAGTTATTGAAAATATTCATTCAAATCGCAATCCATTAACTATTTTCTAAAATGGAAGAGATGGGCACATACATCTTGTTATAAAAATTATAATGTACTAAATTTTATGTTATTTTAATCAGCAAATGTACTGCTGAAAAAATTACAAAATGTTATGCTATATAGAGTCTCTAAACCTTATTAATTGCATTTCATAAATAATTAATAAGGCTTAGAGATACATTGGTGTATAGATTTTGGATACATTGATATTGCAAATAAAAAGAAATTTTCTCTTTTGTGACTGGGCCAAGTTGTGAAGCTTTGAATTTTTATTTTTTAATTTGGACAAATTAACAGACGCCTCAATAAAGTGCATTGCATTAATTGGTCATCTTCGAGGAGGCCATTCAAATTATCCGAAATCGTTTAAAATATTAACATCCAAAACTTCCCAACTTGGTTAGTTTTAGTTAAAGAAGATTTTTAAAATTTTAAATATTGGTGCATTATAATATTTTACAAATGATGATTATTTTCATAACTTTTCCAGATGATCCTTTATTGATGCGCATAACATAATTGCTTATATCATCTGCAACATTTTTTCAACTGGATTTATATATCTTCACGACTTAAAAATTAGTTATTGAGGTGCAATTAGAGAGAAAATCTTGTACAATCTTTGTATTAAAGTTGAATATGGCTGAGAGTTTAATGTTATTATTTGCTGACTATTATCACAGAAAATCTAAATTGCTATATATGCTATTCATTTTGTTAATTTAATGTAATTTTAGAATGCATTATTTGAAGAGGCCGAACCTGAATTTCAGCAGTTTGCATATTTTAAAACCAGAATATGCATGAGGAATGCTTTACAGGTGAGATATATTTTTAAGATTCTGTTTCGTTTCATTTCTTTCAGTTAAATAAATTCTATAAATGAATGATTAGCTTTTAGTGAAATACAATATATTTAACTTTCTTATGTGTATTCAGTTGTGAATCTCTTATAAATGATTTTTGTTTGTTTGTTTGCTTTATCTTTTTTTTAAAGAAGATAAATCTACTTTATTTATCGCACAGGTAATAATTATCTTCAGCTTTTATCAAGTATTATTTAAATGCAGAGAATTTATAAAATGAAATTTTCAAGCTACAAAAAGTATATTTTATTGTTAAATAAATTAAGCAAAAGTTTTTTCTGTTGCCAAAAAGGTCATTTGGCAACACAAATGTTAAATGTGAAAATCGATTAAAGTTTCACAAAAGGTTTTATCAAAGTTTTGTTAGTAAATGAAAAGAAAAAAAAAATTCTGCTTGAATATCGATTTCCTAAAGAATAAGATAAATATCAAAATACTATAGTACAGAACTTTTTAAAATGTGTTTTCATTCAATGCATAGAATATAATTTCTTTTCAAACTGTCGTTTAGAAGAAATATTTAAAAGGAATGCTGGGTTTTTAAAAATTGTCTCTTATCATTTTTGAGCATATGAAAGGCTTGTTTGCTTTCATCAGATTAAGTGTTGAACTTATATAATTAAGATGCTTGAATATTTCTGAGGCAAAAGCCACCAATAATTGGCTTAAAAATATTCTGTCCGAATTGCCCTTTTTTACTTTCTAGTGAGGTTTAGATGTGATAATTAAGATTTTATTTATTTATTTGTTATACTTAAGTAATATATTTAAGATTCATAGAAGTGTTCAGGTGTTTTTATAATCGGTGGTATAAGCAAATATTGAATGAAGGGAAAAAATGTTCTTTTATGTTTCAAAATTTTTCTTTTCTGATAATTTTTCATGTAAAATGTATTAATTTTTATTTATATTTTATTCTAAGGATGAAATGATATCAAGTCAGTCTGAAGATAAAGAAGCAGTTTTAATAACATTAAACAGACCTTTAATGTATATTCAACCTATAGCATTAGATAAAGGTAAATTTTCTTATCCTATTGACAGTTACATGATTTTTTAAGTAAAAGACCATAATAAATATATCTATTCACTCTTACACTCTTCGTTTTAATAATGGAATGCTTTTTCCTGTAAGAATTTGTTCGCTATCCTTAGTTATCCCTCTTATTAATAAATTACTGCAGGAATCATGATGACCTATAAAGAAAAGTTTATCATTTTTAAATTATCTATGTTTTCTCAAAGTATGATCAGAAATATTTTGTTTGAGATCTTCTGTTTATTTTGTTCATCCAATAATTAATAACAAAATCTTTTCTGTTTTAGTAATTAATTAGAGCAAGATAATTTAGAATTAAATAAATAATTAAAAACTGGGAACACAGTAAGAATTCTTTTATTCATAAGTTGCATAATATTCAGTTTTGTAAATTTATTTGTAGTGTTCTTATAGCTCATTTAATCAGTATCCAAATTTTTAATAAAAATAATATATATACTTTTATAAGCATTGTAATTATATTACTTTTTATTTCAGTTATCATTCTAGAAATTTTATTTTTCAAAATTAGTCTTTGAAGGTGTAAGATATAGGAGGGCTATTTACATTAGTCAAAAGAATTTTGCATTGATAGAAAGGATTTTACATTTTATGTAGAATGTTTATCTGTTAATCTATTTGAAAATCGATATGCATATTTATTTCAGCTGTATTGGTATGGCTAAATTATAAAAATGCATATGAATATTGGAATGAACAAAGAGCAAGTCTAAATAAAGAGGTATCACTTTTTATTCTTAATTTATTATCTTAATTTAAGAAATATAACCAATGGTTTTAACCGTTTGGCTTTCAAAATGTAATTTTAGGTACTTACTGCTACACAACAAGTGTTTGAGAGGGTTCCTCAAATATCTCAGCTAAGTTCTCAAGCCCTTGGAACATTGTTTCTTCAATTAACTGTTGATGACATGGGTATTTGTCTTCCTTTAAATCCATATGCTGGGGTTAGTATGAAAATCGTGTATTATTTTCCCACTGTAATTTTTTGTTTTTGTATTATATAGCTTCTTTTATTCCTAATTATTTTAAATGGCTATCTGAAAATTTAACTTATAATATTTAGTTAATAGAAGCTATGTAAAGCTTGAATATATTTACAAAGTGTCCCAAAAAATCATTTTTGAATTTTAAATCTTTGTCAAGCATGTGAAAACTAGTAATTTTTGCAATAATACATAGGGCTTGAAATACGAAGGCAACAATTAAAGGCTGAGTCTGTTTAGAAGTGAATTAAGTAAAAGAAAATTATGTAAAAGAGTGTTCAGCACAGTGTTTATGTAAAAGAGTGTTTATTGGAATACAAATTTGCAACAGCAAAATAGTGCAGTTGCATGCAAAGTTTCAAAGCCAAACCCTTTGAACAGTTATATTAATGTCTTATTGTTGGTACAATATTCCACTTACATTTGCATCTCTAATTCTGTTTTGACTTATAATGTTAGTGTTCATACAATGGCATTGTTTAGCTATTATGGATTTATATTCCATCTAATCTGTATTATGCATTATATCTAAGATGTTTTCTTGTATTTAATTCATTGATTAAGAGTTCACTGTAACAATTCTAACTATTACCTTTTGTGGTTGTAACTCCATGATCCATTTAAACGATCCCATATATATATATATATATATATATATATATATATATATATACAGTCGAATCCGGTTAATTGGACCACCGGATAATCGGACCAGCCGCTTATTCGGACCGAATCTTAAAGAACCGAAACAAATCCTATGTACACAAGCCTAATATTATTCGCTTATTTGAACCAAAATTCCGTTTAAACGGACCAAAGAATGTGGCAGGGAAAATGAAAAAGAAGCCACAAGTCGCCTGTGTACAGCAGGAAGTCCGAAAGGGAAAAGAACCAGTGGGAGATGACCAAGCCCTTGGTTTCTTAGAACGGGCAGCTCGGTAGCCACCAGTGAGGAACCGCTGCTTCTCCGCTTTTCGGGGAAATGAAATCCCACGTAAACCGGTATCTTCGGAACATTTTAGTCAGTGAACTGTGCGTGTCTTGTCTCCCCTGCCAAAATGCCTGGAAAAAACATCGACCGAGAATTTCTACCTCCCAGGGCCACAGCTTTGGTACACCAATGCACATAGGCATCATAAAAAATTTGTAGACCTTTTATCATGAAAGGTTGGTTAATTACATCATTGAAGCAATTGAAAAAAGTTTGCTGACCTCATTAAAATCAACAGCGAAAGAAGTCAGTGCAAAGGTCAACATCTTACAAGCAGTTACATTTTTGGCCGATAGCTGTCGAAATATAAGCAGTGAGACAATTCAGAACTGTATTTCTCACTGTGGCTTTAAGCATTTGGTCTTGGTGGTGGATGTGGACATGCTGATTGAAAGTGAAAATGGTGAGGGAAATGTGGAACTTCAACAGGTCGAAAATTATGAAGAACTTCTATCCATCGACAACGAGCTTCAATGCTACAATGAAAATGAAGATTACGACTCTGAAATCGTAACTCGAATTACAGCAAAACACACTACAGCATCGGAAAACCAGGAAAGTGATGATGACGCCCCTAATGAGTTGGTGCAAGTGACAACACAGGGTGCTAGGAAATGCAGTGAAACTTTGCGTCGCTATTTCATGCAGGAGGGACATGAAGGCAGTCCCATTGCTGCGTTAGATGTTTGTAGTGATTTTGTTCAAGTGCAGTCCGTCAAAAGAAAGCGTCAGATCACACGGGATAAGTTCTTCAAACGTTGACTGGAATTTAAGAACTTTTTTTTATTGTGCTTCGCATGCTGAGTATCGTGTAGATCATTTCGAAGAATTAGTTTGTAAATTTATTTTTCAATGAATAAAGTTCATAAGCAACAGTAGTTCTTGTTTGTAGGTTCGTCATACGCGTGTGCCGCACAGTAAAGGTCATAACGACATTTTAATATGCTACGTATAGCACGTCTCATCTTGTAGCATAGGGCATGTTCGTGTAATCGGACCAGCCGGTTATTAGGACCAAAATGATCGCGTCCCGATGTGGTCCGATTAACCGGAATCGACTGTATATATATAAAGTATTTCCTAAAATACTATTTATTGTAAGCTACATACTCTGTAATTATTCCTCTTCCAAATATATTTCTATTAATTTTTTGTTTCTTTCTAAATTAAAATATTAAGAATATTTCATTTATTTATATTAAGGATCATATAAACAAGCTTATTAGATTCACTTTTCTGTACATTTTCATTTTTTTCTTAATATTCTAAACTTATTATTTTTGGTTAATATTTGTCTGATTCTAGAAGTTTTAATTCTATGATATTATCTAATTATTATTTTTTCAACACTTCCTAGTTACATCTTTAATCCCATAGCTAAATGATAGTTGCTGAATTTTGATTGATCAATATATTTTAAAACACTTAGATGCAATTGAAGATATTTAAAACAAGGGTGTATTGAGATTAAATAACACTTGGATCAAAGTATCACTTTTTCGTTCACCTTCGTATTTTTGGTTTAATATTTTGTTTTCTTGACGCTTTTAAAGAAAGTCGTCAGTGGATCTATGTATCTTTACATCTCCTTTTCATCTTAATGGGAGGGCCGCAGTGGTCTTTTGGTAAGGTCATGGCTTCATAACCAGAGGTTTTCAGTTCGAGACCCGACTCCACCAAATCGTCATGTAAGCTGGTTTTCTGCATGTTTAATCCGTCATGGCCAAACGTCCCGCTGGTGTGGTATGGTGTGGAAGTTTAGAGCTGGGCTTCCAGCTCGGATGTAGTCCTCGTTTCGATTCAGAATTAGGAGGTCCGTCCCAAAAATAGCCCTAGTATTGCTTTAAAAGGGGACTTTAATGTAATTTAACTAAAGTAAATCATCTTAATGTGAACTTTATTCTGTTGAACTGCGTAATCCTTATTTTACTGAATAATTTCAAATGAATTTATTCATCTCTTGTAAAGGAAATTATCTCTCTTTTCTGACCAAATTTTATGAGAAGTTGATTGAAATTTTTAAAATGCTCTTCCTTTTTTGGTAATTTTTGCTATCAAAATTGATTGCTTTGCAGTCATGCCATGGTGTCTTGTCTATTTTCATTCGGTACCTAGTATTTCTATTTTCGCCATGCTTTTCTTTTCTAAAAGAACTGTTTTAATTTTCATTCTTATTTTTTATTACTCTTTGTGTAACATTCATTTTAATCTAATGACTTGTTTTCATACTTTCTAATTATGCAAACTCTATAAGCTTTTTATTAATCTGAAAGCTCTTAAAAATGAAAACTAGAAAGCTTTTTTTATATATATCTAGTTAATTGCAAAATAAAAAATATATAGGAAAAAGCAAAAGTTAATTTAATTAAATTATTATAAACTTTTTATCATGCCTTCCTGTAATGTGTAAGGATGTGTAGAGTTTTAGGCACAAGCCAGTAATATACATTTAAAATTTATTAGAAATAAATGTTTTAGCATAAAATGTAAAATTTTACATTGATTTTTTCTGATATATTTAAATTATATTAATATTTTTCAATGATTTTAAGTCATATAAAAATATTCGTTGTTTGGAAAAATAAATTTAATATTCTAATTTTATATTTCTTTTCTAGAAAAAGGAGGGATATAAAAAGGTAAATTATTTAAAACCTATTTTGTACCAATTAATTTTATAAGTTTTACTCGTGTGGTTTTTTTTCAAAAAAAAATTAATCTTTTGTAGAATGTAAGCAGCAAAATGTATGATACTGAGTTGAAAGCTGCTGTGGTTGTAACTCTAGAAAGCACACGAATATCAGCTTGTTCCTGTGGGTCGTTAGTAAGCAAAGCTAAATTTACAGGCCAGTACTTCATTTTATTTTGACAGTTATTAGAATATTATTTATTTTGCTTTGAATACATGTTTATTTTTATACTGATGATAAAACTTATTATTTCAAATTTTAAAAATATATATTAAGAATGTCAGTATATTTTATATGTTCATTGAATTTCATTAATAATACGAAATAAACTTTCTTCTATTTTATAGTAGCTTTAATTGAATTCTTTTTTGAAGATGTTGATCAGAGCACAATAAATACATATTTTGATCCTCTTTTCATTGCAAATTTCTTTTCTGCATTTAATTTATGGATCTGTATTACGGAAACAATTAATGAAATATAAGTTTTTGTCCTCTGTGATATAATTTTTCATTTGTTTGTATGTAGTTTTAGAAATGTTTAATTCATAATAACATATTTGTGGTTTGTTGCATATTTATTAAAAATTCGCTTTTAGGACTTTGCATTCGTTTTGCTGATGACTTTGAAACATCTCTGGATGACTGGAAACCTGATCCAACTGATTCAAACATAATGAATTTATGTGTTGTGTCGGAAGGAACATATGAGATATGTTCAAGAACAATAGCTCCTCAAGGCTTAAGTATGATATTAAATATTATTATTTATTTATTTAACTCCCAACTGCTTCACCTACATTTCGATATGGCATAGAACACAGGAATGCTGGTAGGGAAGATTCTCAAAGCATCTATGTTACGACGTATAAAAACATAGTATAAAGAAAATGAAATATATGTCATGTATCTCAATATTCAAATGACATTAGAAAAGCTTGAGTATAATTTAGACTAAGGCTAAAACAAAAATTAATATAGGATATTAGTATGGAAAATAATATTCAGAGAATAATAAATTCTGTGTAAAACGAATAATAAGATATATTAATCTTCTAAAACTTTTAGATATGTTATTTAAGATCTGTTTAAATCAGTTTCACACATCTTGAAATTCTAAATTCATAAATATTAAGAATATTCATTGAAAAGTTTTGAAAACTTGGGTACAAACGGAGTTTTTAAACGGAATTCTCCAATCTAACTTCAGGTCTTCTATTTCATGTTTCGAAATCCTACATTCTTAAAGAAAATGTTTAACACCTTCTTTGGCTACTTCTTTGTTACACTTCTCACTCGTAAAATAATGTCTTTGATACATTTTCAAGATACCATGTCCCCATTAACGAAAAGCCACCCTTTAATCTCTTAAGGTTTACTTTATCAAAAAATTCGATTGCAGATCTACCTTTTATAGAATTACATCGCCTGCCTTGCCGAAAGTCCATAGATTTTCGTTTAAATTTATTTTAGTTTGAGTTTTCAAATAAAAAAGTTATTTTACGAGTAATTTTTAAAAAAATTATGAACGTTGAAAATTCATTGACGCTCTTATTTCTCATGTGTCCCATTTGGGCCTTAACCCAACATAGTTTAATTCCTTAGCCGTGTTTATTTTTAATATCCTTTAACATTTTCATTGAAAGATTTTAAAGTTAAAATTATATTTTGAATCTGAAGCGATTGTATAGTTATCCTACAGTTGTAGATTATATCAAGTAAGCAGTCCATTAGCAAGTTTTTACTCAAAACCCCAGCCATTAAAACCAAAAAATTATTTGGTTTTAATTAGTTATATTAATTTGTGAAGTCCAACCACCTTCTCATCTATTTATAATCAATTATCTTTCTTATTTAGATATTCCCATTTCAGTATTTGAATTTGCCATACCCTTAACTGTTAAATCACTTGCAAATCTTATTGGTCATTTCAACTAACTATAGAAATCCCCTCAAAAGTTGTAATATTTTGATATCATATGGTATAATTTGATAATTGAAAACAAAGGATATGTATTAATTGGTATTAGTTTATTGTTTAGTTTAATGTTATCACTATACCATATTTTCACTCCATAAAGAATAATCATTTTAAGAATCGTTAAATAAATCCTTAATAACTCCCACTGTCAGTCTCCAAGTCACTCTTGCATTTTTTCTCAATTTTTTTTAATGAATTTTCAGGATTTTCTCTTGAATCCTATTCAAATGGGGAATGAAGGAAAAATTCAAGTCAAATGTAATTCCTAAATATTTGATATTTTGAGTACTTAATTCTGTTCCTATTTAAATTCCTGGAAGTGTGTGTTATCCTTTTGGTATTTAAACATGATAAATTTTGATTTGCATTTACTACAATTTGATCTTTCAGCCCAAACGACTCACTTCTATGGCCATGTTCACATTTTCCGTCGTCAAATTTAGTCATGTTATCTATTCTCATTTTTGTTAATTGATATGAAATTTATATTTAAAATTAACAACAAAATTATCCATAAAGACTGCACTAATTGGTAATTCTGATCATTAAACTCCAAAACTTCGTTGGCTATTATTTTTTTTTTCGCTGTTTGATAAAGTGCATAGTATGCATTCGACAGAGCTCTTTCTGCTGTACAAAACTGTGCTTATCGTTTTTTTGAGTTATTTGATTTTTAATTACTTTTAAGGCTTAGAAATGGAATATCCAGGAGGTAAAAATCAACATTTTCGACACCTGCTCATCTTCGCTATTCATCCAGGCCAAAAAGCTGCTTAAGTAGCACGGGGCATTTCCAACGAATACGTAGAAGGTGTCATAAGCTAGTCTGCAGCACGGAAATGGTCATTCCTGACCTCCATCCAAAGAAGACTGATCTGCATTTGGGGGGGGGGGGGACTGGGAAGGCATGGTGTACTGGGAAATGCTCGAAAGGAATATCACAGTCACCAAGGGGCTCTACATAAACCAACTACACCGCATGAAAGAGGCTATGCGACTGAAAAGACCCCATCGACAAGGCCAAACCATACTCCTTCACGACAACGCCAGGCCCCATGTTGCACAAATAATCAAAGCCGTACTCCAAGAGCTTGAATGGAGGTCTTTCAGCATTTCCCTTATTCTCCGGATCTTGCGACGTCGCATTAACATCTTTTCCGCTCCCTGTCGAACTATATGAGGGGCGTTACCTTCGACAATAAAGAGGACCTTAAAAACCAGACCGGGCGAGTTTTGGCAGAACGGCATCGGAAAATCGGTCGAGAGGTGGAAGGAGGTCGTAAACAACAGCGGAGAATGCATAATCGATTAATCGATTGTTATTACTAATGATTTTCTTTTAAAAAGTTTTTGATAAGAACGCTACGAACTTATCCCCCAACCCAATATATTATCTAAGCAGCATTTGACCTCATTGAGACTAAATGCTGTAATATTTATTTTACAGTTGTCAATATTTGTTACTTCATCATCTCATGGAAAATATTTCTTTAGATTAAAGTCATAGCATTCATTATAGTTCTATATATCTGTCCCATATCTCGTTTAATTTTTTCAATAGTTAATTAAGTATTGCCATATTTTAAAATATTTTTAATCTGTACCAAATTAGATGATAGTTTTAAGAAAGTATCTAACCTGGATGTCTCATTTGTAAAGATTTGCTATCTATATATTGAATGCCCATCCCTAAATTTCGTTCTTTTCTTTCTTGCTTCTAATTCCTTTTTTCTGCTATTTTATTTTTCTTTAAAAACTCTTACGAAGTGCTCTAATTCTACTTCTGAAAATCTGCAGCTCCTATATTTGTTAGATGTGCTAATTTTACTCTTTTATTTTATCTTTTTAAAACCTGAGTTACAGATTTCTTACAACTGATAATGAAACTTCATTATTACTGCATTTATATTGTTTTTGGTTACATTTTTTCTTTGAATTTTCAGATTTGTCATATCTGATCCCAATTTTTCAATAGTTTAATTTCCAAGTTTTCCTATCCTTAACTTCATGAAGTTGTCTTTAATATCAAATGCTGTGAGTCTGAGGTCATTATTTGAGATTTCAGTGCTAAACGCTGATTTGCCAATTTTTCACTTTCATTATTTTTTGCCATAACTAAATCTATCCAACCTCCCACTCCTTCTCAAGAATAAGTTGGAGGGCCATCTATTGAATTTATAATTTCCAAACCTATGTATATAAATAAAAATGAATGTTTGTCTGTATGTCTCTTATGCCTTCCTAAACCGTTCAACCGATTGCGATGAAACTTGATCAGCTTATTGTTGATACCTACG
>JAPMOQ010019132.1:340773-396449 GCA_026543055.1 Argiope trifasciata
CTATTGAATACAAATGTAATGCTAGCCATTCTCAGAGGTAACAACTTTATTACAAATTATAAGAGAAAGTTTTGTGGATACCAACCTGATGGGTTTTAAATTTTAGCGTTTTTCGCTGTAACGACTAAAAATATTATAGTACAAATAATTTTGCACCATTTTAATTTTCAGAAATTATTTCAACTATATTAATGACTCTATGGTATAAATATATTTTCTATGTTGAATCAATTTTAAAAAGAAAGTATTTTAATCACATTTTCTAAAATTAAATTTGAGAACTCTAAACGAATCACGCGATAAAATAAATAATTCCTTTCATTACCGTTCTAAAAGAACACCAAGTTTTACAATTCTAAAAGAATACACAAATCTAATATATAAAAATTAATATTTGTATGTTTGTGTTTTATATATTGTTGAACCGTATTTTATATATTGTCGAATCCTATTTTGATAAAATATTGCTAAATTATTGATTGACTGCACTTAATAATATTTTTTTTTCGGTGGCAGCAACGCGCCGGGTACCAGTTAGTTCTATGTACAAATTCAATACATTTCATTGATTCCTTCTGGACTTAAATCATGCACTTTGCATTGAAATCACAAGTAAATAATTATTATTGGTGACATACTTCATACGAATCTCTTTCTTCCTTATTTTATCCGAATTTCTTCAAAGAGTGAAATAGCATCAATTACATCAGAGAGCAACAAACACTGACAATAATATATTCCTTTGATTTCCACCCAGCAGCCGTAACGACTGTATTTTTTCTTTAATATTTATAAATTTTTAAAAATGTATAATTGCTGAACATAGTTCATTCTTTATTGAAACACCTATAAAACAGTGGGCAATCTCTCACTTTTCTTATATATGAATAGGGTTTCTTGACTCCTATTTCTAAAATCCATCTATTAGTGAATTTGCCAACTTCATATTGATAAATGACTGCTCTTGCATGATTAATACATAGTGAAAAGAAACAGGATTAACTGGAGAATACATTAATTGGCTATCTGATAATTGATTCTTTTTCTTAAGAATTCGATTTTTTTTGTCCAAATTATCTCTCTCTCTGCAGTCATGTCTTACATCATAATTTGTTTTGAATTTTTCATTGTTCTTCCAATTGATGCATGATGCATTGAATGAATATTTTCTATTCTTATGATCTTCTTTCCTGCATTAACTACACATTGTCATTTCATCAACTGTATTTTATCAATTTTTAGCATTTCCAATCTTGAAATATTTAAAGTATTATTTAGGCCTTATGTATTTCTTGATGGCGAACCTCTGGCCGATCTAGATTGATTTTACCCTAACCTCATAACGTTGAATACCTCAGGGTTTGTAGTGGAGATTTCCCTGAACGCCAATAGATGGCGCATTGAAAGGACAGAGCGTGTTTTTATTTTTCTTTAGAGACTTACTTTTTTTAGGATGTCTTTTGTGAGCAGTGACTTTCTGTAGAAATGCTTGATCATGGTTGGTCTCGGAGCTATATCACAAAATCCATTTGTTGTATACAAATCATTAAGCAATTCGTATTCTAGATGCCAATGAATCACAGCCTGAAATGAATATGGAAATTTGAGCGAGGCGAATCAATCATTTATTTGTCATTATACAGTACACTCGAGTATCCAGTTCTTTACTATCTAGCTTTGTTTTCCTTTATCGTAATTAAACGAGAAAGGTAAGTCGTTGCTTTGACAGCTTTATCAAGGCATTGGAAGTGAGCTTCTGCTTCTTGGTTAAGTTACAGAATTTACGTTAAAATGCGAGCAGTTTATATCTTTTAATTTACCTTTTCTCTAATAATTTTTTGAAATGTGCTGTTCAGTATATAAATATATATAAAATACCAGTATTTTAACTTGACACGTTTCTTGCATCTACTTATACGACTCACTTCTATGGCCATGTTCACATTTTCCGTCGCATGAGGCAAATGGAGGGCTTTGAATCAATGCTTGTTAAAATGCATATTATATCAGCGAGTTTTGGTATAAAAACTTTGTGTTCTATTTTTGGGGGGCAAAGAAACGATTTCGAAGAACTCCGGCCTATTCCCGTTTTTTTTGTTTTCCGGCTTGCCCTTCTGCCTCATTAGGCTGGATACTCGGGAGTGTACAGTATCGATTTATTTAAGTCTGATAAGAATTTTATTCATGCTTTTCCTTCTAATACATTTAAGTACTTAATTTAATTAATATGTAATTAAATTCCAATTTGTTGTATATTTCGTCTTTTGTTAGAATTCCTTGCTTCTTTTATTAATATATTTTTACTCCTGTTTTTAGTTTGACAGGATCATTTGCATTTTATAATATTTCCTTAATTTGGCCTCCATTCACTTCTTTTTTAGAATAAACCAAAACACGTTTGTTTTTCTCATTTAATTTATTCTTAAATTTCTGTCTTCTTACTTTTGTTATTTCTGCATTAGAGACCGCTGATGGGATAGAAATATAGCCGATTTCTCATTTATAATATATTTCCAATCTACTATCTACCTTTTAACAATATGAAGGGCAGTCTGCTACTTTGAAATTATTGAGAGGGGGAAAAAGAAATTATTATATCCTGCAACTTTTTAATGTTGCCATGTCTCATTCTTGTCGCCTTGGCAGTTTTCTCAATAAAATAAAATCTTTTCTTCTGAACCCCAACAGCTAAGAGCAAGAAGTCTTCGGTGATCCCCATATTTAATGTTTAAATGTAAATCACTCCCCTGTGTTTTTGACTTCGCTGAAAGGGATGACTATTCAATTAAAAAAAATCTTGTTGAACGAAAATTGTCTGCAATTGTCAAAATCATAAATTTTCATGAGTGCAGCTAAATAACAGAAGATCAATGACTTAGGGAATGGTTTTATTTTGAATATGTTTCTATAATTAAAAAACTTGGCTATAATTTCGTGTGTTCGCTTTTTGAGAAAATTATTCATTGAAATGAAAACTTTTGTCAAATGGAATTATTTAAGTAAAATTTAATAATCAAACAGGCTTCCGTCTGTTTTGGAAAGTTAATATCAGACTGTTGTGTTAAGAGGCAAGTTACAAAAATTTAATAACAACAGTATAACAACATGGCAAAGCTTGATAACAGAAATGGTGAATAAAGGAATGCAAGGCACGCAGAATCTAAGAAATATGGAATAATAATTTTTCTAGCATTCTTTATAACAACATCTAATATAGTCGTAAAATAGTCCAAGAACTCGTGAGTGTGTTTCGATATTGAATAAGCACATCTTAAGCGGGTATCTTATTGCCAGGCTCTCACCATTTAGAGGGGGAGGTTTTGTAATTCATGCTCAAAATTACTTCCACACGAAATAGCTATAGCTTTCGAATTAATTCGACAATTAGTAAAACTTACTTTAGTCGTTTACCACGTTTTAATAACAATATGCACAAAATGGCTTTTGTCATTTCACGCTTAAGATGTGATGCATTTATAATCACCAAATATCATGAGTGATTATGTTGGAGAGATAATAAACGATAGTTATGCGACAGAAAGTTGTGTTAACTTACATTTGTTTCAAAAATTAGTTCATTAACAATTCATTTTGAATTCTAGGGTTGTTGATGAAAAAACACAAACAATGCCGGTATTTTAGAATTCTAATATGAATATCAAACATAAAATAAAATTTTCAAATAGTTTGCTAAAGTGAAATGTAAGTGTAATACACTGATGGTAAAAAAAATCCCAACACTAGGAAGGAGCTGTGCTAGATAAACGAAATTTGGTAGGCGTGTTTATACATATGAAAGATGATGTCGATTCAAATTTCGAGCTACGCGCGTAAGTGTGGCGTTAGTAGCGACACTATGAACATGCAAATGAGGTTTGCTTTGAATAAGCGCTGTAATGTTCGTGATCGTTATTTACAGTTGAGATTTGACGTAGTGAGTTAATGTTAGTCAAGGATGCCTCTGAGAAGACGAAGAAGTCATTATCAACAGCTCACTGAGTTTGAACGAGGTCGTGTTGTAGGGCTACGAGAAGGTGGGTTTTCTTTCCGCGATATTGCTGAAAGACTTGGCAGGAATGTATCCACAGTGCATGAGTATTGGCGGCAGTGGTCAAGGGAAAGTACTGCCTCAAAAAGACCAGGTTCCGGACGGCCACGTGGTAATACGTCGTATTCGGCGTATGGCTGTGGCTAATCGTACTGCGTCTGCAGCTGAAATTCGAGCTGCAGTTGGCACCACAGTGACACAACGAACTGTTACAAATCGGTTACTTCAAGGACAGCTCCGAGCCAGACGCCCTGTACAGTGCATTCCACTGACTCCAAACCACTGCCGTTTGCGACGTGAGTGGGGTCAAGCTAGAGCTCATTGGAGGACGGAGTGGAGATCTGTTGTGTTTTCTGATGAAAGCCGGTTCTGCCTTGGTCGCAGTGATAGCCGTTTGTTGGTTAGAAGGAGGCCAGGTGAACGCCTGCTAGTGACCTGTCTGCGGCCTACTCCTGGAGTTATGGTTTGGGGAGCAATTTCGTATAACAGCAGGAGCACTCTCGTGGTTATCCCACGCACACTGACTGCAAATTTGTACGTCAGTCTAGTGATACAACCTGTTGTGCTGCCATTCATGAACAGCATTCAAGGGGGTGTTTTCCAACAGGATAACGCTCGCCCTCATACCACTGTTGTAACCTAACATGCTCTACAGAGTGTCGACATGTTGCCTTGGCCTGTTAGATCACCAGATCTTTCTCCAATCGAGCACGTATGAGACATCATTGGACGACAACTCCAGCGTCATCCACAACCAGCATTAACCGTCCCTGCATTGACCGCACAAGTGCAATAGGCATGGAACTCCATCCCACAAACTGATATCCGACACCTGTACGACACAATGCATGCACGTTTACATGCTTGCATTCAAAATTCTGGCGATTACACCGGTTACTAATGTACCAACATTTCCCATTTGAAATGGCTCGACCTGTGATCTTGAAACTTTAATCAATTAAATATGTTACCTAGACAAATGTATTCCTAAAATTTCATTACTGTACAATAATTTTTTTCTTGGTGTTGGGATTTTTTTTCCCATCAGTGTATAATAAGTTGACTTCGCAACTTTCTTAATAAAATTCCATTTCTATTGAAAACACATCCATTTTGGCTTTACGATTGCAACTTGGTATATGTAGATGACCATTAAATTTTTCAAATGGAGATATTTGGTTATTCGATCAAAGTCTTATTTCTAACGATTTAAAACTTACATAATTTAAAGAGTACACATCTGAGTTACAGAAATCTTTGAAATAAGAGGATAATTTTTCTCTTTAGATCAATAGAATATAAAATTAATTCAGATGTTTATGCTTTTTTCAGACATTAAAGTAGAGCAATATAAGAACTTCATTTCTGAAAAAAGATGCTGCCAATCTCAATTAATTAAATGTTAAGTTTTTTTAATTTGAATTTCATAAGAAATCAAATGCAGCTTTGTTTCTTTGCTTGCAACTAATTTTTTAAACCTTCAAACATACATTTAATATTCATATTAAATGAAATCAGCATTGTTTTTTACATTTTTCAATTATTTTGTGAATTACAGTTATAATTTATTCGAGTTTTATTAAATTAATTTTGATGCTATGTGGTTCTTTTCCTCGAAATATAAGTAATGATTAAACAGCAGATTAATATATCACTAAATGTATTGAATTTTTTTATGTTTCATTAAGTAAAGTATATGGAATAAAAGTTTGTAATTATCTAAATTTTTTTAACTCTACAGTTGTATGGTTATGTTTATTATTGTTATTAGATTAATATAATTGTTGCCATATATTTATGGTATTTTCTAAACATGGATATAAAGCATATAGGAATTTCTTAAAATCCTATTTTTAAAAATGTTAGATTTAAAACATGTTTATCATTTTAAATATATTTTATAAAATCTCTACAACTGTGTTATATAATTTGGATGTTTATCCATATGTTTTTGCTTACATTTGTGACTATTTATATTTTTATAGATAATGCAAAATGGATTTTAAATGTTCAGTGGCAAATGGAAGGTGTTGATATTCATCTGGATACAAACATTGGGAAGCAATTGTCTGCTTTATTTAAAACACTTACTGCAATAACAGGTGTGGAAGATGAAGGGGATGGCATGGATTATCCAGATGTAGGTGTGGATGAATCTACGAGGCATGGTCCTTCAGTTCAGGTATTTCTATATTCCATGAAGGAATTCATGATATTTCATTTATATTTAATTTCATTTTTTCTATTTTTATTTTAGTTTTCTTATATGTCTGTTAATTAATCCGTTGTATTAAAAAAATTATTTTATTTTATTATTTTGAGAATTCGTGAAAATTTTTTGTTTTGAGGGTTTTTATTTTGGAAATGTTTGTTTAGCTAACTAACCTCGTTTAATTATTTTATGCTTGTAATTAAATTCTTAGTTCTAATATATATTTTAAAAGATATTCCATTTGTTTGATAAAAAACATTATTGTTTGCTTAATTTTAGGAACCAGTTATAGCTCGCAAAGGTAGTACATTTGTGGAAACATTGCCGCCTCTGTTTCTGGATCCCAGTTTGGATGCCAAGAAAAGATCAAGATTAATAGAAAAAGAAATGAATGAACAAGCCAAAATCATTAATGACTTACGGTATTTTTTATTTTTTTTATTCTCAACTGTCTTCTATCCATGTGATTACTGTAGTTTGTAATTGTGTTTTTTTTTCTTATTTATTTAGTCATGAAATATCTTTTAAACAGAATTGATTCATTATGTTTCGTATATCATGTTTACATTATATTTATAGTAATTATTTACAAGAGCTGAATTTTATTTGCACAAATTTTGTATTATGATGCTTATTGTTGTTTATTTAATTTCATTTTATATAATATTTTCTTTCTAGAATTTTCAGTTAAACTTGTTACGTTTGCTAAGTTTTACTAATATTTTCATAATTCTTTCTAGCATTTATTCACTTATTTATGTAATAACTTGCAAGTTTTGCGCATACTTTTGCATATTTGACCAATTTTTTAACCCTGAAATAATGTAATTATGAAAATAAAAATTACTTTCCAGTCTTATTTGTAATTATCTCTAAAATTCTTCTTTTTTCTGTATTCATGAATATTATGGTCAAAAAATATCCTGTGACAATGTCTATGCAATCTGTTTCCTTGCTTCGTTAGTATGTCAGAGAACATTATATTTTTTTATGGTTTTCTTTCATCAATATTTAGAAAATAATGTTTGCATGCATATTTTTGCAATTAAGAATATTTTACATGCAAAATATAATTGATTTTTAGATTGCTTGGAGCTAGTCAAAGTACAATTGAACAGGAAGTGCGTCGTTTGCATGAATTGGAAACTGCAGTTTTCAATGATTTTCGAAGAGATGTTATTAAAAAACTTCGAAGGCAAAGTGTGAAGGTATTTTATTAAAAAAATAGTGCTAATTATTCATACAGTACGTATCTTGAAATTTTGTAGCAAAAGAATTTGTCTTGTGTGTTATAGATGTATTCTGAGTAGCATTTATTCATTTGTGAAATATGAAAAAAAAAGAAATTCAAATTACTTACATTACTATTCTTAAGAAATTGTATAATAGAAGATTGTGTTTAAGAATATTTCCCCACCACTTTGTTTCAACAACATAGTTTTTAAATGTATCCCATAGTTTGATGTGTGGTTTTTGCATATGTTTTGAATAATTATTTTTATAGGTGTAGCATTATTTTGCATCCTTGTGTCTTTGCAGCTCTAGAATTTATATTTAATGTGATCGTATTTGAAACATTTAAAATTAATTTCTTAAAATTTTTGTACCAATTAGAAGTTTAGTCTTATTTTTACAGAACGTATTTAATCTGTTATCATATAAATAAAATGAATTCGTGATTTCCTTAGTTTTTCTTATATTTTTTTTATAAATTTTGTACTAAATTATTTATATAGAATGTAATCAATATATATATATATATATTTATCAGGCAACATCTTTCAAAGATAAATTAGGCCTTGGAACTCGTTCCGCTGCTGGGCCCTTACAGTCTATGTCATTGTTTTTTCCTGATACAGAAGAAAATGCAGAAGTTGGGTTAGTGTCTCCTTTTATTTTTTAAATTTATAATTTGTTTTAAATTTTGTAATTACTATTTTCTAAATCCTTTTACAGGATGAGTGAAATTATTCAAACTCCTAGTAGTAAAGACAGTTCACCAAGTCATGCACATACACGCACTGGATCCTTAGACATGTCTGATTTACCGAATTTAACTCTACCAGAAAAGTCTGTTCATAGGTATGTATCTGTAACAGGTGTTTTGACAAGTTTAACAGTAGAAAATACTTAATAATTGGTTCTAACATAATAATGAAATAATATCTCTTTTATTTTTATTTTTAGGGAATTATCCTTAGACAGTGTTTTTACATCAAGTGCTGCTGCAGACCTTGGATACAGTGAAACACCTACTCCATCACATACCCAGGAATGCAATGGCAATACTTATAAATTGGAGCATTCTCCTTGTCCAGCAGATCATACAACTTCTTCAGAATCACCTGCTAGTAGCTCTGCAGATGCTGTTCTCGAAAATACAATGAAGGCAGATACCATGGACTCTAAGTAATATATTTTGTATTGAAATAAAATGAAGTATTTGTATTATAATTTGGTTGTTGTGACATTGCTATCAGTGTGAAGATGTAAACTGGCACATGACTTTTAGTTCATTAGCTAAAGCAAAATATTTGTGTATTCCTTTTCAATTAGAATTATTTATACAACTTTTTCAAGATTAATATGTTCATTTTAAAATCAATAATGTACCATTCAATATCACCTCAATAATACTACTATTATATATATTTTGTGGAAGCTTTTAAATGTTTTGTTTATTTTTAGAAGACTTAATGATCAGCAAAAGACTGGGCATACAACTCCTGGGGGAGCTAGCAGTGGCGTTAGTTCGTTTAAACAACCGCCTTCAGAGCCAAACGTTGATTTTGAATTAGATGTTAAAGTGTTTTTCAACAGTGGAAAATGTGTCTTGCATACTAAAGACTTCAATAAAGAAGAGGAGTTTTTGAAAAGGTCAGTTTTAGATATTTTAAAATAATAATGGAATTACTCTTTTTTTTTTTTTTTTTGCTCAAACTATTTCAGTTTAATGAAATGAAATTTTAATAACTTTTCAGGATTTCTTAAAGATATAATTAGAAAAATGTTTATTAGTGTTTTTTTAGTTGAAAGATGGTTTTGCTTTGTATATATTTAGAACAGCATAAAACTATTTTTACTTGTTTGTAAAATTTTTGAATTTAGGTCTATGAGAAAAGAGAGAAGTTTTTCTGGAGGGGGTTTCGATTTATCTTCCCCTAGCCACACTAAGAAACGCCATGGAAGTGGTATGAGAAATAACATGTCAGCATCTCGTTTACGTTATGTTCAAACTGCACCTACAAATCAAGTGGCTGATTTTACAATATTTCTGATACCCGGATTAGATGTTAAAGTACGTATTACATTGGATTTATTTTGGTGTGCGCATTTTTTAAAAGAATTTCTGTAGTTTTTATACTGGTGTCAGAATTGGATTTCTACATTGTTATTTCCTAAAAAACCAAATATTACTTACTATAATTAGAGTTTTTGAATTAATATCTTCCAATAGTTTTGCTATCAGTAGAGAATGTTACTTTGTGTGAATGTGAATATCAAATTTCAATGAGGCTCAAGCTGAACAATGAAGTTTGTGCAGTTTGATGCATTTATGCGTCTTAAGTACTTATCTTCATGGTCACAGCATAATTTATACTCCATGTAATAATATAAATATTGGTAGTATTAATAGATTAAAAGCACATGCTAAGAATTTCAATCTTTTAAAGACTACCACGTATTAGAATTGAAAGTTTATGTAATCTTATTATTCATTTTATTCCTATTGTAAATGAAGAAATTTAATGATTATTAGTTCATATGCTATATCAACATTATTATTTGAGAAAAATACTGAAAAGCATCCCCAATATTATTTAATATACTTCAAATCAAACTGATAATATTATTCAAAAATGAAACTCATGCTCATTTCAAATAATAATTTTTAATCACTATTTTTTAAAACTTATTTTTTGCAGTATTATTTCATTTAGCTGCATTGATCTGATATGAATTTGCTGTTTAAAAATAATCATAAGTGTTTTCTACCTCCTTAATCGCTGGTTCACCCTTTATCAGAAATTTATGGTAATATATTTGCTTTTGTTCAGAATCAATACAAATTTAGTTTAATTAATTATTAATTTCTGAATCTTCTGTTCATGGATCAGTGATATTAATTGCTCATAATTTCTATAGATTTTACGTCAGCTTCATCAGCATATTTAAGCTTACAAAGACATAAAATTTGTTTTCAGAAACAGAACTAATAATTATGAATCTGTTATAGGGTTTTCAATACAATTTACATCCATGATGTAAAATCATTTGATTTCACGACTAGAAATAAAAATTTTATTAGTAGAAAAAAGTTAAGGTTCAGAATCATTAGAGCTGAATTATTTCAGTGCCTTAAAATTTGATCATTGTATATATTTCTAAAAAACGTAATTTGAAAACCCCTAATCTTGTATTTTGATAATTAGGACTAATGGTATTACTTTCTGTTGACATTATTTTGATCAATTTTTAATTGAAATTCTTTAGTGTATAGGAATTTGAAAGCTAAAATAAGCTTGCACTAAATATATAAGGTATCCCAAAAAAGCCATTTACAAATTTTGAAGGTCAGTTATACATAGGGAAGTTAATGAAAGCTTTTTATCAATAAATTAAGTAAAATAACACATTAGATAAAATTATTTAACCGATTTAATTCATTACTTGTTAATAATAACATAAAAACACAGTTACATGAATAACATATATATTTTACATGGATAGCCTATACATATATATTTAATGAAATTTAAAATTTTAGCATTACAAAAACTCAATTGTATAAATGACAATCAGCGAAGCATAAATCATGCAACTGGAATATGATGCTGTTGTAAATTTGCATTCAGTTAAATCAGTGTTTCTTATCTTATCTAGTGTATCTTTTTCTTTTACTTAACTCACTGATAGAGTTTTTCATAATATTTCTTCTCATCCTGTTTTGGGAAAGCTACTTATTTCTCTATTCTCAACGTATTTTTAAAGATTTTGAAAGACTTTCGGAACACCCGATTTAAACAATTATGTACACGTTATTTTTAATTTGAGTAATTAAAATTTTATTGATCATCAACAGGTTTTTTGATTCCCATAGGTGATTTAAATTAATTCATATTTTAAATTAATACATTAGTGATTAGAAGTAAATAAAACTTAGATTCTAGATTTTTTTCCTCTTTCATTTTTAAATTGTATTTTATTAGAAGTATCACAATGAAATATTTATTGTAAGTTATGTATTTTTTGTGAAGAAATGCTTTTGTTATCTATAGTTTCTCTTTGGTAAAGTGTGTAAAATTTTAAATTATTAATTAATCTGTTTTAGGTACATTATAATTCTAAAACTGTTTCTGGGGATAGTCCTATTACCAGTATAAATGGATCAAGTAAATATTGTTCAGAGGCAGAAACAGGAGGATTTGATTCTTTTTCTGGTCGATCTTCCTTTCTAGCTGTTGACCCATCACAAATGTCTAGTTGCAGTCTTAGGAAAGCTAGGATAAAAAAGGCTTGTCTGTTTGCTTGGGTTACGTTGCAAAGTATTCCAGAGGTAAATATATTTTAAAGGGGGAATGTTTGAAAATTACATTATGGGAAGTTTTGTGAATGTTGTTTTTATATTTAAATTGATTATTTAAATCTTGTTGAACTATGTCTCTTTATTTGATTCTGATATTTTGTGACAGTTTTATTATAATTAATAATCCAAATAAGACCTTTTTTCTCTCCATTGTGCCCACATTAAACAATACATAAATGAATAAAAAATTCGTAAATCAAGGAGGAAATTTTAAGTAAATGAAAATTTGAATATATAATTATTCTTTTCAGTTATCTGACTGTTTTTTAATGAAATAAAATCGTTTATAAATGTGTTATATGTAGCTTTTGATAATAAATAATATACTGTTGAGCAAGTAATAGATAAAAAAAAATGGTGCATGGAAATCGTTTAAGTTTCATTCCTGTTTTATTGAAAATTTAGTAATCATATGTTAGGTAAAAGACCCTATTTTCTGTTTTGGATATTTATGTTTTAATTAAAGAAAGAAAGATATTTTATCCTTTTTCATGTGGTAGAAATGTCATGAGTGGGCTCAGAAAAGGCAATTTTTATATCTATCTATCTATCTATGTATCTATCTATCTATCTATCTATCTATCTATCTATCTATCTATATATATATATATATATATAAAATTATATATAAACTTCCTACAAAGCAGAACAAATTTTAATGTTATTCACCGTATTGTATTTTTGTCAAACTAGATTTTCATCCGTGCTGTAGAAATTAAATACAAAAACGGGATTTCTGCTTAAATCTGATTTACCCTTAAAATTAATGAAATCCGACATATCAAAATTAATTTATATGAAATAAATTGATCATGAATATGAATTTTCATACATGCTGTTATATATTTATGTTATCTGGCAATTGGTAATCACCTTTATTACAATAATATAGAATTAGTATATTTATCTTTCATTTTGAGGCAAAATTTTTAATTACAAATATAGCTGAATAATATAAATTTTAAATAATGATTCATTGAAATTTTTGAAAAAATAAATAAAAAGCAATGTTTCCTGCATTAATATTGCTAAATACATTATTAATATTACATTATAATTACAATGTGAAAAAATTATTTTCATATTACCCTTGTGTGGAAGAATAGAAGGAAAAAATGATGATACAGTCTTATAAGTTGAGTGTTGGCTATGCACAATTATTTTCTTTTCTTTAATGGCATGCACCTTTATTTTGTTCTCAGGGCATTTCTCTAAACCTTGTATAATACTGTCTATTTATAATTTGATTCATTTTTTTTCCATAACTGCAATAAAGTGGAAAAATCTGTTATAAAGTCGCAATTGCAGCATTCTGTTTTTTCGAAGTTTTGAACTTTATACATTTGGCATAGATCTAACAATAGTTAACTATTCTGTGTCAAAAATATAAAATCATTCAAAAAGTTTCTACTTGTTAATATAATTATTCATGTATCATGTCATATTTCAAATTGATATATATTAAATGTATAGTAGTGTTTATTGTATATTTGTTAGTTATATGTTTTTTAAATACTAATTTTCAAGATGAAATTCAGATTATTAAATAAAGATGTAGGAAAATTCCATTTTTGCATCATACACTGAAAAATAAAATGATTAAGTATTTTCCATTATAATAGATATTGGCTTTACCCCCAAAATTATTTCCTTTATCACTTTCTTGTTGACATTTAGTAAAGATGTTGAGAAAAAGGTTTTGTTGATATTTAATAAAATAAAACATTTCTAGGTATTTGTGTTGCAGTAAAAGCAGAATTTTATTTTTTTTATCTATATTTTTGATGTTGTCATGCTAACAATTCAATATTATGATTGAAAAAATAGAAGGTCGTACATTTTTTTTTATCGATTAATAAGATTTTCAAAACTATTTGTTGCTGTTTTAAGTTTTGTGTTTGTTTAAGTGATCTCAACACGTTGCCACCCATTATTCTTCCATGGAGAATGGCCGGTCATTTGCAACAATATGTTAAGCATGCATTGCTGATATTTGGTATTCTAAGTTTTATCAGATAAGCCTTGACAACTCTTTGGTTATTATTGAGGAATTTTGAGCGACAGATGCATTTAAAATTTTTAATCTAATGTTTAATGTCTTTAATTATTTATGCAGTTCTTTTAATTAAGTTATTAATTTTCTTCACTAGGAAGCTGTTGTTAGCCCACATATTCTCGATTTCCTCGAACAAGCATTGGAACCTATTCCTATTCAGCTTACGAAAACTGCTCCTGTTTTAGGTAATTGCGCCCAGTTGTTCTTTCCATTTTCTGAGGCTTTTTTATAATTTTATTTTAAAGTGTCATTTTTCAGTTTCATAAATCTGATATTAATTCCTTTTCTTTCTATCAAATTTGACTATAAACACTGTTAGACTGGTTTAAAGAAAAATTAGTGAAATTGGTTCTAAAATTTGAGTTGCTATTGATCCCATTTAGTATGTGGAATTTTTATTCAATTATCTTTATTTTCAGAATTATCCGATTGTTTCTTATTCTTAATGTTATACAGATATTTTACAGTATTTTCAATATAATGCCGATTTTTTGCTTTGTGTCATTTATACTCAATCATTCGTTCTTAATTTAGTGTTTGAATATAACTAAAGAAATTGTTATAGTTTTAGAATATTTCCATACGTATTGAAATTCATTGATTACTAACTTTTAATTGTCGATTTTTCAATAATGCGATGCTCAACATGTCAATAATACATTTACATTCTTGTTTTCATTTCTCTTTTCAAGTCCTAAGCCTCGAATTAAAAATTTTCTCTTCGTCTCCTTCGTTTCTAATGTACATATTCAAAAGTTTAATCTACATTTCGGTAAAAATTATTTTCTATACTTCCAGAAACCAACAAAATTGAAGAGGAAGGCGCTTCATTGGTTACTCCTAGTCAATATGCATATGCATCGTTTCCTGTTGATGTCATTGTATATTTTCGTATGCAGCCATCAATTTTACGTTTCAGTTGTTTGCCAATATCACGTGTGGAATGTATCTTACGATTGCCTTCTGTTGATTTAGTGTTTTCATCAAAAAGAGCAGAAGACGATTTGTATGCAACAGCTGTTCAAGACGCTAGTTCTACTAAATCAAAAGGTATTGTTATGAATTTAAATGGATGTTGGAGGCATCGAAATCTCCAGATTCTTGCTTGTGACTCATTTTCAAAATTTTCTCTGTCAGTTTCCAATACAAATAAAACTTTTATCTTAATATTGCGTTTTTTAGGTGGCTTCCTTAAAGATGGTGGTAATCGCACAATCTTTGAGTCTGCATCTGTTTGTCAGACGGCTGTTGGGGGTCTGAGCATGACTGGTTGTTTAGCTGATTTTTCTTTGTATATATTCCACCCATATGGTGGTGCCAAAAAAGCTGGTAAATGGTGCTTTTAACTTTAAGCTGTTTAAAATGCAGTTTTAATGCAAAAATGCAAAATTACTTAAATGCAAAATTTTAAACTGTTTTAAATTATATGTGTAAATAAGAATAGTTTAAAATTTTTTGATATTCTTTTCCCATACTTTTGTATAACTTAGGAAGCACTAAAGAAGGAGAAACTTCCCCTTTGTCAACTAGTGAAAGAAAAGATTCCCTCAGTTTACAAGTTGAATTTGTAAAAGTCAATATTTCAAGGAGTCGAAAAATTAATTTTTCCATGGAGCCTGTCATGAATTTCCAAAAATTAGGAAGAGCATTTGATTCTGGTGGTGCTCTTATACGCTTTTCAGGTATGAAGTCTTAATGCAGATTTGTTTCCTTGGACGGTATTTTTAATTTCTATATTTATTGCTTGAAAATATTTAGAATGTGAAAAAAAAAGTTTCATTTGTTGACAAATTAGAGATTTTTTCCAATTGAAAAAGTTTTTATCTCTGTTGCAAAATTGTATGCTATGTATTATTACACATTTAAAGAATGAAGCAATAGCATCCTTCGGTGGAAGGCTAGTACGCTACTACAATTAGTTTCATGGTTTATGAAACATATAAATTTGAAAATTATGTTGTGAAACACTATTATATGACTTTACATACATTACAAGATATTTTTCAATGACTTAAAACTCTTCATAATAATCTCATATTGTGTGTGCGCATTTAAGGGTTTTACAAACTTAATAACTATTAAATATCTCCTATAAATTTTTTTATATTGTTTAGGCTATTTCTTATATAGTTTCTATTAAAAGCAATTATTCAGCTCTAGCATTAAAACAAATATTTGAAAATCATGTATTATGTATTTTTGTTAGAGCAATTTTTATATCAATTATCAATGTCAAATCTTGGTGCTATTACATTGTTTTCTCTTCTAGCTATTTGTGATATAGGATCTGCATCCTTTAAATATGACATGAGAAGATTGACTGAAATTTTAGCATTTCCTAAGGCTTGGTATCGTCGCAGTATTGCTAGAAGAATGTTTTTGGGTGATCAGAGTACTGGAGCTCTTTATAGTGACCAGGGTAAAGTTCTGTTTAGTATTTTGAACCATACTTACTTTGAAAAAAGAATAACAAATCGCTGATAGAAAAACGAATAAAACGTTCCGTAGTTGCCATATAACAGAGTTTATTGATGAGAATCATGAGTTCAAATCTGAATTAAATTTAAGACAACCATATTGATCTGATGTATGTTAATTTGGTCTACCTATTAGTTGGCTTTATATGGAAGTTTTGAGGGATGACTTGTTTATCATCACCACCGCAATTTGAAGTACGTGGACCGCATATGGGATCGGCATGCCTTTTGTTAGAGACTTAAATTTGATCAGTCTATGCCAAATTTTGAAGAATTTATCATTTAAATGCTTTTTGTGGCGGATTATTACTTGGCAGAAGGAAAACTTGTTCCACTAGAATGCAGAAGATATTTATGTAAATTACTAAGTTTTTGCTATGCTGTTGTTTAAATATCTGTCTGTATGTGAAAAATTTTACTTAGAGAAAGTGTTTTTCATATCCTGTAATTGTTGTTATTCATTGCTTTCTTACATTATGCCATTTTATCTTTTTGCACATCTTTTATTAACAAAATAGTTACTGATAAAAATTTTGAAATTTGAACTAAAGTAGGCAGTTATCATTGTGTTATCTTTATTTTCTCTATTTGTGGCTTAAAAATCTTCGTTAAAATCAAATATCTGATTTATGATGTTAGTATATCATGTTTCTAGTGATGTGGGAGTCACAGAATAACTGAAGTAAAAAAATTATATTAATAATTCAGTTACGGTAGTGTATCGTTTTAAAAATGATGGGAAACGTTAAGTAGGAACTCCATTATGTTCACTCGCTTGGACTGACAGTTGCTATGCTCCATTTAAAACTTCTTAAATTATAATATTATTTGAAAAAAAGAAGAATCACTTTGTCGCACTAATTGTCGATTTATTTGTAAGGTACTTGAAGCAGTAGACCATTCATTTAGAATTTTCAACAAAATTAGTACAGCTTCAGATATTATCCGATTTCAATATATTATCAGAAACCAGTTTTACCCAACCCTGACACATGCCGATTTAGAAAAAGGAATCTTGGGTATTTGTGAAAAGTATGTGTGAGTATTAGGATTTTTATCCTTTTGCTTGGGAGGTGAGAAAATCAATAATCACCAGTTTTCTAGAACGCATGTTTTAATTAATTGAATGAAAAAGTTGGAATTGGATCAAGTAAGAGCATTTTAGACTGGAATTAACCTGGCTAATTTAAGAAAAAAATTAGAAAATGAACTAAGATCTAAATTAAATGAAGAAATATATAGTGTATTTAACACAGTTAGTATTCATATTTTCTATATTTTCAGTAAGAAATTTTATCCTTTTTTAAAATAAACACTGTGTGTTGTGTAACTTTTTAGGTAACTTTTTAGGCTGTAGCTCCCTTTGCAGACTTCCTAACTTTTTTTATTGGTTGAACTACATCATCAACGATACATTTTATATACAAAAAATAATAAATCCTATAGAGAGTAAGTTGGTCGAGAATTTTCGCGACTTCAGCCTAATCTTCCCGAATCCATTTTACAATGTCTACGATCTTTAAATCTTTGTTTTCAACTTAAACCAACAATTAATTTCCATGTAAACTGAGTATCTTATGTCAGAAAGAGGTAAAAAATATTCCTATCTGTTGTGATTTCATTCAAAGCTGAATGCCTTGGATTATTTAATAAAAGAAGTGTTGGCAGAAAAAATATTATAAGAATAATTCTTATCGAAATTTCATATATAAATAAGACCTTATTTTTTATGTGTCATCAGGGCCTCCGAGACGAATACTTTCTTTTCTATAGGTCTGGAACGGTAGAAAAAGGGAAACGACTAAGCTGTGATTGGTTTTCGCTTAAACGTATTGCTTACAATCTTTTTCGCTAATTTTTTTCCCTCTCCTCCTTAAACAAATTATGTAAAATAGCTTTAAATTTAAGAGTAATTAACAGCATCGTTACACTTCATTTAGTTGTTGATAATTTTATGTAGAGCTATTTAAATTCTGGTATTTGACATAAGAAACAAATTTCAGAGAATAATTAAAAAGTATTTTTTTTCCTTTCTTTAAAATATTTTAATGGTCAATTTTTAGCATGAAAAGTTTAAATAAATAAATAAAATAAATATCATTGAACTTTACCATGAAATTGCTAAACCCTCGTCAACCATCTGATTCTTTAAAAATTAGAATTCCCTAAGTAGCACTGCAAGGAGGTGTAGCTGAGCCTTGCTTCTTTGTGTCTTTTTTTTTCTTCAACAATTTAAATTATATTATTAATATTAATACTTTATTTTCAAATACAACTAAATTGCACTGATACTATGCAGGGTTCTTTTTTTTTCCTTTACTTAACTTTGCATTGCTATTTTTGAGCTTGGAATAATTATTTAAAAATATATTAGTAAAAACAGATATACATTTTTGACTGTGGGGTTCTTTTTTTTTCATTGACATATACAGCATATGCCTGCAGTATTTAAACCTGGAATTTTACTTAATATTATTTTTTTAATCCTGATCATATATTTTCTGAGTGGAGAAAACTTTCATTGTCTGTTAAAAGAAATTAAAAATTTTTTGAAACTTGCTACAGAAATTTTAATGATGTCTTCAAATGGATATGTCAATTTTCCTTTATTAATATCAAGCAAATATTCTTTAGCAACAGAGTTTGTCATTTCAAGAATAAATTTTTTCCCTCTAATAATAATTTTATGCAGTCGCTGCATTGCAAAAAAGGTTTTAGCTTTTAAACCACATATCCTGAAAGATAAATATGCAAAGGAATCAACACTTTCTTCTTCATCCGTAAAAGTATAGAAATCTACGCCCTTTAGTTCTAATCCTGAGATTTGAAAAAGTGGTTCTTTTTGTAAAAAATTACAAAAAAAAAAAAAAAAAAAAAAAAATTTCTTTTTAAAATGAAAAGAGCAATATATTTTTTAAAATTCAGTTTTAACAAGGTATTAAATCTTAATTTTTTTTCTGCTTGTAATTTTTTTTTTCAACAGAAACGGTAGTTACCTCCACACAGCTGTCTATATTGACCAAATCTACCTTCCGGTGGATCGGTTTTATATTTGCCATTTAATATGTAGTTATTAGCAGGGCCCGACTTAGCTTAACTGGGGCCCGGGGCAATAACTTATTTGAGGATCTCTCTGCTTTACTGCTTTAGTAATGAAGATCCGTGCGTAGAACTTGTCTATGTTATTTTTTGATGTGGGGACCGGGTGCAATTGCCCCGTATGCCCCTGCCTTAGTCAGGCCCTGGCTATCAGGAGAAATTTTGCAGATATTAGTAGAAAACAAATTTAAAGAATGAAACTGAAAGATATTATGTGTTGTTTGCTGGTTTAGCCAGTTATCTCGAATGCACTTGATAATATGCACTGAATCAAATAAAAGAAGTCTTTCTGAACTTTAGATGATATCGACGTATTTACAATTATTTTAAAAAAGTATAATATTTTCTGAGAAAAAAGTTTTTGAAAAATTGAAAGAAAAAAAGTAGGGAAATAACAACAAAAATTGGTTTTCTGTGAAGTAAAAAAAAATTATAAGCAAACAAAACAATCCTGCCATTAGCATTACACAAATTGAATGGTATGAATTGTTAAATCACTCCTGTTAATACTCTGCAATTAATAAAGAAAGTCTATTGTTTAGAGATAAGATGGGTTTTTTGGCTTAATGTATACTTTGCATTAAAACTTATAACCTAGAAAAAAAAACGACTATTAAAGAAAAATAATCTTAATTGATCATCAAGCATGACATGGTACTTCGTTTAAGTAATCCAGAGGCGATGTCATAGAATTTTAATGCAAAAAATGCTCAAAAGTCTTCACAAACGAACGGACGCTAGAAACCATGGGTAACAACTGACCAAAGCTAAGAACAGTCCATCGCTTAGTTAAAACAGGTAATGCCGGAAATGGTTACTATTCCAGGCCCATAAAATTTTTATTGCTCTCTTCGTTCTCGGAGGCCCTGGTGTCATCTATTATTCTTCGAGACTGCTCTGACTTCAAATTAACGCCAATATTTTTCCTTTAGAGGATTCAGTTGAAACCAGTAGTAGTAGTGGCACCATGTCACCAAGTATAAGCAAGGCTGACTATATAGCATTTTCTTCTCCTGTGAATGTTCAATCATCTGCTAGTGGATTAACAACATCAACGACTTCAGAAAGTGCCCCACTTTCATCAACTTCTATGAGGCCTTCTCATAATATAAAAAATATTATTACACCAGAAAATATTAAAGAGTCTATGAAGCAAACGAGACCTCTTATTTCTAATCATGGACATAGAGACAGACTTTGGTTGAATTTAGATAGAAATGTGCAAGAATCAAAAAGAGGTGTTGGTGAGTATGTTTCTTCTTTATGTTCTTTCAGAAATTGTTTCAGATAGAAGTTTATGTGTTTCAGAAGTATTTCAAATTTTTAATTTTTTAATAAATTCTTCTATCTACTCTGCGATGTCGATTATTTTACAATTTCTTTCCATTTATATATATTTTTTTCCACTTTCTGTTACCTTTATTTACAGCAAATTTGCCCTAAAAATTTGAGTTTTGTTAATTCTACATATTCTATTTTATAATTATAAACAGATAATCCTTTGACCAATCTAACCATGTACAATTCAGGACAATTTCGTTTTTGAGATGACTAGTAACAAAATGGCCGTCACCAACTCCTGCCCAAACCCTCTCCAAAAGATACACTATCAGTTGAGATGTAGCCAACACAAAATCCCGCCTTTGCCGTACTTGTCTTGAAAACTGCTTACTTATTCAGCGACTTTTCGTTCCTCATATATATATATATATATATATGTAAAATTTTCATTTATGTATTATGTTAAATTTCTATTTATGTGTTTTAAAATTATTTCTGTAGATTTTTCTACTACATTAGGCTTTAATTTTGCAGATACAAAATAACTTTATCTTAAAATCATATGAATGTCTTAACTGATTATATATAACATTTTTATTTTTAATTAGATATTCGCAGCCCTACTAAAAGTGGGTCTTCAAGTTATGATGAAAGCAAAGATAGTGCATCCTCAGAGCATTCATCTCCTCTTCACTCTAGTAGGCATAACAGCTCTTGGGAAACTTTAGTTTTATTTGCTGTCAATCTGTCACGTTTAAATGTCCACATGAATATGGGAAATGTGATGGGAAACACTACGTAAGGAAAACTTTCTTCTCTGTCATATTTGTATTTTAAAATTTTTTTGAAATACCATACTCATTAACGTAATCGGAAATGTTAAGTCGGAACATCTTACAAATAAAAATACATTGTTTTTACCATTTATGTTTTTATTCATGTTCTGTTACCTTTATTTACAGCAAATTTGACCTAAAAACGTGAGTTTTGTTATTTCTACGTATTCTATTTTATAACTGTAAAACAAAGAATCTTTTGATATAAATAAATCCTTTGATTGAGAATAAACAAAGAATCCTACATAATTTCTTATAAATAATAACTATTAACTTGTTACTGCTTACATTAACATCAATATAATTTAAAATTGTTGTATAAAATGTGATATTTAATAGCTCATATTGCGCTCATATTTCACGAAGAATAGAGATAAATATAAAGAAATAAATTTTTGAGTAATTATTCAAATTGTGCGTTTTTTAATAATAATATAATGAAATTTATAAACAAAAGTACTGTGCAAGATTTAAATCTTATTTATGTAAATTTATAATGTTATTTCTTTAAAAAATGTTTTAAAAATTATTTCTCATATTAAAAACTTAAAAATGTATACAGTTTTGGTAGTTTTACCTTTTTGGTATGTAGTAAGTTAGTATTTCATCATTCTTCAGTTTTTATTTGATAACAAACTTGAAATTTTGTTAGTTTTTATATTTAAATTCCACTTGCAGCAAGAATGAATTATCACGAAAATGTTCGAGAAGATCAGTGCGAAGTGTTCAGGCTATGTCCTTTTAATTTCGTATTTATAGCTTTTACTTCTAAAATGTTTATATGCTAAATTATTTTTATTGTGGAAACAAATCACTTACTGATATTGATGTATTTGTTCACAGTATATGATAAAACTTTCATATAAATCTCTCCCTCCCTCTCTCTTTTTGTAATTTTCTGTCATGCATGCTTTAAAATGTTTTAACTTTGATATCATATTGTTAGACATTTCTTATATTTTTAAAATTATATAAAAACTCTAATTGTTTTACTCAGGTCTTTATTTTTTTAAAAACTTTATATTTAGTTGTATTTTATAAAAAAATGGATTTCCTCGTATAATTTTGGAGTCAGTATTATTTCATATCTTTTCTTAAATTTTACATTTGAAATTCTTGGATTTGTTTAAGTAGTAAATACTTGAAGTTTATAAAAAACAATTTGGAAATTTGATTATTTTTGTTCTTATAGGTGGCTGACTAGAGATTTTAAATCACAAGGAAGACTTTCAATTGGTAGTAGTGGACATAAAAACCTTTTTCTCTCTATTGGACTTGAAGGATCAACACTAGATAGTAAAGGTGGAATAGTTGGAGGAACTATTGAATTGAGTCGCATCGATACATGCAGTAAGGAAAACATTGCTTCAGCTTCACGAATTATTTATTATTATTATTATTATTATTTATGTAATATATATTATTGTGAATCTTAAGTGGGCTCTGGCCTCTATGAACTATTTGCCTTGTAGTCACAGTTTGACTTTATAACTGATAGATGGCAGTTTATTAAATTCCATTATATATATTATTTTGCTGATGCATGGCCAAAAAGAAGAAACTTTTAAAATTTAATTTCTGTTTATTTTACTCGGAGTCATAATTTATATTAGGGAGAGGTAATGATAAACATCTGCTGGTTCACATCACAATACAATTGCAAAGTGACAGAAATTTTTCACTTTAATGATAAGGATTTCATTGCTACGTGCCCAATCAGGCAAAGGAATCTTGAGTACCTTTGAAAGGTATGTGCAAGTGTTGAGGATTTTTATCCCTTTGCTTGGAGCATGAAAAAATGCATAAGTCGCCAGTTTTATTGAGCGCTTATTAAAAATAATTAAATAAAAAGTAGGATTTCAGATGAAGAAATAAAGAAAGAATGTTCTAGAATGAAGTAAAAATGAGTTAAATTAAGATTAAAAAATAGGAAATCAATTGAGATATAAATTAGTTTTAAAAGTATCATTACACTTTTACAGGGTTATCAAAAAATAACAGGGGGTGTTAGAAGCCTGTAGCGTGTTATGTGCTGGACGAAATACAGCAAAATTTGGCCACCATATGCATTAAAATATGTGGTTTTGATTTATCAAGGGAAAAAAATTACTACCGAAAAGGCCAGTAGAGTAAATCTTGGCTCTGCAATCGGAAACTTCTTGATGTATTTTGTACATATGAGTACTTCCTGAACCGATATCGAGGATTAAAGGGAAGGACTGTAGGAATTCAAGTAATTTTGTATGAATTTGCCAGTCGATGGTTTTGCCACTACATAAGTGTGCCTTATTAGTCAAGCAGTTTTATTAGAGAGATGAAAATGCTAGTGCTGCTCTTCGTGAATACTTGCGGTTAAGACAGCTACGTAGGGGACCGATGATCGTTACTAATTTACGAAGAATGGGTGAAAGATTTGGAACAACAGGTATTCTTGGTGTGCAACCAGGCCGGAGGCGTAAAGATATCAGGCAGGAACAAGAAGTTGCTGCCAATATAGATCAGGCGCTAGCTTATAAGCAAGGTAACAGCTGTGCTCTTTCAATATCACGACAAACAGACATCCCGTTCTGACGATGCAGAAGATGTTGTGTTAGATCCTGAGATTTTATCCATATAAGATAACACCAATTAATGATGATACTGATCTGAATATTGGCAATTTCTGCTTCTGAATCGGTTCTGGTTCACTTGAAAGGCGTTGTGTATTAAGGACATGTTTCTGACATTTCTACTTTAAAAGATTAAATATCGTTACATTTCAGACGAATAAATGCCGTTATACTGCGAGCCAACGACGAAAACCCCATGTACATCATGCTGTTATTGGAACATCAAATTGGTGGTCACTTTGAGTCAAATTTGTACATTGCTATAGTAACTGTTTTTCAGTGTTATTTGGTGTGTTGCTGTTTATTGTTTCCATTGGCATTTATGTATATTTTTTTAAACACATTATGCGCTAGCAGCGCCAGGATTTCCCCATATCGGCCTTTTTCGGTATTAATTTTTTTTCTTGATAAATCGAAACCGCATACTTTAATGTGTAAGGTGACCAAATGTTGCTATATTTCACCCAGCACGTTATACGCTACAGTGTTCCGAACACATCCCGTTATTTCTTGATCCCTTTGTATAATATATATTATGAGAACTTTGAGATGTTAGCAGTGGATGTAGTTTAATTGTTTGATTTGTTTACTGTATTGTAATTTATAACAGTCAATCTAATAACTTTTATTTGTTAGTTAAAACGATTTGAATTTTGTCTTAATTTTGAAGATGTCCTGATATCTTTATTTTATTTATTTGAATTTTGAATTATTAATTTTAGTGTTGTCAACACTAAAATTAGTTCAACAATTTAGTTGCATGAATGTTAAAATTACAAATCGGATGTAGAATGATGGATAAAAAGGGCAAGATGCAGTGAAGCATTTAGTGTTTGAAGGATCATATTAAGTTATATACTCTTTCCATTTAAAAAAAAATTATTTTTATATAATGTTTTAAATTGTCTCATCTGCAGTCCCCCCCCCCATTTTTTTTTACTTGTATCAGCTGGAGTTTTTATACTTTAGCTTTTTTTAAAGAAATAATAAGAATGGTTAAGAAGTTAATTTCTTTTTAAATTTTTAAAAGAATCTTTAATTTCTATTTTACTTTAAAATTATATAAGGTTGCATTTTCACTATTTTTTTTTTAATTTATGTTAGTGCACTTGAAAGAAGAATGGGGTCAAGAGCCTGATCATACTGTGGCATTAAAGTTGGGCGCTTTAGAATCTCGACTAGATTATATGGGTACGAGTGTTTTGATGGGACGTGTAAGCTCTTTGGACATAACTCTAAAAGATGAATGGAGAGTCAGTACAGTATTAAACCAAGATCATATTTCTAGTCATCCAACAAAGAGGTGACATTTTTATTTTCAATATTTTAACTTAATATTTCTATGTTACATTTGTGGATCTATGTATAATGATAATAATCTTGGTATGTATTGTTGTTGCTTCCAGACCTGCTCTGATATTTGTGAATGGAGAATTGTCTTGGGACCAACTTCAACTCTTAATTTCAAAATCAACTACACCAGATTTAATAAAAATGTACTCCAAATTAGAGGAATTTTTCTCTCAACAATTTCATAGTAGCAAGCGTGTGTTTTCGTCTTTACAACCACGGCTTCAAAGGCATTCTTTGAAAAATCGTTCAAGAAAATCAAAATCATCAGAAGGTTTGTATAATTTATTAAATTCTTAAATGTATGCTAGAATATACATATTTTACATTTTCAGTTGTTTTGCTTACTGAAATACTCTCTTATGAAAAATTCCATTGTGATTAAGAATGAAAATTGAATTTACTTGCCCCTTGTTTTCGTCAGAGGATAAAATAGAATATTCGAAATCACACAACATTCTTTAACTTATTTCTAAAGCAAGATACATTTGTAATTGTATGCTGTTAGTTTTTCAACAAAAATTGTTCGAATTTCGAAATTAAACTGAAATAAGCACTCCATTATCTCATTAGTGATTTTCTGCTAAAATTAATTTACAAAATTCTTATTTGATTCTAGTGTTCTCTTTGTACGCATAAATAAGAACTGAATTAAGGTTCTATTTCAAATAGTGAATGGGTTTTGTTTGCATATCTTCTCTTATACTAAATATGTATATAAAGAATATTTTCTCCAAATATGAGTAGCAATCCTGTGTAAATTGTAAATAACTTATAGAATGGCTTTGAAGGAGTATTTCTTCTTTCAGGATTTACCCTGTCTTAGTAGTACATGAAGTTATTCTGCTTTTTACGGATTTTTTTTTGTTTTGTTTAAAATGTAGTATTTTTCTAGTTAGCTTTTGAGAAGGAAAAATAGTATTTAGGTTTTAAGGTATCGTAAATGCTGTATAAAAAAATATCAATTGCGTTTTGTGGTTTTACAATTCGTATGACCGGACCATCTCTGTTTCTGATATTCCTTTAATTAATGACATGGCTAAAAGTTTTAATAATTACTTATATAAAATATAAAGATTGTAATTTTTTCTAATAATTTTTCAGAAACTGAAGCCAAGCACCATCGTCATTGGCAAAAAGTATTATCCATGGTTTCTGGTTTACAGTTAAGCACAATGACGAGCGCATTACCAGATATGGGAACTATATTGGGTGGAACAATGGATCTTCATGGATATAATATTTCCTTAGCCTGTTTCCATGGTATCAACTTTCGTTCAAAAGCTTGGGCTATTTTCAGCATGAGGAAACCTACTATATCATTTGCTACAGAAGCTCAAGACGTTGTTAAAGATGATGGTAAAAAGCTAAATTTTTTACAAATAAATTTTATGATTGTGCATAGAAAAATTTCGAATACAGATGAAATGATTCACTTGTTTTCTAAATAATTTGTTGATTTAATTAGGTAAAATAAAAGAAATATAGCAGTTGTGGCCAAGATTTAAGGGATTGCTCAATACATTTTTTTGTCTTTCACTTCAATATTTAGATCTTGTTGCTACATATGAAAATGCCAGTTTTACGACATATTTTACACTGCAGTGTTTTTACTTTTGACGGCTAGAGTTTAAAAAAAAAAAAATTAGAATTCAATTGTGACTTGTTTTTATGTAAAATAAGTATTGATTCTATCGTAATTCATGCTTGTTATTAAATTATATCTATCTATCTATCTATCTATCTATCTATCTATCTATCTATATATATATATATATATATATATATATATATATTGGATTTCTACTGAAGTTCTTTTGTTAAGCATTTTTTTGTTTATGTGAAAATGAAAAGGTAAAAAAATTTCAAAATAAAAAGTTTTCTTTATTTCATACTAGTATTATAACAGCATTGTTATTACTTCTATACGGACATTTTTTATTATTAAACTGTTGCTAAATGATATAATAATTTAACTAAGCATTTTAGATTTACCCTCAGGAAATTATTACTCTTCATATTTTTCACATCTTTCAATTTAATTTTATTTGTTTCATGTTTGTAAAAATGAAATTTTGTTGCCAATTTTTCATGCACTTCCGGATATACTTTAGTATTTAAATAAAAATAAAAATGTTTGAGGTTAAAATTTAAATATATTTACATTTCAGCAAACTAATAAATGCATATTTTGAAAATCTTTTTTATAAAAATTTTATTAACTATTTATTTCCGTGTTTATTAAGAAACTCTAGCACAGAAGAAAAAGTATATTTTGAAAACTTTATTGTATATTTTGAAGAAAATGGTAAAGAAATCCTTGTATGACATAGCAATGCTCTGAATCTGGCATTTTTTCATGTTGCTGATAAAACTGAATAATTTATTCTGCCATTTAATCATCCAAAAGCTAGGCTGGCTAAAATTCATAACTCACTGTTAAAAATGCTTGTATGGATCACACAGAAATTCTTTAAGTAATATATACATTGACCATAATTTTTTACTTTTTCATAGCATTTTGAAAAATATTCATTTCAATTAAAATCAGTAAGTTAACTGAAATGAACTGTTTTTTTAACGTTATCTTTGATATCAACAATCATTTGGAAAAATTTGCTTATTATTTGAAATAAACGGGAACCAAAATGTAACCTAAAATTCTAGAAATATCGAAATTATTTTATAAATCATACAAGGGAATTCTTTTTGTACCGCTTAGGCTATGCCATTTGTTAAGAAATGAAAATTTCTTCCTTGTGTTTACTTTTGATGATTTAAGTATGTAAATTAGCAGAAGAAATAAATGAAATCAGTTGTTAATATTTGCTTACAGAGCTTTGTTATCCTTGCATGAACTCATTGCTGTAATAATCGTAACAAGAGGACTGAAAGATATTTCATTTTTTATTTGCAGGTAGTGTAGCTACACACATTGTTCAAAATTTGTCTTATGCTCTTGGAAACAGCTCTACAGAAACTGCTCAACATGCAAGCATGGCAACAGTGTGCCGTATTTCTAGAAATGTACTCTTTCCCCCTCAATTTCGGAGTATGCATGAATGGTTCCATTATGCATTTGCTACTAGTGAATTGGATGGTAATGCCTTTTATTATGCAATATGGAAAAAATAAACTATTAAAAAGATCATTACCTTTTATAGGGTACAACATAAAAACTCGGTCAAAATTATTACATCGTAGAATAGAAGTTAATTAATTTTTTGAGCAAAAATGAAATGAACAAAAATTTGTATTAATTTTTGTTCATTTCATTTTGTCTATCACTTCTGTTATAAAGTACTTTAGAATGTATATTTTAATTTATGTACTGATTTTTGCACTTTTTGGGATTTTTGGACTTTTCACAATGCTAGTGAAAGATATTCTGTTTGAAAGTTGGAAAAACGAACAGTATGAAATCATTTGTTTTCTTAATATATCTCGGCAAACAGTGTCTGATACAATCTATCGTTTCAAAGAGCCTGGAAATGATAGTCAAAGTTCAGGAAGTGAACTGAAACGTATGTTGAACTCTTTCTGTAGCCTAGCCGCAAGGTTATCAAAAAGCAAGTTCAATGAAATACGAAGGTTTCCATGAGAAAGATCACTCCTGAACTGTAAATGAAGGACCGATCAGTGCAACTAATGACAAAGTCAGAGCTTGGACTAACGTCTTACAAGATTACAAGTTCAGCTTATCACCAAAGAAAACAAACTCGTGCGAGTCCAAAGGTAGCGAAAACTTTTTTAATGGGTTACATGTCATCACTGTCCTTTCACTTATGAGAAGCTATTTACCGTCCAAAAACTCGTAATTCATAGAACTATAGGATCTGGTCTGTAGACGCACCAAGCACTTCAGCAATTGCGATCATGGTCTGAGGTGCAGTGTGCGAAAACTGCAAAACGTCTCTAGTTTTTGTAGATGAGGGAGCTAAGAAAAATTCAAAAAGTGTACTGCTCCCACTTGAACTTGGTCAGTATCGCGTGTGTTACTTGGAGACGTGTGGTCGTGCATTATTATTAATCAGAATCACACCCTCCGTGAGTAGCCTTGGTCTTTTGTTCTTAATGAACATGCTTAGTTTTCGGGCTGTTTCACAGTACACATCGGAGTTAATGGTTCTGAAAAAACATCTAAAAGGGAAGCGCTTCAACACGGACGACGAACTCTAGAACGTTGTGAAGGACTGAATCTCGTCATAGACGAAGGAATTCTGGAAACAAAGAATCCTTCGGCTTGTTTATCAATGGGATCATTGTGCACATATCTATGGTGTATACTTTGAATAAAGTCTTCATTTACCCTTACAGTGTCTTCGTACCTTTTCATTTGAGCACCCCATATATTATGGCCACATCCCTTACCCGTAATACCGGCCCCTTATTGTAGCTGAAATGTCTCGTTAACAGTCTGTTTTTACATGTATGAAAATACGATGTGCATGTATCTGATTTGGCAAAATATTTGAATTCGCTCATAGATTTTCACCTCTTTTGAATTTATTTTCGCTTACTATATTGTATTGCATATATATATATCTAATTTTGTCTTGTAGACTGATAGTAAATGCTAATTTATTTTGGCAGATATATTCATCAATAAATTTATTCATTAAAAAAATTAAAAAATATTTCTCTGCTCTGAGATTTTGAAGGAAATATTAGCATGATAAACTTCTTGCTGTTTGAAAACTAGTAAAATTCTCATACAACCATTATAGCTTATGCTGCTACTTCGAAATTTTCCATCTTTGCTCTTATTTTTTAACCAAGAAAAATTTTATATTTCTAATTTGGTTTCAGCATATTTTATGAGACTGAATATAATGCAAGAACAATTACTAAAGAATAAGTGATTTATGCAAAATTTCGTCTCAGACAACTGACCAATAAAAGTGAATACAAGTAGACCAGAACTTATTATCTGTATAAAAGACATTACATACGAGCTCATGGTTCATACGAAAATTCATGCTGTTTGATGTTGATCTAAAGCAGTGCAGGATGTTATAAAAGTTTTTTCTCAGAAATTCTGTTTGGTTCTTGCAATATTATGAGCAAAATATCATTTGAGTGCCTACGATAGTGGACGAGCAGTTAGATGACTGAAAGCAGATTAAAGTGTCACCACTGAAGCTGCTACAATGAATGTATCTAAGAGTATCATCTCGAGATTAAAGAAGGCCGTTGAAAGTAGAAATGCTTTGCAAAAGCATGTCGAGGGCCGTGGAAGGAACACTACACCTTTAGAGGATCGCTATGTAGCCCTCATTGCAAATAGCTGCAAACCTTGCTATCGCTACCAGTACGCATGTTTCTACAAGAACCATCTCACGACGATTAAATCAAGTTGGTTTATTTGCACGAAAGTCTGTTCGTTGCATCCCGCTTCAAACACGCCATCGCCGTGAGAGATTACGCTGGTGTAAGGAATATGTTGGTAGAGATATCCAAAATTGGTCCAGAGTGATGTTGTCAGACGAATTTCGTTTCAGTATGACAGGTGATTCTGGCCACCATTTACTGTGGAGAGAGCTTGGAACACATTATGAACAAAAGTTTGTTAGTGAACGTGATTGGTACAGCCCAGGCGTGATGGTGTGGGCAGGCATCATGCACAATGGCAGAACACCGCTTCATATCTTTGAGCAAGGAAGCGTTACATCGCAACAGTTTGCAGAGAGGTTTATATGGATCATGTTCGTCTATTTAGAGGTGTTGGGGATCCAGACTTTTTGTTTATGGACGATAATACAAGGCCACACAAAAGCGTTGAGGAATCGGACACACTGCAAAGGGAAAATATTTTCCGTAATATTAAGGGAAAATACTTGTTTACTCCCGACCTAAATCCCTTTGAGCATGCCTTTAATCTTTTGGCAGACATATTTCTCAAAGAACCCTTCTTACCCAAACAGTGCAAGAGCTCACAATCGCCTTGAGAGAGGAGTAGGATAATTTCCCCCTAGAACTCCTCTATAGTTTTGTGAAGAGCATGGAGAACAGATGCAAAATGTGTTTTAATGTCCGTGGTCATTACACATCTTACTAATGTACCCATGTCTTGATTTTTAAGTTTTTAATTCCTCTATGTGTCGATATCTGCACCATTTTGCACTATAATAAATGCACATCCTCCCTACTAAATATGCACTTAGTTTCATTTCTTCAATCATTGTCTATACTTAATTATTCCGAAAAACGTAACTATTCCTTAGCAATTGTCAAGCAGTGTAGAAATAAAGTGTCTAGTCAAACTATTACTTAGAGATAAATGAACTTTTTTTTCTATTAATGCAGTTTGATAAATATATAGTTAAAATAGTGTTATAAAAATATTTTATGATTTATATTAAAAAAGTCAATAAAAGATATGATATTACAGATTTATAGACTCATAAATTTTACCTTGTGAACCCTCTTGTAATTGAGACCCATAATTCCTAACAGTTTTTTCTATTTTATGGAAGCTCTCACTTTTAATATTATTTATAATTATATATGAATTCTCTCTTAATATATTCTATGATTTGAGTGTAATTTATTTTCAGCAATTTCTCAGTTTAAAGAAGATATCATTCCCAAAATAGGAGCATTATATTATTATATTTTAAATTAAAATATTATTTTGGTAATCTGTGGATTCATTGCTAAAAATTGAGGTTACAATTCCACTACTTTTTGACCACTACTTTTCTATGAATAAAGGTCTCTTGTAGAAGTCACTTTATTTTTTCTGAGGTAGATTTTCTTCACTTGAGGAAGACTATCATTTCACGCTGAATTAAAATTCGAATGTATTGTGAATTTTAAATATTTTTTAAATCCACAAATAAATATGATGCACCTATTTATTTTACGGAAACATTATAAAATATAGTAATACTGTAATGTTTTTAATGTATGTTTTTAAAAACAGTTTTAGATATTGTTTTTCTTTGTGACTACCTCATAATATTGTGTAATTTTGTATGTTTTTAACAAATTTTACTACCCAGCACCATGAAATCTTCCTCAAAAATGTTTTTCGCAGAGTTTATCGAATTGTATATTTTCCAGTTGTTTCTGCAAGTCCTACCGGATTGAGTGAATCTTATGAGACATTTTGATGGATTTTACATTTTATTTTCTTTAAGACTGAATTGATAGATTTAAATGGATAGGAGGGAGATCAAATTTTGATCTGTTGCCCCGAAATGTTTATTTTATGTTCAAAGAAATAAACATAGATCTGGAAGATAAAAGATAATGCATTATTTTTTTCGAAGTAAATATTGCTATCAAATTTTCAGGTTTCATTTATCTTAATTCCTTGTCGAAAGCATGTAACTAGCATTTTTAAAAGTTTAAAGCATTTTAACATTTTTCTCGGGTTGCTGGTTTGTCCCCGCAAAAATGACCTTGAGGGCAAAGGATTAAATGTGTAACGAAAATATTATTTTTCATTTAGAAAGGAATTGTTGAAAATTGGAAATTTTCTCTTCATTCCTATTTTTATATTTTCAAAAGAAAGTGAATTACTGCTCATTTTGGTGGACTGACAGATCGTGGTTTGCAGTTTGATAGAGTATTGTTTATTATTAAATTTTAGTCAAAGTAATTTTGTTCGGTAAATGAAGGGTGATGGTACTAATACTTTTACAAACAGCAGTAATTCAACGACAATATCAGGTAGTGCATGCTTTTGTACACTTTTTCTTTCTTTCCTCAGATTTCTATGATATATAGTTTGCATCCATTTGAAGTTTCTGAATAATTGTGCTTTTCTTGCATTGTAGCACCTAAAGTATTTTTGTATTTTCTCAGTTGTTGCAGAAAAATTGAATTTGCTCAGTTTATCATTCGATTTTCGGCGATTAGTTAAATAAATTTTTATATTTAAATATATATATATGTACATATTACGATAGATTTTGTTTCATGTTATTGTTGATGATTTCCAGCTAGTGTAATAATAGATTTTTACTTTTTTTTTGTATATATTAGATGTGGGTAGGTTTCCTGTATTGGAGCACGATCGTGAAAGTACCATCGAGAACAGACGTGTTTCAATGCCATCCAAGGGACCTGAATTTAATCACAATATGGAAGTAATATTTGCTCTTCCAAGTATGCAGCTGCATTTAAAAACAGAACATCTCCAACCAGCTAAACCAATTTCTACTGGAGGTAAAAATGTTTGAATTTTTATTCTTTGATTTCAAGCATTCATTGTGAAATTTCTAGATTTATGTTTATAGTATTTCTAATGTATTAATGAAAAGTAAATTGCATTGTTTAAAGGAAATATTTTAAAATTTTAGAAATTTTTTGATATGATCCATTATGAAAATTTTTGCTGATAAAATATGCTTTTATTCGAAGCATTTTATTAAAAATTGAACAAAACTGTCCAAGGAAAGATTTACTTATCAAAGCAGAATAATTTTTAATTTTTGGATTATTTTAACTTTGTAGCTAATAGTTCCATGCCTTTTTCAAATGCCTCCAATGTGCAGCCGAATATGCTTTCTTTATTTACTATACAATAAAAATTACAATTTTCAGTATTCAGCAGTTATCAAGCTATATTGAAAATAGAACGAAAACGGATCAGCTTGCAAGTGTAATGAAACATTTCTACAAAAGGGCATTTCTTGGACAAAGAAGTCATCAAGAAAAATAACAGGCATCTGAGTTGTCTTGAAGCTATAGAATGACTGCACTTTTTTCTTTTTAGTGTTACGGTACCATTAGTTTTTTAGCGATATACTGCCATAAAATCAGTGTATTGACATATTTCAATATATATTAAATGATTAAGATTTAGTTTCAGAGGCGTATTTTTAATTATATGCTAAATGCTCTATTTGAAAAATTTTTGCATTGCTAATCTTGTCTGAAATTAGAGGTTTAATAGTTAACTATTCGGAGATAATTTTCATATGAATAATGAATGATTGGGTCATAGATGTACAGTTTAATTGTTTTTAACATTACATTGAGTTATGTTTGCCATTATATCCTTATTTTTCAATTCTAGGTCCCAAACCAACTGTTGAATGCAGTTTTGTGACTGAGTTTGATGATCATATATTTGTAGCTGTTGATGCTGAAGCTTTCTTTTTCTTACATGATTTGATTACTTCCTACATAAAGGAAAAAGAAAGTAGGTCTAAGTTATTTGTCAGTAATTTTAATATATTAACTTTACATAAGTCATAAGGTAACGTCTGTTCTTGTTTTGTGTTATTTTCCCAAAGGAATACAAAAAATTTCACGATTTTTTAAGCTTTCAATTGTATGCTATTCACATATATTTTATTCAATAACTCAGATATAATGATTGTTTCCAAATTTAACATTATATTCTGCTTAAAATTATTCTGATTATGTCTTGAAACAAATGAGTCAAAGAAGAACATTTCACATGTTTTTATCACACTTCTTATCGTCTTGAAAATACAAACTATTGCTGATCCATGCCGGTTGATTTGCATAATATTTTATAAGTTCCATTTCAATTCGTTAGCATTTTTTTCTGAAAAAACTGGGCCAGTAAGAGATTTAATTGTGAAAAAGAATTTGACATATTGGTTGAAGGAGATACATAGTGTGGGGTTTTGACCTTATTTTATCCATTAGTGATTTTATCCAACTACATACATCGATTAGAATTCGGCTGTCATCTCTGTTTTAAAAGTGATACTCGGTTAAGACTCTGACATCAAGGGTAAAATCAGTGGAAAAACCCGTTTGATAAATGTTGTTTTTAATATTTGTTATTTATGAATGGGCTAATTTGTGCCGTTTCTTGCTTAAAAGGAAAAGCTTTAAATTAGATTAATCTCGCTTTAAGTTAGATTAATTTTTTTTCATAAATAAAGACACTGCTATCTATGCTTATTTATTTAAAAGCTTGTATTCAAGTATTAAATATATAGTAATAATATTTCACAGTAGGAAATAAACAAAAGATTAGAGTTCTTCATTTTACATGATAAATATTTCACCCATTGATGTACACTAAAAATTATAGGTAATACTTATTTACACGTATTAAAATCAAAAAGAGGTTACATGAACACGACTTTTTTTGTTTACTCATAAACTTCAAACTATTAATGCAAATGCAAACTTATGCATAGTTAAGTTACATTATTAAGTTTTACAGTATTATACTGTCAGCACAGCCTATGAATGACAAAAAAAACTAATCATAGAATGTGTATGGGGCATATGCATGACATGCTTTTCTTGGAGCTGCATGGCAAATGACGGAAAAACTGATTCTAAGTTTTAGAACAGATTAAGGCGATGCAAATAAAAGTTGTTCAAGTATTACCGAATGATGAAGGTTTTGCTTGGTACACTCTCACCTCTATCCACCTTGAGTATGATTCCCTCTTATTGATTTTATTTATTATAATTGCTCTTCCAAGGCTGTATGCTTATATGGAAGTTCCTTAAGCAGTCTCTTTATTTCCTTCTTTAACCCTCCCCCCCTAATTTGATGTTGAAAGAATTTCATCAATTGCGCATGTACAGCTTTGCAAATTAGGATTTTTAAAAAAATCCTAAAAGAGAAATAATAATGCTCTATTGAATTTATATTGAAGAGAATCCTACCAAGAAAAAAATAATTTTAGATTCGTACTAATTATTATAAAACTTTCACCAATTATTTTCCTTTAATCAATTTCAGTTCGAATACCTTACTTATTTTCATAAATAAAAAAAATTCCATAATTATTCAAACTTATCTCACTGCGTTGCGTTGAATAATTGAAGAGCAAAGAACTGAACCAGAAAGTGCTTTGGAATCTGAAAAAAAGTTATTTGGAGTCTCTAATCGATAAAAATTTGTTGACTTCTTTAACATAGTTGATGATAGCATTTGTTGATAAAGTTCCTATCAGTCTGGATTTTTACAAAAGAAACTTCTTCATTTAAGACTTAATGTTGCCGCCGTATATTCCATTCTATTCTATTCCACTTTTTATTATTCTGCTTTAGTCTTCTATAGAGGAAAAGTGACATGAAAATGTTAGCCATAAAATAAAGACGAAATAAAATCAGTTAACACTGAAATTTTTAATTTCTAATTTGTTGAATCTGTTAAAAGAAAGCATAATGAAAATGTGTTTAACCTTTAGAATGTTTACAAACTTCCAAGTGGTTTGGAAGGGAGGAGTTTCTATTTTTAAAAATGAATACTTTATGTATTTTAACTATTTTATTTTGAAAATTCTTACGGTAAATTAATTTTTATTTCTAGCAAAATGTTTGACTCGACTCATTAATTACACCATTTCTTGGGCTTTAATATTTCGGGATCGGTACAATACATTGCATCCGAAATGGAAGTTTATTTTCAATGTTTTTTTTAAAAAACACTGTGATATGAGTATTAATATCTGTATTCTTTCAAGTAGTCAGTACATTTGGAAAATCTCATTCTCCAGACAGTGACCGGAAACTTAAGATGGCTGATCCAACAGATTCCTTGCAAAAAGATTGGAGAAGTTACCAGTGTCACACATGGCATTTAGAACCTACTGTGAGGTGTGATATACATACTGTTTGTCTATTTCTTTTGGATTAGAAATCTCTTTAATAATTGCTTACAAATTACTTAGATGATAATTTTAATGTTTTTACATTAGCTTGACGGAATTTGATGTAATTTTTATCTTATATTGCATAGGCTTTTGTCATGGGCTGGTAAAGGAATAGAGCCGTATGGTGTAGACTATATTCTGCAAAAGTTAGGATTTGCACATGCCAGAGTCACAATACCTAAGTGGATGCAAAGAGGGTGCATGGATCCACTTGATAAAATTTTAGCTGTTGTTATGGAAAAAATGATATCAGCTGTTAGAGATGACAAAGACGATGGTGGTGTGAATGTCAAAAAATTATAATTGTGTGTATTCTGTAAAAAGTCCTGCATTACTAGTTGTTTATCAACATATTATTGTGATTTTTGAAAATGTGATATCACCTCTGTTAAAACGACTTCATTAGAGCTGCATGCATTATTCACAGTAAAGCATGCATTTTCATGTATTGTATGTATGTAAATACAGAACAGTTTATTCATTAATGTTTGTTATTTAAATGTATCTTAATATTTAATTTTAGAATTTTACCTATGTTCTGTTTCAGGAATTTAAATGGAGTTTAATAAAGCCATGGTTGTGTTATTGGAGCTTATTCAATAAAAAGAAATTAATGTGTATATAAAAATATATTTTGTAAGGCGTGAAATTTAATTTTCTTAATTTTGAATTACTGAATAAATATTTGTGTTTGAGCATTATATTTATTCTTAAATTCTGTTAGGGAACTACCTCTTTTTGCAAATTTGATTACTTCTTATGTACATAAATTTCTATTCAAATAGCAATAATTTTGCTTTTATTTGATTGATTCATAAAAAAAAGTATTAACTCTTTAAATATTGCCTTTGCGATATTCATCTTATCTTAGTCATTTTGATATGAAAATAGAAACTACTTTGGAAAGATAAACCCTTTGCAGATTTTTTAGTTTGGAATGTTTCATTAAAGTTTTTGAGGGAAACTATATAAATCTTATGAACTTTGTTTTTGATTGTGTTTAAATATGTTGGTCATTAAATTATGTGTAATTATCTGTGAATTTTTTTGTTATATGTGTCTTCTATAACCACTGAGTTATATTTATTTAAAAAATATTGAATTAAACATAAAAAGTCAGTACTTAATCTCATATGAAACCTCTATAGTTATTTTACATTTGATGCCATAATTTAGTTCCTAAATGCATAATGTGGATTCACATTTCTTGTACATAAAAGCCAGGTTTAATATTGACATTATTTCGTGGAAGAGGGAATTAATTGTATGTATATGTTATGATCTCATAAATATTTTTATAACTATTATCTTATACGGCCAGGATTTTACTTGATACTTCATAAAAAGTAGATTTCAGAAAAATACAATTACTCTTTGTGTTTGGTAAATATTTTTATATAAATTATTTGATATTTATTAACTAGTCAATCTTTAAGATATAAAACTAAGTCAACTTTCCATTAAATTTTTAATGTTCATTTGTATAACTGTTGAATAACTCAAAAAAGAACGCTTTGTTGTATTAAATGTACTTCTATCAAAATCAAAGTTTTATTTCTTAGAATTAGAGATTTTTAATGTGAAAACAAAATTTGCTATGTGCTAATACAGATTTGTACTAATGTCATTCATTTTTACTAGTGAAAGAATTATAATCCTAGTGAATGTTTTGACATGTTCGCCTTTATAATTAATGAATAAGTCCTTTATAAGAAGAATGAGTCAGAAATTTTTGAAGAAGCAAGCATTTTCAGATGTTTTGTGTCTTCGAATTTCAAAGAAGTTTATTTCAATTTTACCTGTATGTAAAATATTGCGCATTTTTCATACAATATCAAAGGAAAGACTTCTAATTTTCATGATTATTATTATTACAAAATGCAACATGAATGAACATTTATCGTTAGACAGTTTTCTCTGGAAACTTAATAAGAAGTGGAAACATGTATTGTAAATTAATGTATTATCTAAATTTGTGTGCAGTAATGTTCAATACATGTGTTGTAAACAGTGTTTTATACTAATATTGTATTCTTTTCATAAGAATGTTTATACTCAATGCAGACCAAAACAGGTTCAGGGAAATGCTCAGCTAGCGAATTTTCAGTAGCACATGAAAAATTTAGTTGGCCCAGAAAATTTTGTAACAGTATGTTTTGAATTTCAGTACAAATTATTGCTGTGATGGATAATTTGGTAAATTGAAAGAAATTATCAACATAGCAATGAATCTATAAATAAATATGAATTTTATTCAGGTGAATAAAAATTGCTATTTATATCTGCCCCGCTTCATTTTGCAAAAGTTGTGTGAATATTTCAGTTTTTATTGTGACAGTGATGTTTCTTTAGTATATTTCCTTTTTTAAAAGTCCTTTTAGGCTTTTAAGATAATGGATCATATTGCAGAAAAATGCAACTGGAAATTTAATGTGAAGAATTATTGATTAGTAAATTACTTAGCAAAATTGTTGACAAAAATCCCATATTTTACTTATTTATTACAGGATTGAGTGTAAATTATTTCTTAATAAAGATAGTGACATGTAGCTACTAATTTCTTCTATGAGCGCTGGTGTGTAAGAAATTTAAAAGGATGTAGTGTGTGAAAAGTAAGACAAAATTTTAACTAAGCAACTGCCTGCGATCACTGGCAGATTGATTAAAAAAATGCTGTTAATCTATCTTCCAAATAAATAAATTTGCAAAAATGAATTATAAAATAATACTAACACTTTGTCAGGTGCAATTGGTCTTGTTCCTATAAGTTTCATTATGTTCAATATTTATAAACTCCGATCATCTTCTTAAATAATATTTTGACAAAAGTAAATGTCTCATGATTGAGTCCTAATAAATAAATAAAAATATTTAGATTTTCACGAAATTATTAAAATCAAATTAAAATAAACCTCATATAATTCATTAACATGTTGTTAAAGTTAAAAATCTGTTAAAATGGGAAGCTAAATGAAGCATTTTATCGAAAGAGGGACCTAATAATCTCCATTGTCTTGGCGCAAAATGTGTACATCCGCCGCTGGTTCGGTTGTAGCTTTGCTTTTCAGGAGTATTAATCTACATTACTCAAGATTTCATTTGAAATAAGTATAAATTAATTGTACAGAATTAAATTATTTTATATTTGTTTATAAATTAGTAATAAGTTGAAAGTGTTGAAGGAAGGCTAGTAAAACTAAAGGTAAATTAACATATTTACTTTTAGTTTTACCAGCTTTTAAAGGTAAATTAACATATTTATTTATGCATTGCGTTTATGTCTTGTGTATCATTAATATAAAAAAAGTTAAAGTGAAATGAGTAGGTATAATTGATACTTTGCCCTTAATGAATCATCGACTAATTATAAAATTATTTTTTAATCATGAAAAACTAATAAGAACGTGATTATTTTATCTGAAATGTGTATTTTAAAAATTAAGGAATGCATGGTAGAATTAAAACACTTTGAAATTTTTTTAAAATAAAAAGTAAGCAAATGTTTCTTGAATAGAACTAAATGACAATTTTCGTCAGTTTAAAAATTTCCGTTTGACACTTGTGTACGATTTTTTTCATATTGGTTTTGTTAATTAAATTATATTCTTAATGATCAACTGGAATTTTTGAGAATCATAGTGGTTGTTAGCAGGTATAATTATCATAATATTTTTCAAAAGTCTTCTTTCTGTTTAGCTGTGACTTGAAAGAAAGAACTAGTAATAAGCATCAATTAAACATCAAAAATTATATTAATGGAAAATTTTTAGTTTTGAGTGAATAAAAATATTTTAACGGATCATTGAGATTGAAAGTTTTATTGAGTAGAACTTGGTTCATGTGAGTTCGAAATTTTTAAGCTTGAGTAGGAGATAACACAGGCTATTTCATTTTCTTTTATTTTTATACTATTAATTAAGTTCTTTTTTGTAATTAGATTGGTATTTAATATACAGTATTGAATTCTCTATAAGCAATTGCTCTTAATTAAGAAATATTTTATTTAATATTTCGAAGGGACGAAATAGTTCCTTGTGCTATGAGGTATGATTTAACTGGGAAATAGCGTTAAAATTTTCTGTGTAATTAATGTTTATTTTTCCTTCAGCACCACATTAAATGTAACATAAGTGTAATATAATCTGAAAATATACTTAAAAGTGTGTTTAAAATACATATTTTTTTCTTTGAGATTCTTAATATTTTCTTTGTTTTGTAAATGTTTCTTTGTTTATTTACATTGTATCTCAAAATATGTATGCGTCTTTCTTTTATTATGTAAAAAAAATTCTATTAAAACACTTCATTGTTACAAATATCGTTAACTTATTGTCCGGAAATTTTTTCAGGTTAAAAAATTAACAGTTGCTTCCTAATATTATATAAATTGTTATGTATATATTGCTTTCAGTAAGTTTTATCCTTGTTTAGGCTTTCTAACAAAAGCTTTTGCTTTTTTTATGCTTTTCATTAATTGAAAACAATTTTTTCCTTTTTTATTTCATATGAAGACTATATTTTCCTTTTCTTTTGATAGAGCTTTATAAAACTAATAGAAATGATATTGAAATTTATCATGTGTTGATGTAAATTTTCGCTGATAGGAGATTATTTTATTATTTAGCATAAATGTAAATTATATTTACGGTATTATTGACATTATTATATATTGTAAATTGTTTGCAAGCATTAATTTATATGTAAATATGGAAGTCAAAGTATTAATAATGTCGAAACACAAAAAATGCTGAAATTCAGTGCTAAAATAAATAAACAATTTAATATATGTTATAATTTTTTTTTCATTACTGTATTATAAGAATATATCATTTTTGAATAAATTGATCATTTTCTGTGTTAACAGAATTTAATATATTGAATTATCTTCTTTTTTGTTATTAAATTTTTAAAAAATATGGTGCAATTAATATGAGATCACAATTAGAGTGAAACTGTATTTTACTCTAAATACATATCAAAAGAAATGAAAATGCAGGTATGCATGTTTTTTCTGAGATTACCGCATGTGTGTTTATTTATTCTTATTTATGGGGGTAAAATGTTCATACTGCAGTTATTTAGTGTTTGCAAATAAATATTTTAAAATTTTTGTGTTACCCTTTGAATGTATTTTTGAGTGTACACACTTTTGTGATTAAAGAATTTGTGATTTTAATTATGCAATTTTTAGTGTATTTTCAATTTTACTTTTTTTTTTCTTTTAAAATCATGAAATTGAAGCTTTCTTTCTTAAATACAATCGGCAAATTGTATTAAAAAAGCATGCATGTTAAAATCACACATGAAAAAAATCTACATGTTGAAAAGAAACAAATTGAAAAAAAAAAATGCCTTTTTTTCAGCCAATAAATAAATAATGTGACATTTAAATGTTTCTCATTTATTGCATTCAAAGACCGGGGATAAAAGGCTATAATAAGATCTCATCTTGGTCAAAATGAGAAACCGAGACATAATAATAATGAAATTAAAATTAATCTAGAACGTGAAGGTGGTGCAATAAAATTTATTTGAATTTCATTAAAAATATATATAGTTTTGTTACTAACTGTTTTTAAAATTAATTTACTAAAGTTAAATTCGGTAATTTCCTAAAATAAACGCATTTCATTTTGCTGTGTTACTAAATCTTTATTTCGGCTAAAAATAGAAAATATCCTTGCATCTGAACACTTTCCGCAACTCCTCCCCCCACGCATACACATTCTCTTCTTGCCTCCTGATGATAATTGACGGTTGTCATTGCGTTCGCTTAGAAAATAAGAACCTCGAAAGGTTCATGAGAAGTTCAAGCACCATTCGATTCTCAAGCATGAGTGTGTGCTTTATGTGGTAAACATGAACAGTGATTAATCAGGTTTGCCATGCCATCGGGAGAACCTGGAAAATACAGGGAATATAAAAAACCGACTAAAAAAACTGGAAGATTTGAAAACTTTCATAAAAACCTGGAAAATACAGGAAAGTTTAAATTATTTGGTTATTTTTTTCTCATCTGGAAAATGCCGATCTGAAAAGATTGCGAGAATAAAAGTTTCAGAATAAGTTCCAAAACGAAACAATACTATTCGCAATAGTGTAATGCGAAAACTCGTCCCTTCCCTCTTCTCTTTTTTCTTTACAGATCAGCTGAGTTTCGATTTGTGAGACTGTTGTTATTTTTCTATAAGATTCCCAAATTGCAGCTAATTAGAGCATGCGCGAGATTTCTGTAATTTTGCGAAATATTAGTATATGTTTCTTGGCGGGAATAGCATCATTCAGTTCGCAGTCTTCCTGTCGCTGCGGTATTTAGTCACTCACTCCTGAGTTTATTGAATGGTTTGTTCATCATTTAAGAAATTGTGAGCTTATTCAGAGTAAATAAGCGATTTTTTAAAAAACAATGAAATGAACAAAATTTGTATTTAATTTGAATATTTTTTTTTGTCCTGCTTCTTCTGAAAAGGTGCGAGAAGTTCATTTGTTGCGTATTGCTCGCAATGTGAGAAGATCATAAGTTATATGCGAAAACAGACACTTATTAATCATACAGAAAAAGGGGGGGTGTCAGTTAAAAAAAGTCAGTATTAATATTTGTATCTAAAGGAATGAAATGGAAGGTGATATATCAAGTCTAAAAACGGTACGTTTAATGCCCGATTTCAATTTTTTCAGTTCAAGAACAATCAACAATAAAATTTGTTGTGTCAAATTCTTCCTTAAATGCGTTTAATGATATATTGAAAATAAGTTCGCTGAAAGTGAAATAGCTGAAAAATGGATGTTAGGCCGTACAAAAATGTCGCACCTTATTTGTTAAGGATTAGCTTCATGAAACTGATAGATGAAAAATTTGCTGAAATTGATGTTCAAATGCATCAATTGACAAAAATGAGTAAATAAAGAAAAAAAGTACTTTTGCTTTATATTGTTTTGTTGTTGTTGAGTAATCATTAAATTATTTGTATCATGATAACAAAAATGTTTTGTGTTTTATTTCATACGAGTCCTTAGTTTTGGGTGACTTACAATTAAAGAGCATGAGAGTTGATATATTCCACCCCAAACATACACAATTTGTTTTGCTGAATTCTTGATAGGAAATAAATTTTTTTTGTTTATAAATATCAAAATTATTTTAATATGCTATTATTTCAAATAATGTTAAATTGTTGCTTCCTCTCCTCCTTAAAGTTGTATTACATTATAACTAGCACATGAGTACTTTTCCCCCCATTTCCTCGTATATTGAATACACATACAACTCAGGGAATTTTTTTTCCAGTTTTGAATAGCAACCTAATCATAGTCCTATAGGTGATTGAAAAGAGCATTCTGAGAGATCACTAGTGTGATATTCTTGCGGACATGGCTGGTTTAACAGTTTTTTTTTTCAATTTAAAAACCTTCCGATTGTTGCTACTTATAGTGCTACCATTTTTATTCCTCAGTTATTTTATTATTTAATTCAATTATTCTAAATTACTTCTTTTTTAGCAAAGAAATTACAAATTAAATTTATCACTGAACCAGTAATCAGAATCTGTGATAAGATAAAATGTAGATGTATCAAAATGCGATATCAACTGGCATTTGTCAATAGTGCAAAAGAAATGTATCACTGTTAATCTTTTGATTTATGAAGATATAGTTGAGTAATCTGAAATTAATGTTTCCTGAATTGAACAATCATTTCATATCATTTTCGGGCGTGATATCAAAAATTTTCAATTTATGTAGAGAGCAAATTGAATTATATGAAATTATTAATTTTAGTATGATTCCCCTGCTTAATGTCTACAAAAAACTATAAAATAACATTGTGAGGATGACCTGCTAGATACGTAAGGGGTTTACATATCTTTCTTTAGAGGGTGGGAGCAAATTTTGATAAAATTTAAACTTTTTGGTTTAGTAGTTTGTTTGATATTACTCGAAGGCTTCTGAAGAATTTTCTCACAATGTCAAAATGCAATTAGATACCGAGAATGACAATCGAGTATTAAATCAGTATAATATAGACTATTATTAACAAAAAGTCTACAAATATCTCAATAACTGTATTAACTAAAATAGATTTTTCTGTTCGAATAGTTAGTTTGATAATTTTTTATGCATATATAATGTTAGGTCTACATAGAAATTCAAATGCAGTATACAAGCTGATAGGGAAGAGAAAAAGCACAGAAACAAACTAGAATCACATAAAAATATGTGATTTAAATACAATCCGAATAAATTAAAGGCTCCATGAAACAGAGAAAAAGTAAGCCATCAACGAATGGCAATGTTTTACGTTTAGACAGTATGCACTCGCATCCAGGCTCATAAAAACCGCGCAAAGCCATATGTATTCACATAATAATATATAAGTAATAGCAGAGACATATAGATTGTCGAACTCTTTTGAAAATATGAGATATTTGGGGAACATTTGAAATGCGATGAAAATTCTTGCAACGATGTCGGTACGTCCACCTTCGTAAGATACCAACATTCGTAAGATATTTCATATTGCACAAATATATTTGATTACAAAGTGAAGCTCTGGCGAATTCGCCCTTCTAACTTTATCTGATTAGTTATTTTCAGTCGCTAATGCAATTTTGTCTAGTTGCATGAGAACTTTTATCTTCTATTTTTAAAGACGACGCTAAGCTTTTATGACTATCATCAAGTTTACATTTATGCAAATAATTCTAATCAGTGCACCACTCCACACAACTTTATTAAGCAAGCTGATTTTTTAATTAAATTAACTAATTTCTGCAATAAGTAGACATTTTTATGGATATTTATAGCAAAAGAATTCTGTTTCAATTCATTCAATTTCTATTAAAAATGTGAGGCAAATATTAGTAGAAACTAGTAAATTTGAAAAAGTGGGGGAGGAGGACAAGATTGTATTTTTTCTCTTCAGATGCCAAGAAGTTCATTTTAATTTAGTTATATGGATATTCTAAATTGAAGCAACACGAAAATTGCTTTGGAATGGAACTCATGATTTTGAACAGAGGTTGATGACAAGGGTGACATCTGCGACAGTATGCCGCTCTTCGTTTTTTCACACCACATGGCTCGAGAACATTTAAACATTGGTAAGAAATTAAAAATCCATTAACCCCTTATATAGCGCAGATTCTTCCGAGAACACAGTCTCTAATTCGTAAATCTCTTTCCTGCCGTTGAAATCGTGCTAGTAGGCTCCTGCGATTTTTCACACGAATAATATTGGTATCGATCCTCCCCCCCCCCCCGAACATACTAGGGCAATAGCTATTAATATGATAATATTTGATTCTTATGGCCTATAGGAGAGTACATATTGGCAATTCGGGCGCCTAGAGCATAAGGTAGACTCGACTTTTTTTTTGCAGTATTTTTAGAGTAACTTTGTTTTATATTTTCACTGAATTGCAAAGACAGTGCATGTGAACTTATAAAAATTCAAATCAAATATCATTTAAATTTTAAGACAATATTCTAACAACATTCCTAATTAATTACCTTTTGTAAATTTTATATTACGTTGCTTTATAATTCTTTAACAAAAGAAATAAGTTGCTTTATAGTTCTTTAACAAAAGAAATAAGTTGCTTTATAACTTACTAAATATTTGATCCTATAATAAAGCAGAATTTAGAATGTGTTAAAAAGGTTTTTTTCTTTAATATTTTGTGTAATTTTTTAAAAATTTTCCTTTTTAAAAAAAATTCCCAATATACTTAAACCAGTTCCGAAAACAAGAATTTTACTTACTATTTCAGTGAATAGTTTTCAAGTACTAAATAGTACGATAAGCTAGGATATTACAAAGCATTTAATTGTGGATAGCTTTAATAGGGTTGATTCAATACTTGTTCATATAAAATTTAACTTAGATTCAAAAATAGTTTAAAAGAAAATAGTAAAAAAAAAAAAAAAATTACAGAGATTTTTAACAATATTTAAATACTTTAATATACAAAATTTGGCTCTTATTAGCACAAATTACCAATCAATATTGTTTTGGTAACTTATCAATATTTTGTGGCATTCGGAACATCTAACAACATCTTGGGTAATTGTACAATATTTTGTGCTAATAGAGACAGAGTGGTTGATTTCTGAGTCAATCAGCCAACTGCACAAAAGGAAAGGGGGAGGGGAAATCAGACGGATCTGGAAATGAATTCTGTAAACATGATTTTTAAAAAAATCTTAAGAATAATATATTGAAATTTTAAAAGTACTTAATAATAATTTGAATAAGTTCACAGATTTTAGGCAATTGCCGATTTTATTAATTTCCAAACCCGACCCTGTATGGATGTATTCTCTCCATTTCTGATCATACTTGTGCGCTGAATAGGTGATAAAATCTAATATCTAAACTGCAGGAGTGTTAGATAAAAAAAAGAATTGTCAACAAATGAAAATAAAATGGATAATTAGCATACTGGATTCTCCTTCATTAAATTTAGCTTCTTTATATATAAACACACATACAAGGTGACCAATATTAAAACAACCCTAGTCTAAAGGCTCCAATATTGTTGAACATACTATTCAAGCGTTATAGTATCATTCTGACCTATAATCTCTGTTAACTGGTTTGTCATAATTTCGAATAAATTATAACAAATTTGCCCATTTGTAGTTATGCCTGTTATATCGTAATCTCATATTTATTTGTAATCTAAAAACCGTTTTTGTCATGTGAATTGCTCCAATAGATTCCTTGGAAGGAGAGCAAAACTTCATTCCATTTCGTAAATATTTAAATCAAAAGTGTTTTTATATATCGTATAAGTTCTAATATTCTTACATGCAAAACCGTTGTGGGAAATATGGTAAGACAAATGTTACTGCTGAGAGGCATGTTAAATAATCTTCGAACTAATTTAAATAACACGTTATTGTAAATTAATTCAAAGATTTATAATTGAACAATAATACCTTATTTTTATACTTTGTTTGAGCCTGAGTTACTTTTAAAATAGCTGTTAGGAAACGGAATTCGTGACTTGAGATAACTGTTCCAGTGGTGCAGGCAATTATCTTTTGAAAAGTGAAGAACCCGAATAATTAGCAACACAGACAAAAACTAATCTGTGGAATATTTTTTATTATCCTCTTCACACAATGGACTATTCAACCTGAAAATAAATAAAGATCTGGTGAAAATTCGATAATTCCACAAATGTTCCCTCTCCTCCGTCGGCCAGACTATGAGTTTTTATTGGATGGACTCTAATTAAGGCAGATACAGACAATTTTTGATAGACATCCTCGATGACAAGGCAAACAACATTTCTCTAATTTATCATCAAAATAACACACAATGAAAAAAAAAATTCACATTCAAATAAAGGCATTTAAGAATTTATATTTAATTAAATTGCAGTTAATAATTGGTTGTTGTAATTTATCTATTTGTGCAGTGTAACGGTAATAAAAATTATGCGACTAAATGACAATTAATGATAGAATATGAAAGAATCACCTAGTCTCTCGGGTTACCAATTGCCTTCCCACATTCTGTATATTTAAAATAATTGTTAATATTAAAGAATCAATCACCCATTTATAAACATCGGAACAAATTTTAACAATTCTTTTTCCTTATGAAAACTAACGACACTAAGATATATTATCAATAGACCCCTTCTCTTAACCACTTTCTATTTTGGAGAGAATTCTCGTAAATTCCAGTTTTCTGCAATTCTCTGCTGGGAAAATTCTTGACAGATTTTTTTGGTCACAGATATTAAATAAAATTTCTAATACACCGAGTTCATCAATTTTTATTTCATATGAAAACTCATGACTCAGAAATGTCATTATCGCTTCCTCCATTTTTGAGAAATATTATAAAATAAAATTTAGACAGGGGACCACCTCAACCTAAGTTGACAATGCACAAATTTCGCCAATTCTCTCAAAAAGAAAGGCCGAAACAATGACAGATATAGGGAGTATATGCTTTCATATAAACAAAGAGTGCTGCAATCGAACTAATGTTTGGGGTCGAGGGTTGGTTCAATGACTTGCCTCATTATTTGAAACCTATAAATAGCATAAAATCAAAGGAAATGCAATAAGATCTAATTTCTATATTGTTATTTAAATCTTATAAAAAAGTAAAATAATAACCGAAACAAGTGAAAATAATAATTATTATTAAACTAGACCATTTAATGATATTTTAAGGTAAATGATTTAAACTCATGCTAATTAAATGGACACTGTATAAAATGAAATCAATCAAATCAAAGAACTTTTCTAAATGCATTTGGATTGTCTTCCAAAATATAATTCCCCGGCTATAATTATTATTTAAAATTCGCAATATTTTAAAATCAACAAGTTATTAACTGATTATTTAAAACAAAGTTACTATCTAATAAAGATTTGGGTATTAGTATAAAATTCTCTTAAATTAAAATATTTATCTAAATAATTTTTTAACTAATAATTTGTACTTTTCAAGTCCTCATTTCTAAAATAACTCAAAGCTATTTTAAAACTAAAAATTTTAGTGAACAACATGGCAAAATATTCATACATTTTAAAATTCATGAAACTCTCTTTTACACTCGAAATGCTTAAAAAGTTTCTTCTATAAGTTTGGAGCAAGTTAAAAAGTAGCATCCCCCATTTTTTTCCTCCATGGATTTCAGTAAAAATTTAATCAGGGAAAACAAATCGAAAGATACCCATGCATTTATTCGCTGTATGATCCTAACACTCAAATCTTGTTTGATAGTAAATACTCTAATTTTCCCTAATAAATTCTCGAGCAAACCTTCAAAACAGTCGATGACATTAACAATCCAGTGAAATATCCTGTTGAATTATTAGTTGAGCAGCCAAAAACAGTCGGTGACATTCAAAATAAGATTCGAATTGAATCATTTGTCACCGTTTTAGTTATTCTGTACAAATTACAGTTTGAATGAACCACAGTTGAATCAGAAGCCTGAGAATCTGTCAACTTAAATCCTTTGCACTATTTTCTTAACCAAGATTCCGAACTTCCGAAGATTTTACGAATAAAACTTGTAACTTTTCTACAACGGGGATAAGTGCAAGCTCGTTTCAAGAAGGCAATAATTGTCCTCTAGTGTCTTCGCCTCTGACTCAATGCCTCTTGCAAATGAAAATGAAGCTGTAATAAACGATGAATAAAAAAAGAAAAAGCCCATTTACATTTTGTGATGAAATGCTTTTAAATAAATTGAATAACTTATAATCTTGCATATTCAAGATGGATTTCTTTTATTTTATAGCTCATAAATTTTACCGAATTTAAAACAAAAATGATGCAAAAAATTTTGCAATCTTTATTTCACTACGACCATCTCGTTACCAAAAGATCTTGTAATAGAAAATTAAAACGGCTTTCCTGCAATAGATGGCAGCACATACTTATTTTTTACAATTCTTATTTTACTTATTTTCAAAACTTCTCAAACATGTGATAAGAAATTGTCATTTTCTAAACGACATGAATTTTTGCAAGTGGAAAAATATATAAATTTAAACCAAAAACTTTTTACTTTATATTCCAAAAAAGTTAGAAGAATATTTCAGGTAAATGCCCTTCAACTTTAGTTTTGTTGAACATGAGGTGGAACTAGTTTGCTTTGAACTTTCGCTTTCATCTTGTCTGAATTAGAAACCATCTGTACAAAACTCTGTCAAATTTTTGTCCTTTATCCTAAATATTTTTTCAGTATATCGAAAGAAGTATTGATAATTATGTTTTTATCTTCTAACGCAACTATATTAAAATATATCTTATTTAGTTTTTGCTTTGTGAATTTGTTTTTTCTCTTTCTAAAACAGGCGTTTTATGTAAATAATTTGTTTTGTTTTCAGTGCTCACGCAGAGACTGAATTGTAGCATGAAACTATGAATTGGCAATTTTAAAAATTTGAATAAATACTCTACAAAACTTTATTGTTCTTGTTATCGATTGTATTTTTTATATGCATTTCCGATGAAGTGCTTTTTAGAATGCATTTTTATCCAAGTATTTTGAGTTGCATCCAGTACTTTAAATTAGTCTTATTATGAAATACAATAAAATGAAATTGTAACTATGAAAATTACATTTTCTTTTGAAAGGTTATTGGATTTCTAAGTGATATAATTATTGCTTAATGTCTGAGAAAGAATTGTACAAAAATGCTTTCTTGAGTTGAAAAAGTCCTGTTTTTACTATATGAACAAATTTGAATTTGAACCTGTGTTTAAATTATTATTATTATATACTATGATAGTTATTTTTAAAAAAGGATGGATGATTACTAACTATATTATTCTTTAACTATCATTTTACTAATGACAATGATAAAATTTTAAATTATTTTATCAGGAATGTGTTTGTCTATAAATGTATATTACATTTAATATTAATTTATACCAATTTTCAGATGTCCATATATGATTAAATTGGCTGATAAAAATTTATGTAGTTGATATTTTTTCTTCTGTTTGCGATTTGAATACTAATATTTATTTATATGGGAAAAGTTTCACTAATTCTGAGACTCTTATGTTCTCTCCAGCAAATAAAGACAGATTATTAAGAAAATCATATTTCACAATGTAAAAGCGTTATAGCAATAATTATAATTTTCATTTTAAGAAAAAATAAATTTTTCATTAGATTTAAAAACCGGTATACTGGAAATTCATATTATATATATATATATTGAATTTTGACTTAAATTTTTTTTCTGGGTCGGTTTCTTTTATTTTAGTTTATTTTTCTAAATGAATTATGTTTTAACCAAATTTCTAAATATTTGAGCTTAAAAGACAAGTTAATGTATTAGTTATGGGAGAGAATAACTGATATAATTCATTTTTCAATTGTTGGTAATGGGGAAACAACTTCTCATTTGCATATATATTGTATTATTAAGAGGCACTTTACATTTTTTAAATAGTTTCTGTCTTATTAGTTTTATATAATGTTCTGTGTCGCAGAAACGCTATACAATATTTTGAATTATTATTACTAAATAATTAGCTAATGTGATGGCCAAGTGAGTCTAAGGTAAATATATATATATATATATATTCAAAAAGTTGTCATTACTGGAAATATGATGGTTTTTTCCCCCCTCTGATCAAATCACAGTTGTTTAATGTCACATCTCCAACCCACTCATCTGTGGTGTTTTAACAATTTTTTTGCATATAGATAAATTTAAGATGTATTTTTAAATTGTATAATTTTTATCGTCTTCTCTCTTTTTGGCATTTTTTTTGTTAATGACCTCACTTTTTACTTATAATGGTAAGAAAAGAAGCACATTCTCCTTTCTTATAGTAATTATAGGTCTATACACAAAGTGATTTTAAACTTTGAATGTTGTAAACTTCTTAAAATAGAATATTCATTTAATAAAATAGAAATAATGGAAAAGACAAAATAACCTTTCACCTTTAATTGAACATTATAGGCTTAGGTTCTTTCTAGAAAGCATCAAATAAAAATGCATTGCTTCTTTGACTGAAAATTTCTGCTTTTATATCTCACTTGTATATGTCTTAACATGTAGTAGTTTTATACAAGGTTTATATCTTTTGTTTTTTATGAAATATACTGATAATATATACTCTAACACACCAGCATAGCTAGTCTTTGCATCTTGACATAACTGCAAACAAATTAAAAAGTGGCAATAAATAAAGAAATTATATAAAAATGATGTTGAAAGCATAATTTTAAAGGTATTTCAGAGTTAAACCATTACTTCAGTTTTGCATGGTATTTAATTACAAAAGCATTCTCAAAATTGAATTTTGAATGAGCTACCTAAAACTTATCCTTTTGAAGAAAAATAATCTTAAAGTGGGTTTGTGTGTTTTTTCTGGAGAAGGAAAGCTACTCGTGCTGTATATCACTTTGTCCTTCATGCACTTGATTTAATAGTTACATGTTCTTCATGAATACTGCACACATTTCAAAAATATTTATGATACTAAGTGAGTTGAGCAAAATTAATGCATATTATGTATTGATTCATCCAACTTGAAGCACAATTCTTATATTGAGTAGACTTTATTAGTTTAGAAGAATTATTCCAGTATATTTTTTTACATTATTTTTTGTTCTTTAAAATTACTGTAACATTTCATTGTATAAAGACAAACAGTTGATGCCAATGCGAATGACTGACATAGTGTTCTCATTTTTAAGCACATTTTTTCATTTCATAAGCACCAGTAATATGGCAATTGATTATCAATTTCAAGAAATAATTTGCTGAACTCGTAATTTACTGTTGAATGTTAAATAAAAGTTCCATTTCCATTTCTTTTTACTAATAAATTTTGGAACTATGTAAACCATATGTACATGTATTATAAGAATTTTCAATGAAATGATTTTGCTTTATGATTCTTTAATGTTGATAAGACAAGGTAGTGTGGTAAAATTTTTCTGAAGAATTAAAAGAAATTTTTTTAAATCAATGACCCATTTCAAAAAGACAATAACAGAAATTCAAAATTTTGTGATACTAATCTTTCAGTTTATTGTTGCTGTATAAAACCTGATCATAGCTCTAATTTGAAGCTTCTCAGCTGAGTTTGAAACTACTGTTTTTATCTAAGTAAAAATATTGACTATCATTTTTGAAATATGTCTAAATAAACTAATTTTTTTTTAGTCATTAAATTTTTCAAGTTGTTGTTATCTTTTGTTCTGTATAGAACTGAGACCTAAACAACTGAATCCACTAATTTTGATAATTATTATGTTATTACTAATGTTAAGATTTAAAATCAGATTACATGCCATGCTCTTCATTTATTAAATAAGAAATCTACTTTTCTTTGAAGCCATGAATGAACCAGAAGTTCCTGAAGCTCCTGAAGCATTATGTTTGTGTTCTGGACAAGGCAGCATACAAGCCAAAATTCGACCTGGTGTGTGGATACCATGTATTAGGTCATTGCATGTTTTTGAAGAAACATGGAAAATAGCTGCTAATCCTGTTGTTTGTTCCAAAGATGTTCTTCAGTCTGTAACTAAACTTCGTCGCAGAAGTCTACATGGCAATGTTTTCACTATAGGGTATGTGGAAGAAAAGGCCGAATGTAGTCGAGTTGAAATTCTTGTTTTTACTCGTTGTCGAAATGTGTATGTCCTTCAACTAAGATTTGTAAATGAAGAGTCAGCGGGCTGTATTGGCCATGTAAGAGCTTTTTCAAGTGGTATTTTTCCATCTTGGTTTCCTCTTAATTTTATATTTAGTTCTATTCTGTTTTTTATTCCATTTTATGATAAGGGCCGGAATGCAAAATGGATTACTATTTTAAAAAGTCAAATGACTATTCCTATTGAAGTTGTTGAAAGTGGGAGAAAATGTTAAAATCGAATTCTTTTCATATTTCTTCTCAGGAAATGTTTTTGCACTTAAAAGTGTATTTTTATATAAAAATTAATAATTTTATCTGACTTTTCTGCCTTTTCATAAAGCTTTAGTAGAATTTTTATAATATATTAGTTTAATTGATTTAATCTGGTTCCTTAAAGTAATACTTTACTAAAATTTTGCATTACTTTTAAATGAGCTGTTTTGTGCATATGAGTTTCTTTATAATGTAAATTTAATAACTTCTTATTGCTTATAAATTAGCCCTAATTCATAGAACAATAACTTGCGTGAAAGGCATGTTAAAATATTACAATGGTTTATAAATATGATTAATTATTTTTTACCTTAACATATATTACAATTCTTATTCCTGATTAATTAATAAAATAATTATTTTATTCCTATCTTATGAAATTAAGTTAACCTAGCACAATAAATTAATCATTCACCTCTCATTTCAGAAATTATTAATTTGTCTCGTACTTTAAAATAAATGCTCCCATATTATGTTAAGTAATGGTGCTGCATGTGCTTTGTATGAAATTAAGTGCATAATGTTGGTACTTGTAATCAGGCTGAGTTTATTCTTGAATAAAATAGCTTGCTTGAAGATCTAATTGCAAGATGATCACATGCTTTAATTTAATTTTTTATTTCATGTTTGTGAAGATGGAATTTTGTAATCTGTTAATTTTTTTTCTAATGCACTAAGAGTCAAAATTTTTTACATTTTTATGTTCTTGATGACAATACTATATTATAATATTTTCAAAACTTAATCATCATTTAGCCAATTGATATTAATTGAATATTATTTCCGAAAGAGAGGCACCAACTGATGGCAGTGTCATGAAAAAGTGATGACAAGATTTCCTATTATTTATAAAAATGAATTGCAATAGGTATGAAAGACTAAAACATTGAAAATATTAAAATCAAGAATGGTTTAAAAAATATTTTTATAAATCTATATGAATAAAAATGAATGCTTGTCTGTTAGTTTCTTATGTGGTGCCGTACCACTCATCTGATTGAGATAAAACTTTGAATACTTATTACTTGCACTTATTTGTTTCTGTTGAAGATGGAAAAACTATATATATATATATATATATATATATATATATATA